>JASDQU010101171.1:566157-637284 GCA_032191745.1 Picea mariana
TTTTTACTATAGGTGGAACAACAGTAAGTTGGATTTCAAAACTACAAAAGGTTGTTTCACTTTCAACAACAGAGGCAGAGTATGTTGCTACTACAGAGGCTAGTAAAGAGATGATTTGGTTATAGAGGTTTATGGAGGAATTGGGAAAGAAGCAGGAGAACATCAGGTTGTACTGTGACAGTCAGAGTTCCATTCACCTTGCAAAGAACTCATCCTTCCATTCAAAGACTAAGCATATACAGTTGAGGTACCACTTCATACGATCTGCCTTGGAAGATGGACATTAGAAGTTCGAAAAGATACACACTAGCCAGAATCCTGTAGACATGTTAACAAAGGGAGTAACCAGGGAGAAACTGAGTTCCTGCTCAGTTTCAGTTGGTCTTCAAGAATGAAGATGAAGATGAGAAATTTTCCAGGTCCAAGAAGGTTCAGAGTCCAGCATATACAACAACGGTGGAGTCGTTGAGATCAGTATCCAAGTGGGAGATTGCTGGTTGTGGAGCCTGATTATCTTCCTAATTCATAGGTCCTTGCTTTCAGCCGTGTTTATACCCCCTGAAGTATTTACACCCCAGAAGTATGTACACTCTTCCACGCAAGGGAGTGCAGAGGGGGGGTACCCCCTCTGCTGGGTCCAGGGGGGATATCCCACTGGCTAGGGGGTCTGGGGGCAAGCGGGCCCCCAGAGGAAAAATTGTCTTGTAAATGTATATTGTAATTTCATTGTAAATATGGACCGTTCATTATAAGGTCGCAGATCTAACAGTAGAGATTATATTAGGTTTTTTTTCCCTAGAAGGAAACCCTCTTTTATGAGGGAAATGTATTGCGGCTATGGTTGATCGTGAATATTGTATTTTGAGATAGGAGACTGTGAGAGAAAGAAGAGGAAGTTACAGCGGGTTTGTTGTAGGTTGTATTCCTTCATATGATGGATAATAATAAAGGAAGGACCTGGAAATTTCTCTGGTGGATGTAGCCCACACTGGGTGAACCACGTAAATCTATGTCTCTATTGTATTGTGCATCTTTTGTGTTTTGTTTCTGCATTTCTTTTATTTTATTGCTCCATGGTCCTGTTTTTCTAACATGGTTGTCATTAATTAAGATTTGAGATGTTGTTCATGCATGATACTACAATCACTATTTATTATGGTATTTTCTCTTCTCGCACCTGCACAACAAATGTTAGTAAAAATTGCAGAAGGGCATTTTGAGGAAAAGAAAAATACTATATCTAAAAAAAAAGGGAAAAAACCCAGCTCTGTGATACTATATAAAAGAAATACTCGTTTATAGTGGTTAAGTCCTAACTAACAAGGAAATGGAAATTTAAAAATGTTAAATTTGACATGCATATTGTGGAAGTTTGGTGGCACATTCTTGGCAAGTGATAATACATTGGTTATGCGTCGATTGATGGAATCGGTAGCTAATATGCATATGTTATAAACCTTGGTGGCTTATGGAAGTAATGGATTTGCAATTTGTTTTTATGATGGTTGTGCTATTGGTGATGGTTCTATTGTATAGTGGTCAAACAATTCATTTGAATTATAGCATGGGTGGCACATGTGGCAAGGTAACGACACAAATGGTTGAGTGTGGAACTTGGATTATACTATGGTTTACTGAGTTGATATTCTCGATGCATTGGTTGATTAATGGTGTTAATGGAGGCTCGTTGCATGTACTATGGAGTAAATGTGATATGGGTGGAGGCGACATGCATTTACTGCACGTCACCTTTACCCTTCCTGTTGGCTGCCACCCTCATCAGACTATTATTTGATCTGGCTATTGTGTTCACGCTCTGAATTTTCAGTAGGGTGAAGTCGCTCGACCGCTTCTCATCTTAAGGTTTTTGATTGATGGGTATGTCTCTTTTATCCATTCTCGACTTCACTATGGTTATGAAATGTTTTTGGCTTAGTTGTATGGGTTTGTGTTGTCCTAACTGTTGCAACTGTGTGGTTTCATCTTTGAATGGAAAATCGATGGTTCTGCATATAATTGTTGTGAGTTCATTAAAGTTGGTGGTCTTCTTGGGTGATAGTTTTTGTTACCACTGTGTTTTGTTAAAGGTTTTTCTTTAAAAGGCTGACTGGATGATTGTCTTCGCAGTTCATTGGTTTAATTAGAACAATGTTCAACTCTGTCAAAGAAATGCCTCCCGTTTACAAGCATCATGGTCCTCCTTGAGTGTGCGCCTTTAGCCCCGAAGTTCCACCATAGTCGGCCCCCTCCCTCCTGCGATGGCTACTGTGGAAACCCTTACACCCTCCTGACTGGAGATGCATAAGAATTCTGTCGAGCATGTTAAGTTTATTATGGCCTATTACTTTGAATGCGGGATCACTCGTTATTCGTATAACAGTCGGGTTAGTATGGCTTTGGGTCAATACCTCTATCATAATGGCGTGAGCCCCGCATTGCCAATTGCACTTCTAAAGGTTCACAGTCGCCAACCTGTTGTCAAAGAATCAATTTTTTTTTTTATGGAAGGGCCTCTGTCGTTTTCATTTTGGTTTGTGGGGATACACCGTTATCACGCTTGTTTGGTCGATTGTTTTCCCTTACCACGGTGTCGAATTGTTGGTTACTATATAGCCGTTAGAGTGGTGCTTATGATGTTTGGATAATGGTTGGCATTGGTCACAGGGGTTTGGTGTTGTTCACACATGTTGTGTTTTGTAGATGATGTTTTGAGAATTAGAAGATAGGATTGGATATTTCTACTGCATCTTTGTTGATTGGTAGAATACACTTGAATGTGCATGGCCTAGTCACTCACAGGCGACTTAATAAATAGCCCAGAGTGAGGTATTTTTAGTTATATCATGGTTATATATTGTTGTGTGGTTATGGGAATTATTACACTGTGGAATTCTCTCAATTCTGCACCGCGTATAATATGCATGGCTTATTTCTATGCCCAGTGATACCCCCTGAATTCTAAGTGCGTTTGTTTTTTTGCAAATGGATCATTGTTGGTGACAGTTGTGTGGGATGTTTGGTGCGGTTTTAAGTCGCACTGAGATACTTATTTTTACAGTAGCATGATTAAATGGCTTCGGAAATTTACTTCTGCGTAGCCTGTTTCTAAATGATGAATGGCGGTTGTATAGTCAATTGCCTTTTCAAGCATGGCATGCGAAGTTTGATTATTTTGTTTCTTTTCTCACTGCATATTTTTCTGTATACTAGTAGTTTAGCTCTTCTTTCAAATTTGGTGCTTCTTTTCTTCTTTATAGCACTTTGATTTCTACTTTCTGAGTTGAATTTTATTTTCTTCTTCTGAATGGTTCCATCTTTACTGCTGCTATTTTGATTTCTGCATTATTATTTTTTTTGTATTTTGGTCTTTATCATATTTTTGAGTGTTTGATTTAGGATGTTGGATCATGTTGCCACAGTGACACTCCCGCAACTATTGTTAGTCAATAACAATCAAGCTTACACAGATGTTATGATGTCATCTCTAAAGGACCCTTGAAAATCGCTATACTTTTTTCACTGCTGTCTTATAAAGAGTTGGTTGTTTCTCGCTTCTTCTTGCCATTTCTTCATCCATCGAGATCTTAAGAGCAAATCTCTAAGTGCCCCCTTTCAATTTAAGATCACATTACAAGCAAATGATTGTGCATATAGTGGTAAAACCCATCATACTTAACATTTCATGAGTTATTCCTAAGTTCCCGGTCACCTTTCCATTAAATCCGCTCACTTCCCCCCTATTGCATAATCATTCGAGTCACATATTCTTGAGATCAATGTGCTTGGTCTGTGAAACCATGAGTTATGAGTTCCAATCTATTGAAAACAAATTTCCCTGTAGAGTCGCCAGTTTGTTGACATTTGAAAACATCAACTTAATTTTGTCCGCAAAGTGTTCCTAAAGCCTACTATTACATAAGACTAAATAATGCTAGCAGGTAGGAACCTCTTGAACTTTTGAAAGATCAGGTCTGTTCATTTTCAATTTTATGATGATGTGCTACAAGGGTTTCATGGTTGATGAGAGTATGGTTCATTAATTAAGCTTTGAGATGTTGTTCATGCATGATACTACAGTCACTATTCATTATGGTATTTGCTCTTCTCGTGCATGTGCAACAAATGTTAGTAAAAATTGCAGAAGGGCATTTTGAGGAAAAGAAAAATACTATATCTAAAAAAGAAGAAGGAAAAAACCCAAGTCTGCGATACTATATAAATGAAATACTCATTTATAGTGGTTAAGTCCTAACTAACAAGGAAATGGCAATTTAAAAATGTTAAATTTGATATGCATATCGTGGAATTTTAGTGGCACATTCTTGGCAAGTGATAATACATTATTTATGTGTCAATTGATGCAATCGGTAACCGATATGCATATGTTATAAACCTTGTTGGCTTATGGAAGTAATGGCTCTGCAATTTGTTTTTATGATGGTTGTGCTATTGGTGATGGTTTTGTTGTATAGTGGTCAATCAATTCATTTGAATTATAGCATGGGTGGCATATGTGGCAAGGTAATGACACAAATGGTTGAGTGTGGAACTTGGATTATGCTATGGTTTAATGAGTTGATATTCTCAATGCATTGGTTGATTAATGGTGTTAATGGAGGCTCGTTGGCATGTAATATGGAGTAAATGTGATATGGGTGGAGGCGACTTGCATTTACAGCACGCCACCTTTACCCTTCCCGTTGGTCGCCACCCTCATCGGACTGTTGTTTGATTTGGTTGTTGTGTTTGTTTGATTTGGTTGTTGTGTTCACGCTCCGGATTTTCAGCAGGGTGAAACTGCTCGACCGCTTTTCATCTTAAGGTTTTTGATTGACAAGTATGTCTCTTTTAGCTATTATTGACTTCACTCTGGTTATGAAATGTTTTTTCCTCAGTTGTATGGGTTTGTGTTGTCCTGAGTGTTGCAACTGTGTTGTTTCGTCTTTGAATGGAAAATCGATGGTTCTGCGTATAATTGTTGTGAGTTCATCAGAGTTGGTGGTCTTCATGGGTGATAGTTTTTGTTACCACTGCATTTTGTTAAAGGTTTTTCTTTAAGAGGCTGACTGGATGATTGTCTTTGTGGTTTCTGGGTTTAATTAGAACCATGTTCAACTCTGTCAAGGAAATGCCTCACGTTCACAAGCATCGTGGTCCTCCTTGAGCACATGCCTTTAGCCCTGAAGTTCCACCATAGTCGGTGGCTCCCTCCCTCCTGCGATGGATACTGTGAAAACCCTTAAACCCTCCAGACTGGAGCTGCATAAGAAGTATGTTGAGCATGTTAAGTTTATTGTGGCCTATTACTTCGAATGCGGGCTCACTTGTTATTCGTATAGCAATCGAGTTTGTATGGCTTTGGGCCAATACCTCTATGATAATGGCGTGAGCCCCGCATTGCCAATTTCACTTCTAAAGGTTCACAGTCGCCAGCCTATTGTCAAAGAATCAATTTGTTTTTGTTATGGAAGGGCCTCTATTGTTTTCGTTTTGGTTTGTGGAGATACATCGTTATCATGCTTGTCTGGTCGATTGTTTTCCCGTACCATGGTGCTGAATTGTTGGTTATTATACAATCGTTAGAGTGGTGTTCATGATGTTTGGATAATGGTTGGCATTGGTCACAGGGGTTTGGTGTTGTTCACACATGTCACGTTCTGTAGATGATGTTTTGAGAATTAGAAGATTGGATTGGATATTTCTACTACATCTTTGTCGATTGGTAGAATACACTTGAATGTGTGCGCCCTGGTCACTCACAAGCGACTTAATAAATAGCCCAGAATGAGGTTTTTTGAGTTATATCATGGTTATATATTGTTGTGTGATTATGGGAATTATTACACTGTGGAATTCTCTCAGTTGTGCACCGCGTATAATATGGATGGCTTGTTTCTATGCCCAGTGATATCCCCTGAATTCTAAGTGCGTTTGTTTTTTTGCAAATGGATCATTATTGATGATAGTTGTGTGGTATGTTTGGCTCGGTTTTAAGTCGCACTGAGATACTTGTTTTTACAGTGGCATGATTAAATGGCTTCGAAAATTTACTTCTATGTAGCATGTGTCTAAATGATGACTGTCGATTGTATAGTCATTTCCTTTTCAAGCGTGGCATGTGAAGTTCAATTTTTTTTTTTTTTTTCACTGCATATATATGTGGGAATGAATATGAGTACAGATCTCTATTGATTCAATTACAGGAATAGTGTCTCCGATTGTTTTTCTGGAAGCACGACGTTTTAATGTAGATTGAAGAAATGTATGGCAGTGGTGGAGGTTAATGATTTTAGATTGGGAATGAGTGTAATTGTGGACTATCATAAAATGAAGAATGTACAAATAAAAGGAACAAAACCTCTACCAATGTGTGAAACCCTTCTGTTGTAATGACACTGTATTGGATATTAATGGATAGTGGAATTAGGAAAACACACAGGAATTTTACTCAGTCATCTTATTGTTGGTTGATGCATATGGTTCTTACTGCAAGTTATGATTGGATTGCTTGATTAATCTCATGAATAGTAAACGTCCACCCGCCCCCCCTCATTATCTCATTTTTCTCTAATTACAACCCCCTCAATCCCATATTCACTTTGTTCACTCCCTGTTCTAACATTGATTACAACTAAGAGAATTTTTGTGTTAAGTGGATGAGGTGGCAGTGTCTTGAGTGGTTTGTAGTAAGTTTTTTTTGGGTTGATTTGCAGTTGATTGTTGTTGTCATTGAGCATTGACCATTCATTCTCCCCTTTCATTATATCATTTTTTTTCGCTTAATACAAACCCCTCACGTATCCCAAAACACTTTTTCACCCCCCGTGCTCATTGATTAACGTTAGAAAAATTTGTATGGATTGGATTGCATGAGCCTGATACCTTCTGAGCCAAATCTATTTCGTATTTTTAAGGAGTTGTCATGCATGGTTATTTAAAAGACTATTTGCTAATTGTTAACATATGCAGGATGAGTTTTTTCAGTCAGGGAAGGAATGGTCGAGGAAACAAAGGTAGAGGTAACTGGAACCGAGGCCCAAGAAGGCCAAGGTGTTGAATTATTGTAACTGCAAAGAGTATTCTAATTATTATTGATGCATTATTCATTAGATCAATCCCTTTTTGCAGATTGATCATGTCGGCTATTGTAAATGACCAAATCCCCTTTTGTGGATTAGTCAAAACATAATTGTAATAGGCAGAATAAGAAGTCAGGTGGTTATAACCACCCAGAAGAAGAAGTCGGCCCTGCCAGTGAAAAGACACCTCCGTCCACATGTGCCAGAATTGTATAAATAAGGAGGCTAGTGCCTCATTTAGACACACACTCACTTGTTCATCAGAGAACAAGTTCGGAGCTGCAGTTGGAGAAGGAAGAAGAGAGAGAGAGGCACATTCTTGGGAGATGATTTTTTGTATTTTTTTGAGTTATCTCTTGGCATTGTATTGGCTATCTATATTAAGGAATTTTTTGCTGGGTTTTCTCCCCCATGAGGGTTTCCCAGGATAAATGATGTGTCTCTTGTGATTGTGTATTTCTCAGTAATCCTATTTATGCTATTGTTATCTAGTGAAATGAAAAGAATGCTAATAATAGATTAAACCTTAACATGGTATCAGAGCTAAGTTGAAGAGAGCATCTTTCACAAGAGAAAGTGAAAAACGTCATTGTTGTTGTACATGCAAATTAGGGCTTTTTGTTGATGAAGTGTTTAAGCCCCAAAACCATCTAGAAAAGTGCACCCTTCCTCAAGGATCACTTTGGAATCCTCAACGCAACTTTTCAATGGCTAGATCTCCCGAAAAGTGAAACCCTGGTTTTGACAAAGTACCAGAAATACCAGAAAACCAGAGTACCATAAGCACCAAAAAACCATAAGCATCAATCCAGAAATCTGCAGATCAAGTTTGAAGGGGTAAAATTTGGATTTTCCAAAATCCAAACACACCAGGCTACTCGCCTCAACCAAGCGCACCTCCTGGTAAGTTCAGGATTTAATTTTGAGCATTTTCATTTTTGGTCATTTTCCTAGCTCCAAGTAAAAGATGTCTGCAAGCACTAAGCTTGTTGACAAGCTAAAAGGTGTGGAAAAATTTCATGCCTGGAAGTATAGGATTGGCCTCATTCTTGAAGAGAATGAACTAACAAGATTCGTCAAAGAAGAAGTGTCGGAACTCGACGATGCTGCAGATAAAGAAAAGCACTAAAAGGACGTGATCAGGGCCAAAAGAATCATTGCAGATTGAATCAAAGATCACTTGATTCCTTATGTGTCATCAACGAAGACTCCGAAAGAAATGTTTGATGCCCTAAACGAACTATATGAAGGAAAGAAAATAAACCGAAAGATGAATCTAAGAACTCAGCTCAAGAATACAAGGATGTAGAGAGAAGAATCAATCCAAGAATATTTCTCTAGAATATCCCAATTCAAAGAACAACTAGAAGCGATCGAAGATGCTATAGACGAAGACAAACTTATAATGACGACCCTTAATGGTCTCTCAAGACCTTGGGATGCATTCATCCAAACCATTTGTGCGAGAAAGGAGAAACTATTGTTTGACGGTCTATGGGAAGAATGCATTCAAGAAGAATCAAGAGTAGCCAACCGAGAAGCTTTACTTTCAAGAGACGAAGATCAATCCCTAGCTACTCACACTAAAGGAGGAAGAAATAAGTCTTACTTCTAGAAGAAAGGACAAAGAAAGGAAAAAGATTACTCATATGTCCAATGCTACCATTGTGACAATATGGGACATATTGCGAGACATTGTCTAGCTAGACGAGAAGAATACAAGAGGAAAAATAAAAGACATCATGCCCATGTAGTTGAAGATGAAGAGCCACCTGCAAAGATGTTAAGAGAACAAATTAAAGACTATGTCTTAATCTCGGCCCTCTCAGGATCGGTAACACCTGGAGAGGACACTTGGTTCATTGATAGTGGTGCTTCCAAGCACATGACAGGTCAAAGAGATATTCTCTCTTGCATTTTAGAAAATAAGTTTTCTCAGAAAGTTACACTTGGAGATGATTATCAATACCCTATCAAGAGAGTGGGAGAATCAAACTACAAGCTTAACTCAGGGAATTTAATGAAGATGAAGGATTTACTCTATGTACCAAGTTTGACAAAGAACCTACTCTCCATATCATCTTTAGAAAATAAAAGCTTCAGAGTTTCCTTTATAGATGGAGAAGTTCTTATGTGGGCTAAAGGAGAAACCATGAAAGAAGCAATCATCATTGGAAAAGAAGAAGGTGGCCTGTATAAGCTAAAGGGTCACTCAAAAGAAGCCATGACCCATGCCATTGAGAATCCATGTGAACTTTGGCATAGAAGATTAGCCCACATCAACTACAAGGCATTACCGTATGTATGCAAAGCAGTCACAGGTCTACCAGAACTTAAGGTTGACCATGAAGGCGTGTGCAATGGATGTGCACAAGGGAAGAACATCAAGAATCCTTTTCTGAAGAGAGACAAAAAAGAAAAAGGAGTCTTAGAACTCATTCATTCAGATGTATGTGGCCCAATGCCATCATCCTCCATCAGTGGGTATGTATACTACATATCTTTCCTTGATGATTATTCTCGTAATACCTAGGTTTACTTTTTGAAATCAAAAGATGAAGTGTTTAGTAAATTCAAGGAATTCAAAACCTTGATAGAGAATATTTTTGAAAGAAAGATCAAGATACTCAGGTCAGATAATGGAGGAGAATACGCCTCAAAAGAATTTGTAAACTATTGCAAAGATGTTGGGATTAAGAGGGAGCTCACCACTCACAATCCTTAACAAAATGGTGTGGCAAAAAGAAAGAACAGAATGATAATGGAAGCAGTGAAGACCATGATCCATGATCAAGATCTTCCAATGTGCTTATGGGAAAAAGCAGCAAAGACATCAGTATATGTACAAAACCGATTGTTCCATAGTGCACTTGGGTTCAAGACCCTTGAAGATATGTTCTTTGGAATAAAAAAAAAAAAGACCAGAGGTAAGCCACCTCAAAATATTTGGCTGCCCAGTATTTGTGCATATCCCGAAAGAGAAGAGGAACAAGCTGGAACCCTCAAGAAATAAGGGAATATTTGTGGGATACTGTGAGGCCTCCAAGGCCTTCAGGATTTATATACCAGGTCAGCATCATATTGAGATCAACAAGGATGTGACCTTTGATGAAGATGCAACACTCAAGAAATAAAGAAGATGCCATCTTGAAGAAGTATATGAAGAGGAACCTATAGCTCCCAGAGTTGCAGAATTAGTGAGGGAGGTTCCCAGAGTTGTAGAACCAGTGAGGGAAGTCATAGCTTCCCCTGATGAGGAAATTGTAGAAGATCATGACATAGTAGAATTCCAAGAACCTACTCAGATGACGATCTCCCATAAGAGAAAACCTGCTTGGTCTAGGGAGCTTATTCAAGATGGAGAGAAGTATGGTGTTCCTGAAGGAACCACGAGATAGGTGAAGAGACCTAATCCATTCTCCAGTTATATGGCTTTGATGTGTGATCTCCTAAAGAAGGAACCTACCTGTTTTGAAGAAGCCATTCAGAAGAAAGAATGGGCAAATGCCATGACAGAAGAATACCAATCCATAATAAAGAATGATGTATGGGAAATAGTACCCAGAATGAAGAGCAAGGATGTGGTATCTTCCAAATGGCTCTTCAAAATAAAACATGTTGTTGATGGAAGTATTGAGAAGTATAAATCAAGGTTTGTCGCTCATGGATTTTCTCAAAAGGAAGGCATTGACTATGAAGAGACGCTCATGTAGCCAGATACACTTCGATCAGAACCATCATAGCCCTTGCAGCTAAGATGAAGTGGAAGTTGAACCAGATGGACGTAAAAAAAACTTTCCTAAATGATGTCATCGAAGAAGAAGTGTATATAGAACAACCTCAAGGATTTGAAGTTGAAGACAGGAAGACTCATGTCTGCAAATTTAAGAAGGCATTGTATGGGTTGAAGTAAGATCCTAGAGATTGGTATGGCAGGATAAACAATTTTTTGACAAGCTTGGGCTTTACCAAGAGTAAAGCAGATTCTAACCTCTACTTCAAGGTTATGAATGATGTGTCGGTGATATTGCTACTATATGTGGATGACTTATTCTTAACTGGAGAAGAAAATCTCATCACCGAATGTAAGAAGAAGCTCGCTTCAGAATTTGAGATGAAATACCTTGGCCTAATGCATTATTTATTAGGTCTTGAAGTATGGCAGAGTCCAAAGAGAATCTTCCTTAACCAAGGGAAGTATGCAATCAAAATCCTGAAGAGATTCGACATGTTGGAGTGAAATTCCATGAATACACCCATGGAAACGAAGATGAAGCTACTAGTCGACACTTCGTCAGAATTGATTGATGCCATGATGTATAGACAGATCATTGGATCGTTGATGTACCTAATGAAAACCAAACCAAATATCTATTTTTCCATGAACACTTTAAGTCAGTGTCTGGTAGAACCCAAACATGTTCACCTAGTTGCTGCAAAACATGTGATGAGGTACCTTAAAGGTACATTAGATTGTGGTCTCAGCTATGATGGAGATCATGATTTCACACTGAGTGGGTACACTGATTCAGAATGGGTTGGAAGTGTCTCTGACAGGAAGATCACTTCAGGATGTTTCTTCAGTTTGGGATTAGCCATGATCTCATGGCAGAGTAGGAAGAAATCAAGCATTGCTCTCAGTACAACAGAAGCAGAGTACATTGTTGCATGTTCTACCAATTGTGAAGCTATATGGCTTCGTAAGTTGTTGACTGGTCTATTTGACCTAGAGATGGAAGCAACCATGATTCTATGTGATGACCAGAGCTGCATAAAGATGACAGAGAATCTTGTATTTCATGATAAGTCGAAACACATAGAGATCTGATACCATTACATCTGTGACATGGTGCAGAGAGGAGCCATAAAGCTCCAATATGTTAGCACGAATAAACAGGTTGTCAATGTGTTGACCAAGCCTCTATCTCGTGTAAAGTTTGAGAACTTTCGCGATAAGCTCGGTATAGTCTGAAAGGACCTCCCTCGATAGGGGGAGTAGTGTTGTGATATGCCAGCCTAGTGTTGTACTTCTAACTTAATTGTTGTGTCAAGATGCCAGTCTAGTGTTGTGCTTCCAGCTTAATTGTTGTGTCGAGATGCCAGCCTAGTGCTATGCTTCCAGCTTAATTGTTGTGTCGAGATTTCAACTGAGTGTTGTGCTTCCAACTTAATTGTTGTGTCGAGATGCCAACCGAGTGTTGTGCTTCTAGCTTAATTGTTGTGTTGAGATGTCAGCCGAGTGTTGTGCTTCCAGCTTAATTGTTTTGTTAAGATTCCAGCTTAATTGTTGATGCCAGATTAATTGTTGTGTTGTGAATCCATCTTAATTGATGTGTAGTGTGCAAGCCTCGTGCTGTGATGTGACCATCCTCATGCTGTGATGATGATGTATTATTTTTATACTAATCCATATTGATGCAAAGGATGATTTCATTCCATTGTGAATGATGTTGTTGTTGATGAGAAAAACTTCTGATGATTTACAGATATGTCAGTCAGTATTCCAAGATGTTGTTGATAATGTTGTCCTCTCACTCACCTGATGTTGTTGATGATGTTGTCCTCTCTCTCGCCTGATGTTGTTGTAGAATACCCTTCTTGTTAAGGGGGAGTGTTGAATTATTGTAACTGTAAAGAGTATTCTAATTATTATTGATGCATTATTCATTAGATCAATCCCCTTTTGTGGATTGATCATGTCGGCTATTATAAATGACCAAATCCCCTTTTGCGGATTGGTCAAAACATAATTGTAGTAGGCAAAATAAAAAGTCGGCCCCAAAATATATTAAAGGTGGTTATAACCACCCAGAAGAAGAAGTCGGCCCTGCCAGTGAAAAGACACCTCCGTCCACACATGCCAGAATTGTATAAATAAGGAGGCTAGCACCTCATTTAGACACACACTCACTTGTTCATCAGAGCACAAATTCAGAGCTGCAGTTGGAGAAGGAAGAAGAGAGAGAGAGAGGCACATTCTTGGGAGAGGAATTTTTGTATTTGTTTGAATTATCTCTTGGCATTATATTGGCTATCTATACTAAGGAAGTTTTTGTTGGGTTTTATCTCTAATGAGGGTTTCCCAGGATAAATGATTTGTCTCTTGTGATTGTGTATTTCTTAGTGATCCTATTTATTCTATTGTTATCTAGTGAAATGTAAAGAACTCTAATAATAGCTTAAACCTTAACACTAGGTTCTCTATACATTTTGATGCTGACTCAGAAGAGCTTGGTCAATTGTTCCATGTTGGATTCTTTGATTGGATTGGACAGAGAATAGTCCAACCGAGGCTTGAAAGGCCTCCCTTCCAAGCCCCCGACATCCATGTGCCTCTTCATGTCTCTTTACAGGCTGAAGTCCCGAAAAATGATGGGTGGCAGGAGATTGTCCACCCAACAGTCTCCCAACACCGTGGCTGGCCAAACTTAACTTTTCCTTCTCCTCCACCTTTAAACCCCATTGTTCAAGCTGCCCCTCACCACTCGCCAGTGAAATCTTCCCACGCCAGCAAGAGATTGAAGACTAAAGCCCATCATGCATTGGATAAAGGAAAATCCATCGCTAGCCCTTCCTCACCCTCCAATAACTCTGACAAATCTGTGTCTTCACGAATGCATCTGAGGGATGATTGTTCCCATGTGATCAATGAGATAAAGCCTAAAGGATCTTCCCAACTCAAGGCAAATTCAGAGAAATCAGGAGGTGGAAACAACAACCAAGGGTTGTTTCACAGACTGGAAAATATGGTTTTTTAATTTTATGTTATTTAATCTTGTATGACAATGGACTCCATGGATTTTGGACATCATGTTTTATTTTGGATATATGAGTATTAGTTTGAAATGTTTTCAAGTTTTATGAGCTAAAATTGTCAAAGGAAAATATGTTTTGAAGGGAGGCACAAGGGTGTGTTTGCTTAACAAATGGATTATGTTATGATGTGATGATTGTTATCACTAAATGAATCACAAGGGGGTCCCACCTATTAGTTATTATTTAATTATGACCCTATTATGATTATTACTCCCCCCCTTTAACTAAATCTAGTTAAAGCCTTATGTTAGCTTAAATAATAATTTAATTCAACTACTCAAACCAATTCTAAATTGTTAAAAGTTGAACTAAGGGGAGGAACAAGAGGATGATAGAAGCACAAAGCATCCTAAGGTTTGCTCTTTGAGTTTATGTTGAGATAGTTCAATTTTAATTCATTCATATATTCATCATAGCCTAATTCTCTTTTGTGATAGCAAGGTCTTATTGTAGACAACAATATTCAAGGTTGAATCAAATCATTCAGACACTTGTTCTTCAGAGGTGTTGATCTATCTTTGATAGTCGATGTAGGCTTGTATGTTCGTGAATTAACATTTATGACTGATAAAGGATATTGTGCAGATTCAAATGGGAAACAATATGTGGCAAGTTGATCCAGCTTTTAGAGTTCAATTTTGGTTTTCTGTCAGAGGTCCTTTTGTATGTTCCATCGGGGATTTCTAAATTTGACTTTGGTCCAAGATTTCTGTGTGAAGTTTTGTAAAGACAATGACTCTTTGATGAATTGGAATGAAATAAAGGATTTTTTTATGTCTCATTTATCTTGATTATGATCTTGGTGTCTTTACTTATGTTCTTACATTTATTTTCAACAACTGATATTTTCAGAAAAATACATAAAAAGTGAATTTCCAGCAAGCGTTTTTGACAAAAAACTAGCCTAAGCACTTGTAATTAATACTTGTGAGTTAGGATACATATTTTTGTTGGCTATAAATGTAGGGTGATATTCTTGTATACTTTACTTTATCCAAGTAAAGTCTAAGAGTGCTTGAGTAAGATCAATTCATATCTTTTCCTCAACACCCTCCAGGGCCATGCTCAAGTTGATATGGCTCTTGGTACTCCATGTCTGGGACCTATGGGCCTCGAGACATAATATCCTTAGTTATCCCTAAAGTGGGGGATAACAGGACCAACACTCTACCACCTTATGATCAGGGGTGTAACCAATAGAGAGGGTCGATCGTTGGGGGGCTTATCCCGTCCGATCGGACCCTGGGTCCTATGCATGCGCCAAGAGTCTAGGAGTTAGTGGAGGAGGGGCCAATGTGCAACAGCCTTGTGGGTTGGTGCTTGGCCATATGGAATCATACGACCTAGAAAAAGTGGCACACACCCATCCTTTAGTGGCTTAATTCAATTTTTATAACAGAGTGGATATTTTGTTATAGTTTTTGCCTAGTTTGGGCCTTTTTGGAGATTTCTTGGCAATTTGGAGGGGGATTTGATCTCAAAAAGAGGCCAGATCTTTGTGGGAAGTTGGGGATCCATAATTAAGACTAAAAACTATATTAACTAGTCCTTTTGAGCTTGTGAGGGTACTTTTGTATTACAGGGGAATGTGAAGAGAAGCTTGAGCTAATGGCCCATTTCTCATGTTTTGAGGGGCATTAAGTCATGTTTTGAGAGGAGATAGTTGAGGCATGTGTGCATCTACACAAGGAGGTCTTGTACAACATATCAAAATCTTTTTTATAACAACAAAGAGCCATTGTAAAGAGAACTTGAGCATTAAAGATCAATAAAGCGTCCTCCACTTGGAAGCGGGCCCAAAGACGTAGCATGGTGAACTCCGTTAACAAGTTCTTTGTGTCTATTTATCTTTCTTATTGTTGTTATATTCTCTTATTTGCAGCATGGTTAATGATGGATGAACTCTTTAATCATTCATGAGCATCAAGTAAATTCATTTTGTTATTAATACCTTTCATTTTTGGATCACCTAGGTGAAGCATCGGGTCTTATTTGTCCTTGGTGATTCTGAATAATTGTTTGAGGGTTTTGCAAGGTTTGAAAAGGGTTTTGATATTCTTCTTAGCCAAAATTTTGGAAATGGGATCAATGGTTCCATGGATATAAGGCAGAAAGACAAGGGATAAGGGTGGGGAAGACAAGGAATTTTTTGATTTGGGATTGCGGGTCGAGCAAAAGGCTTTGTTGATTTGAGAGAGAGACTATCCATTGGACATTAGAGATTTTGTTAGGTGATATTTTTCCTTCTACAAGAACTGAGGAGTGGAGTTGAAGATGGCCCTAGTAATGAGAGTTTACTGCTCATTTTTTAGTTGGATGATGATGGGAATTTGCATGGAGGTATCTATCAACATGAGTCTTTTTTCTGTAAAATTGGTGGGTAAGGGAGCCATCAGGAAGACGAGAGATAATAACATCCAAGAAAGGGATGGAGTTATCCTTCTAAATTTCCATAGTGAATTAAATGTGGGGGTGAATGTTATTAACATGGTTAAAGAAAGAGATAAGAGCGAGATGGCCATGAGGCTAAATGACAAACGTGTCATTGACAAAACAAAACCAAAACTTAGGTTTGAGATGAATGTTGTTTAGGGATAAGGTTAACTTGAAATATTCCATACAAATATTAACCACCACTGGAGATAAGGAAGACCCCATGGTTGTACCTTTAGTTTGCTCATAGCAAACCCTTTTGAAGGTAAAGAAACTAGAAGAGAGGCAAATTTCAATGAGGTTAAGAGTTTCAACGTCAACAATATTGGAGATGAAGGCCAGGGATTCGAAGATAGGGATTTGGGTGGAGTGTCCACTTGAAATGTTGGACATTTCAAAACCTTCTACACAATGTATTTTTAGAAGCTCCTACAACAATGTTTCTATTGTTTTGTTTTTAATTGTGTTTCTTTGTTAAAAAATAATTTTAAATGTTTGTAATTTGGTTTTATTTGATTTTTATAATATTTGTATTTTTGTTTTAATTGTGTGTGTGTATATATATATATATATATATATGTTTTCTTTTTTAGCTTTAATTTTTAAAAATGTGTTATTCTTTTTTTTTTAAATGTGTAAACTCTTTAAAAAAGGGTAATTTTTTTTAATTAAAAAAAACTTATTTTGGGGGGGTTTCCATTGTAAATTTAAAAAAAAAAAATACTTAATTTTTCATTTAAAACATTTATTTCAAGTGTTTTTTTTCTCATTTTTTTCATTTTTAAAATGTAAATTTAAAAAAATATTAATCAATTTTCCTTGTAAAACACATTTGATTTTATTCCAAGTGTGTTTGATGTTTCTGATTGCAAAAACACATTTTTTTGAGGTTTTTGTCTGCAACAGTACTGGTTGTCAAGATATGAGCTGATTTTAAGTTTTTTAATTGCAATTGTATTAGTTGTCAAGTCGGGATCCAATTTTAAAGTTTCAATTAAATAGTAATTTTAACTCCAAAACTAAAATTGGTGCTACTAGAAGCATCAATTTTTTTTATTTGAGGTTCAATTTTAAGGTTTTGTGTCAGTTGTCAAGGCCCCAATTTCAAACAAGTCACAATTTTAACCACCCCCCAAAAAGGGTGATACTGATAACACCACTTTTTCATTTACGGGTTGATTTTGGTGTTTTTAACCCAAAAATGTGGGTTTTTTCGGCCAAAGTTCTTGTTAAGTCGGTAACTATGTTGCAATAATTCTTTTGATCCTTGAGGAGAATTCAGATCGCTCTTCCTAAATACATTTGATGGAAGGCTTGGCTTACCAAGAACAATGCAATGTTTAACCAAAAAAGGACAAACTAGCATTGACAACAATCAAGGATAAAGAATTCCTCACATATTACATGGCTCATAGACTCAAGACAAATCAAAAGGATTTGGAGAGGGGAAAAGATGCTTGGTTGAGACAATTATGGATACATGAAGACCCTAAAATTATCCCCATCTCTAAGAACTTTAGTCAATCCCACTGGAAAATTCAATTACATGCCTAAGAATTTATGGACCTGAGAATGGATCAGAAATCTTACATCTTATTTTTCGATGGGGATTCAAAAAGGAACCCAAGGGTGGAAAGTGCAGGGGATATTCTCTATGATCACAGAATAAATATTGTAGCTACATATGCATGGGGCCTAGGACAAGCTACCAACGATAAGGCAAAGGTGTACACCTTATAACAAGGCATCCTCATAGCCAAACAAGAGAAGAGAAGTTCCTTGAAGGTCGTTAAGAACTCTATGATGGTAATTAAATCTATGATAGAAAAAGTAACCCCGATGGACAATAAGCTAGCAACTACTATGAAAAGAAAAAAATGAGGCAAGTTCTTTCATTGGAATTTCCTTGTTCCATGTCAAAATATACCTCAATACGTTTGTGAACTAGTGGGCTAACAAAGCCATGGAACTAGACCTAGGAGTTATTTTGAAAAATGGGGTTATCCACAATAGTTTCATCCCTTAAGGAACCTCTTACAGATTGGCACTTTTATCCACCAACAATTAATATCCCATAATAGTTAGAGCATTATTCCCTTCATTTTGGAAAGAGAGCTTAGAGGGCATATCCCAATGCTTCTACCATGTGAGCATTAATCCCTTCTCCAAGTACTAAAGAGATTAGGGCGTTAATTTGTAGTCGTTATGGGATTATGGAGAAAATAGGAATTTGAATTGGGCACCCTAGCTATCTAAATTCGACGAGGAATGATCTTTTGGTATGTGTTTGTCTGTTTAGTGGAATCACTTATAGGGAATCAATTTTGAAGGAAAGATTAGTACCCAACATTGGTCGTTTTAGTTCTTATAGTGGGATTTCTTTGAAATTTAATTTGCATTTGGTTGATTCTCTAGCTTCATTCATGTATTCACAGCCTGTAACACACTCGATCCCCTAGTCCTCACTTAGACTGATGGGGTGTCAAAAATTCCTATTTCACCAACTACTTTGTCTCTCCAAATAAACCTCGTAGATTAATTCTACTCGCCAAGAGCTTTCCAATGATTGTAACCATGCTGAAATCCTATCTCTGGATTCAAAGTTACACCCCTCTAAATTTTTCAGGTATTTAGTGGATAGATCGACCTCATCACAATGTGGCATCCACGTGGATCCTTGTCGCTTGTGTCATTTGATGAGGAACTAACGTGGTAGCCACCACCTATCTCATGGGATCTTTATCCAATTAGAATTCCAAATCAACGACTCTGGTCTACTTAGAGTCCTTCTCCATCGTCATATTCTTTCTATCGAAGTGCTTCCATTCTCAACTTCCTTGCTCCCTCTGAAAATATGGTTTTGACGACATCTTCCTCCAACGAATCTAATGGTCCTAGGAGATCAACAATCAATGACTTTGGTAGCATTGGACCCTCAAACTTTCATGATGATTAATGCCATTCTTTATAACCTCTTCGCACATGACCCTATGGGGCCCATGACAGATCAATGATTATCATTTCATTATGCCACTCCCCAATTGATGGTCCAAATTATTCCTTGAAGAACCCCCCATCAGAGTGTATTTCCCTCCAGAACCATCGCTCAATCCAACCAACACTCCTTCGATGAACAGTTGAAATCTCTTAACCTTCAGATCAAAGGGTCGGGATTTGACACCTGTTCCAAGGGTTAACATCGACAGGGACCACACTTGGTTCATTCTACAATTACATGTTTCCACGTGTCCTCCTCTAGACATGCTGGCACTCCACGTTAGCATAATGTCACTCTTCTTCTTAGTCTCACTTAAGAGGGTCCCGCGACGATCTATGACTAAGGTTACTTATCGACCACTCGTCGATCTACAATCTAGATTGCTCCTCGAAACCTTCCCATCCAACCGTTTGACTCCGACGATCCCACCGTGACCAACGGTCCAGATCTTCCGAAGCCACTCCCAATGGGTTCCACGGTATCGATCGATTATTGGAGCCTATCCCATCGGAGGGTCTCTACTCCGACATCCCACGATATTCCGACCATCTGACTCCGACAATCCCCTCCATGAACAACGGTTCAGATCTCCCAGAAGTTGCTCTCTGATAGATCAACAGTCTCGATCTTTCGAAGCAAAAACACGGGTTTTCTCAAGATTTATAGTTTGATCCAGGACATAGCCAATTTTCAAGGGTTCTTTAAGAATTTCCTTTGTTTATGACTCAGAATCATAACTTCATTGCCAAGAAATTCGCTGAGATCCTTTCTTAGGATTTTACCAGACCTTCAAAACTCTCATATCGCTTTGAAAACCTCTACGATATTCCCTCTTTGTTGCTTATGTGAAGAATTTCGTCCTAGGAACCGTCCATACTAGGATAGGGGAACTTCCAGTCCAAGTTGGGCTAAGTCATGCTAAAATCCAACGAAATACCATCGATTTTACATAAACTTTTTATATGCACAAAAATGTACAATTATAGGCAATCTAAAAACTATATAAATAAGTATAATTAAAGCGACAAATGCCCATAACAAAAATACATAGTTACAGTTTTTGTGTAATTCTAACAACAAATATATTGAAGCAGAATTACAACAAAAAATATCCATAATGGAAATACATAAACATTTACACAGTAATTTAAATAAGCACATAATGGACACTTATTTGGTATAAATAAGCCACCAACTGCATGCAGACCTCAAACTTTCCTCCCAACCTTAGACTCTACTACTCATAAGCTCAACAACAAGTCACCCCTAAGCTGGGGCTAAAGCTCCACTTGGGCAAAGGAAATCCTAACCTAGTCAAAGGAAATCAAACTCATGTGCAAATTCTAGTAGACAACCTACAACCTCTCATTCCACACATGCCTATCCCACCCTAGAAAATGTGCCCCTTCTCTACTCAACATTCCTTCGGTTGCCCCACTTCCCTTCCAGGTCTTCAACAACATGCTGAACAAGAAGTCTCAGAGCCTTGTAGCTGCAACTTGGCACCTTGGGAGTCCAATTCCCATCATTTCTCTCACCTGAAGAGAATGCTCATAGGCCTGACAAACCGCTTCTTCAACAAATCATGGGCTTGACAACCCGCTTCTTCAACAACACACGAGCCTGACAACCCACCTCTTCAGCTCAATTACCAGAAAACCACCCCAAGGCTTCCCCAATGCCAGTATGGTGATGGAAGCTAGGTACATATGGTAGAAGAGGAGTGATGGTATGAAGGATAGTGAGAATTATAGCTAATATGGGAAATGGCACTAACTTTTCCCCAATATATTTGCATGTTCATAAATTGACACTTTTCACCCTATGAACCCCCTTTGAACCTTCTTGGTGACTCGTTCTCATCCTCTAGGAACTTAGGATAAAACCATATCTCATGCGTTTTGACTTTAGGAATATTTTAATAATAAGTCTTTGGTTTAAGCCCCCATGACTTAGCCCTCTTCCTAGACTCTTAGCCCCCTTTCTCTTCTAGTGGAGTTTAGCACCTCATACTCTTATGTCTAGTTGATCTGCATGCAGTGATGCTTTTCATTAAATTTTGAATGTGTGATTATATTTGAAATGATGGGCACGTTGGAATTTTAACATATATGCTCTCTAGCCTAACCACACAAGCACTTTGGCCTCAAAATACATATATACAAGGCACACTGACCCAAAATGTCCTTGCTCACCTGCCTATATATACATTTATATTTACTTTAAAATTGGGGTTCGACCTAGGGGTATTACATTCCCCTCCCCATTATTTATGCATTGTCCTTAGTGCAGTATATACACATATACAATCAAACTTCAAAAGTTTCCAAAAGATGTGAGTACTCTACCCGCATAACATCCTCATGTTCCCAGGTTGTATCCTCATGAGCGTACCAGGCCCATTGAACCTTTACTAGCCCTATGGCTCGACTCCAAAGTTGTTCAATCCTTCAAGTGAAAATTGGTTGCACTTGAAATTAACCTTCTGGCTCCACCTAAATCACATTCCAAACAATGACATGATTAACATCAGGTACATACTTTTTAAGCAAAGATACATGGAATGCATCATGAACACACATGGACATAGGTAGTGCAAGCATAAATGCAACAGGCTCAATCCTTTCTAGGATTTCAAAAGTTCCACAATATCTTGTTGCAAGCTTTGAGTAATTTCCCAACTTTAGGGAACTTCATCTTGCCTTCACTTTCAAGACCACAAGATAACCGACTATATACTCTTTGTGAGTTCTGTCTTTATCAACATAACTTTTCTACTTGTCTTGGGAAACCTTTAAGTTTTGTTTTATTTTCACTCTATGTTCCTCCATTTCTCTGAGCAAGTCTAGCCCAACTACTGCTTTGTCTGCTAGGTTGTCCCAGCTTACTGGTGTGTTGCATCATTTCCCATACAATGCCTCAAATGGGCTCATCTTTAAAGATGCTTGGTACCCATTGTTATAAGTGAATTCAACCAGAGGTAGATAATCTTCCCATTTCGATGGTTTTTCCATTACATACATCCTCAACATTTTCTCAATCACCTGGTTGACTCTTTCTTTTTTCCCATCTGATTCAGGGTGATAAGTTGTGTTGAAGTTTAGATTTGTCCCAAATCCTTTGAGAATCCCCTTCCAAAAATTTGATGTGAACTTGGGATCTCTATTAGACACAATTGTCTTAGGTACATCATGAAGTCTGCCAATTTCCTTCATACAAATATCAACAATGTTAGTTGCCTTGTGAATGAGCTTTACTGGAATAAAGTGGGCAGCTTTAGTAAACTTGTCCACAACTATCATGATGGAATCGTGTTGTTTGGTGGTTCTAGGCAACTTAGTGATGAAATCCATTTTTACAACTTCCCATTTTCACTCAGAAATGGGCAAGGGTTGTAGAAAACCAACTGAGTGTCTATGCTCAGTGTTTACTTTTTGACATTCCAAACACCTAGTAATAAAATCAACCACTTTTTTCTTCATACCTAGCCAATAATATTGTTTTTTGACGACTACAATTGTCTTCTGGTAGCCTGGGTGCCCAACATAAGGCACATTATGCATTTTTGTTAATACCATACTTTTCAACTCTTGAACATTTGGCACATAAACTCAACCCCTATACATGATGATTTCATCCTCTCTCAACTCATTGTCTTCAATTTTTTGCTACATTTTATCTTGTTGTAATTTTTCTTTTCTTTTTCCAAGTATTGTTGATCTGATTGTGCAACCTCTAAGATTTTGTCCTTAAAATCTGATTTTTATAGGCTAATGGCTATATCATGCATTTCATGCACTCTCTTGTTGAGTGCATCAACCACCTTGTTCTCTTTACCTTTGATATGCTTTATATCAAAATCATATTCATCGAGGATCTTTAACCATCTGCTTTGTCAAGCATTTAAAGTTGGTTTTCCAAACAAATATTTTAGACTGTTGTGGTCTATTCTCAACTCAAATCTCTTTCCCATGAGGTAGTGCCTCCACATCTTCAAGGCATGCACTATATCTTCCAATTCTAACTCGTGAGTGGCATAAAGTCTCTCATGTTGCTTTAGTTTCCTTGATTCATACATACCACTTGCCCATTCTGACTAAGGACTCCATCAAGCCTTTCTTTACAAGCATCTGTGCATGCAACGAAGTCTTCATTAGGATCAACAATTCACAAAATTGGTGCACTTGTCAATAAATATTTCAAGTGCTAAAAAATTCTTTCACAATCAATAGTCCATTCAAATCTCACACCCTTCTTTTGCAAAGATGTGATTGGATGTGGAATCTTCGAGAACCCCTCAATGAATCTTCTATATTAACCTACACGTCCCATGAAAGATCTCACCTCGAAGACATCCCTTGGTACTGGCCATCTTTCAATGGATTTTATCTTTTCTGGGTCCACAACAATCCCTTCCTCTAAAATGATATGGCCTGAGTAATGTATCTGCCTATGATAAAACAAGCACTTGTTCAACTTCGCATATAGTTGATGTTCCCTCAACACTTGTAGCACCATCCTCAAGTGTTTCTCATGTTATTCTTCAAACTTGGAGTAGATAAGAATGTCATCTAAGAACACATTGGCAAATTTATCCAAATACTCTTTGAAAATATTGTTCATTAAACACATGAAGACAATTGGTGCATTTGACAATCCAAATGGCACCACTGTGAACTCATAGTGGCCATACCTCGTTCTGAATGCAGTCTTGCTAATTTATTTTTCTTTAATTCTCACTTGATGGTATCCAAATCTTAGATCAATATTGGAAAATATATTTGCATCCTTCAACTGATCAAAGAGATCATCTATCCTTGGCAACATATACTTGTTCTTTGTTGTCACCTTGTTTAACTGCCTGGAGTCAATGCAAAGTCTCAAGGTACTATCCTTCTTTTTCACAAACAATATTGGGGCACCCCAAGGAAACATGCTTGGGCATATATAACCCTTCTTCAAAAGTTCCTCAAGATTCATTTGTAATTCCTTCAACTCGGGTATACTCATCCTATAAGGATTCTTGGATACAAGGGTTACTCTAGGCATTAGATTGATTGAGAAATCAATGTCTCCCTTGGGTGGTAACTTGGGGATTTCTCTAAATATGTCTTCAAATTCTTTTAGGACTGCATAGTCCTCAATATTTGACACTTTATACTTAGGAGCCTCCTCCATATGTGCTGCAAATACTTGGCATTATTTCCTGAAGCTTTTCTTCAACTGCAAGGTTGAAACTTCTTTGATAGTTACAACCCTTGGAATACCGTGTACTAATCTCAAATACCCTTCAACATCCAAGCAAGTAAAAAATTTCTTATAACAATCTAGGAGAGCATGATTCTTGTCCAACCAATCCATACCAATGAGGCAATCACAGGATCCCAAAGGTATGATGTTCAAATCTTCCCTTGTACTCAGCCCATTCATGTCCATTGGACATGCCTTAACCATCTCATTAATTTTCCTTTTTGCTCATGTAGCTAGTTGCTCCATCCAAGGTTTTACAAGCTTGTTTCTTGGCAATTGAAATATTTCCATCGTCTTAGGATCTAGATAACTATGACTAGCTCTTGAATCAATTAAACTAACAATGGGTTGGTTGTTGATCTTACCTTCCACTTCGATCATGTGGGACTAAAACATAGCTTGCTTGTTATCTAAGGTTGTGTAGCTCCTTGGTACATTTATGCCCATATCTTCAATTGTATCAATATGTTGTACATTATGAACAAACTTCACGTTTTCATCTCTACAAGGACAATCTCAGTACATGTGTTCTCCATCGCAACCCCAACACTTCATTGGTTATTGCCTTAGTCTTTGTCCCATGGTTTCTATCATTCTGGGATCTTTAGAAACTGGTTGTTCCTGAGCAGTGTTTCTAAAAAATGTTGGTTTGGTCCCCTTCTTTCTCTGCTCCACCTTTCTTTTCTTTTTGTTTTCCCAAGACTTTTGGAAATTTGGTCTTCCTCCATGTTGATCATAGAGGCATTTAACTCTCCTTATGGTTTCCTCTAGCATCTCAGGATCATCATACTATATTTTATCACTAAAAATTGTTGGCAACCCACTCATGTATTTATGAATCGTAACCTATTTATCCTTGATAAAATAAACATATTCCAATAGCTCTAAGAATCTCCTTTCATACTCATCTATGGTCATGCTCCCAGCTTGAGTTTAAAGAACTCTTTCATTCTTATCGTAGTAATGTTTCATTAAATACTTCCTTTGGAAATATCTCTTGAACTCCCTCCAAGTAACCTTATTTTCATCAATGTGTTGCACTTGCAAAAACTGGTCCCACCACATTGATGTTTTTCCTTTGATTTGGTAGATTGCAATCCTTCCTTTTTCCTATCAGGAGTAATCATGCAACTAAAATAATTTTCACATGCCCAACAACCAAGTCTCTGTATCTTCATCTTTCTTATGCTCACCATCAAAAGTAGGAGGCATAATCTTATTTATCTCTCCTTGTATCTCATCTACCCTAGACCTCTTTTTATGCTTTCTGATAGGGGATGGAATTGTGATATTGTGTGCTCCCCTGGTTGAATGCCTAGGTGAGTGTTGATGACGTTGATCAAAACTCCTCGATTTTCTTCTTTTGTCATGAGACTTGTGACTCTTTCACTTGCTTGATTTTGTTTCTTGATCCATTTTCTTCTCTGTTATGTCCAAGCTCTATAACAACTTGATGTCAAAGCCATCTTGTTATTCCTTGGCTTTCATAAGACTCTCATTATCAACTTTATAACTTCAGACATCTTTCTACAGACTCTTGATGGTCTCCACCAAGTTCATGCTTTCCTCTTTACCTTCTTTATGTCCACTTGATTCAGTCATTTCATTACCCATGTCGACATATATTCCCTTGACTTATTCCTCATGTTTTTAAGTCCTCTGTGCATCATTCATGTCTTCCATTCCCCTGGTCTCTGTGTTGATTATGCTTTGATCTATTTGCGCTTAACTCTGCAAAA
This sequence comes from Picea mariana, assembly GCA_032191745.1. NCBI lineage: Eukaryota > Viridiplantae > Streptophyta > Pinopsida > Pinales > Pinaceae > Picea > Picea mariana. The sequence continues at coordinate 592,473 of JASDQU010101171.1, forward strand.
TGTGTAGGCAACAAGATTTGTTAGACCAATAATTTATTAACTATGTAAATACGATGCTCATCTTAGCCTTAATACATCAATCTTGTAACTGATCTTTGGCCCATATAGGCCTAGTGTTTGAACTCATCTCTGATACCACTTTGTAACACACCCGACCCCCTGGTCCTCACTTAGGTTGATAAGGTGTCAAAAATTCCTCTTTCACCAACTACTTTGTCTCTCCAAATAAACTTTGAAGATTAATTATGCTCATTGAGAGATTTCCAGCGACTATAACCATGATCAAATCCGATCTCTATATTCAAAGTTACATCCCTTTGAAGTTTCAGGTCTTTAGCGAAGAAATCCACCTCATCGCCACATGGCACCCACGTGGATCCTTGTTGCTTGTACCATTTGACGTGGTATCCACCACCTATCTCATCGGATCTTTTCCCTATCGAAATTCCAAATCAACGACTCTGATCTACTCCGAGTCCTTCTCCATCGTCAGAGTCTTTCTATCGAAGTGCTTCCACTCCTAACCTCCTCGTTCCCTTCAACAACCTAGTTCCAACTACATCCTCCTCCAACGAATCTAATGGTCCTCGGAGATCGACAATCAATGACTCGGATAATGTTGGACCCTCAAACTTGCATGAAAATTAATGTCATTCCTTCCAACCTCTTCACACTCGACCCTGTGGGGCCTACAACAGATCAACGATTGTCGTTTGATCGCACCACTCCTCAATCGACGCTCCAGATTATTCCTTAGAGAACCCCCCATCAAAGTGCATTTCCCTCCAGAACTGTTGCTCACTCCAACCAACACTCCTCTGATGAACTGTCGAGATATCTAAACCTTTAGATCGGAGGGACAGGATTTGAGACATGTTCCAAGGGTTAAAACTGAGAGGGACCACACTTGGTCCTTTCTACAATTATGAGTTTCCACGTGTCCTCCTTTGGAAACATTGACACTCCACGTCAACATAACGTCACTCTTCTTTTAAGCCTCACCTAAGCAAGTACCACGACGATCTACGAATGAGGTTACTTCTCGTCCACTCGTCGATCTACGGTCTAGATTGCTCCTCGAAGCCTTCCCATCGAAGTGCCTCTACTACGACATGCAAGGTTACTACGACGATCCCACCACGACCAACGATCTAGATCTTCCAAAGCCACTCCCAATGGATTCCACGGTCCCAATCACTTCTCGAAGCCTATCCCATTGGAGGGTCTCTACTCCGGTATCCCACAATACTCTGACCATTCGACTCCGACAATCCCCTCCACAACCAACGGTTCAAATCTCCCCGAAGACACTCTCTGATAGATCAATGGTCTCGATCTTTCGAAGCAAAAACACAAGTTTTCTCAGGTTTAACAGTCTAATCCAAGACTTAGCCAATTTTTCAAGGGTTCTTCAAGCATTTCCTTTGTTTATGACTCTGAATTAGAACTTCACTACTAGGAAATTTGCCTAGATCCTTTCTCAGGTTTTTACCAGACCTTCAAAACTCTCATCTCGCTTCGAAAAGATCTACGATAATTCCTCTTTGTTGCTTACGTGAAGAATTTCGTCCTGTGAATTGTCCATACCAAGACAAGGACATTTCCATCTTGAGATGGACTAAGTCACGCTAAAATTCAACCCAAATACCATCAATTTTACATAAAATTTGCATATGCACGAAAATGTACAATTCTAGGTAATTCTAACAACAATATACTTAAGTATAATTAAAGTGGAAAATACCCATAACATAAATACATAGTTACATTTTTTGTGCAATTCTAACAACAAATATATTGAAGCATAAATAGAACAACAAATACCCATAACATAAATACATAAAAATTTACAAAGTAATTTAAACAAGCACATAGTAGACAATTATTTAGTATAAATAAGCCACCAATTGCATACAGATCTCAGACTTTCCTCCCAACCTTAGACTCTGTTGCTCATAATCTCAATAGAAGGTCACCCCGAGCTAGGGCTAAAGCTCCACTTGGGAAAATGAAATCCTAACCTAGGCTAAGGTCTCTCTCAAACAATAGAAATGCTCAAACTCAAGTGCCAATTCTAGTAGATAGCCTACAACCTCTTATTCCCCACATGCTTGTCCCACCCCAGGAAGTGTGTCATTTCTCTACTCAATAGTCCTTTGGTTGCCCCACTTCCCTTCCCGGGCTTCAGTAACAGGCTGAACATGAAGTCTTAGAGCCTTGTAGCTGCAGCTTGGCACCTTGGGAGTCCAATTCCTAGCATTTCTCTCACTTGGAGAGAATGCTCATGGGCCTGAAAACCCGCTTCTTCAACATCTCACGGGCCTGAGAACCTTCTTCTTCAACAACACATGGGCCTAACAACCCGCCTCTTCAGCTCAATTACCACAAAATTGCCCCAAGGCTTCCTCAATGGCAACTAGGTACAGATGGTAGCAGAGGAGTGATGGTATGAAGGATATTGAGAATTATAGCTAAGATGGGAAATGACACTAAGTTTTCCCCAATATATTTGTATGTTCATAAATTGACACTTGTCACTCTATGAACCCCCTTTGAACCCATTTGGTGACTTGTTCTCATCCTCTAAGAGCTTAGGATAAAATCATATCTCATGCCTTTTGACTTTAGGAATATTTTAATAATATTTCCTTGGCTTAAGCCCCCATGACTTAGCCCTCTTCCTACACTCTTAGCCCCCTTTCCCTTCTAGTGGAGTTTATCCCCCCATACTCTTATGTTTGGTTTATCTACATGCAGTGATGTTTTTCATTAAATTTTGAACGTGTGATTACATTTGCAATGATGGGCACACTGCCCTTTTAACATCTATGCTCTTTGGCCTAACCACACATGCACTTTGGCCTCAAAATACATATATACAAGGCACATTGGCCCAAAATGTCCTGGATCACTTGCCTATATGTACATTTATATTTACTTTACAATTGAGGATTGGCCTAGGGGTATTACACAACCTCCTAGACTTGTGGCACTTGAGACTTTTAAAGAAACTAGTTGGGCACCTGGGTTTTATTTTGGGTTGAAGATATTTTATAAGTTTGGAAATTAGGGTTCGTTGAGACGGAGGTTAATTACATCTGGAAGCCTGCTTTCTAGTGATAATTTTGATTTTTCATCAACCCAAGTAAGTTCATTGGATTTTAATTTATGTTTACCATTAAGTTGGAATCCCTCTCTTTGTTCACTCATCTTCGATTATTATAGTTTTTAATTTCTTTATCAAGGCAACTTTGTTCTTGGTACTAACTCTGTTTTTGGGATGGAAATAGAAAACAAGTATTTTATGGGCTTCACTTTTGCTTAATTGGGCCAAAATTACTCCCCCTATTTGGTCATTCCTCATCCATCCTAGTTTGAAGAGGCATATAGCATGGACAATAGAGACATCATGGAATTCAAGAAAATCTTGCGAAGGCATGAGGAATGTATATAGTTCAACATGAGCACCTTGCTTTCAATCTTTTCATGGGTAAATGAAATTGAACGTCATTGTATATCCCAACATGCCAACATTATGAATGTGCTAGTCCATCAAAAGCAGAGTATAAACATTTTAGAAGATCACTGCAACATGCTAAGGAATTTGGTCTTAAATCTCCGCAAAGACTCCTTGTCTATATCTTCCAACAATTCGACATTTGATAACTTGCCTCAGGTAGACTTTAGAGAGGAAGAAACAATCCATCAACTGAAGGAGCCAATGGGCATTGAACAAACATAATGCTCCTCCCTTTGGAATTGGTTAAAAGGAAGAAAATAGTAATATTGTCTTCCATTGAATCTTATGTTATTCGAAGTCATTAGAATTCTAGGATTTTTGTCAAGTAGGCAACAAGAAAGAATACATGGAACATTTACCATATAGTTTGCTTTGAACTATTCTTTGTAGTAGCAGAGAACTGTCTAGTTTTGTTTTTTAAAGCATTGGATAGTCTTATGTAACATATGTTAGCTCTATTACAACCTTCTTATTATAATATAATATAAAAAAAAAAAGAATCTGGTTTAAAAAAATGCAATAATTCTTCTAACATAAGGTTGTTTGTCTGTTGTGTTTATTTTGCACTTTTCAATGATGTTGTGCTTATTGATTGTTCTTTCGTATCCATCAGTGTCTTTTACTCTTTTACTGACATTGTGATTCTTATATCTTCTACTAAAAGGCATGTCTTCTTCGTTAGTATTGATATATCTATTCACTAACTTGCCTTCTAATCAATTATCTAATTTCTCATACAATTAATCTTGCATTATTTCAAACCAATACAGAATATAAAACTACAACACATGTTCTTCTTGTATGTTCTTCCCTTTATTAGTCTCTTTGTTGGGATTAGTTTTTACTTCTTATGGGTATACATTTTAAGCAAGTTGATTTCAACTATCCCATATTTTTTCCCTATTGAGAGTTCCCTTTATTAGTCTCTTTGTTGGGATTAGTTTTTACTTCTTATGGGTATACATTTTAAGCAAGTTGATTTCAACTATCCCATATTTTTTTCCCTATTGAGAGTCTTCCCTTTATTAGTCTCTTTGTTGGGATTAGTTTTTACTTCCTATGAGTATACATTTTAAGTAAGTTGATTTCAACTCTCCCATGTTTTTTCCCACTTGAAAGTAACAATTAAATGTAAAAGGAAAACATGAACCTCATTTCTTTGAGTCTTTGGGAGTGAATATTTAATATGCACAAAATGAACAAAAACATATATTAAAAACAAGAAACATGAAACGTGTATGGAAAATATATATGAAGTATCAAAAAATTGGGGTGGACTTCTTCATAAACTACAAGAAACAATAGAAAACACCAAGAAAAGGTTTATAAAAGTGATATGAAAGTTTTTCAAATAAATTCTACCATATATCTATCAAAACCATTATCTAATTCATGGACCATATGAATAAACAAGGAGATGTTTCATTTCCAAATTAAAAGTTGAACTCATTATTCAATGTTTGTAAATGTATAATGCATATATTCGAGGATTCAACAAAACAAAATTTGAAATTTGAAAATGCTTAATGGCAACATTGACGGTTCAATCACCAATTTCATAACTACTTAGGTGGTGTATTAAGATCTAGATCATAATATCAACATTACCATCCAATCAAAATTCTACCGAGAAACACCCTAGATGTTTTTTTCTTTTTCCTTTTGGTGTTTCAAAACCAAGTGAAACAGATAGAATATGGTTAGCAATTTTCGGCACTTTCAGGAAATTGTCAAGAAATGGCTTGACCAATTTTCGACAATCTTTAGAAATCATAAAGAGATGTCTTAAGCAATTTCCAAAAACAACTTCCTACCATGCTAATTCTAACATCCTATAAACATTTCCAATACAATTCCACGAGTTATCAAACATTTTCAATCGCTAAAATGAGTTTCTTACCCACTAGAAACAATTTCCTAGATTCATAAGTTTTCCTCTTCACAAAGTTTCCACTATGCTTCTTGCACAATGTCAATACATTTTCAATGCAATAATAAAAAACTAGGAATTGACCACAATTCAAGATCCTAGTTGAGTACAACATACCATTTACTTATGAGATCAATTATTTGTTCAACTAATATTTTTCTTGAGAAGGCATCCCAAATTCATATAAAGTTATGGACTTGTAAACTATTATATTTATGAAATTCGATTTTGCATTTTTCAAATATTTATGGAACTTCCTTCCATCCTTTAGTTATCACATAGTAAAAAATTTCAAATTTTATTTTTATTTTTGTAAAACTTAGTTTATCAATTTTGGATATTAGAAATTATTATCTCAAATAGAAATTTAGTTGCTTTGCTTCAATCAATGTGAGTGAGTTTGCTTGAATAATAAGGAAAAAAATGGTGCAAAAGTTATACATTATAAACAATGAATGAGAAAAGATGATTTCATTGTTCACTTTTACATTTTTGAGAAATTAGTTCCATGAGTGAGTATTATCACACAAACCCTCACTTCTTGAGATTAAGTCCTAAAGCTCAAGTGAGGTTTTGGTGTAATTAAGAGGGGACCAATGTTACTTCACCAACCCTCTTCTACACTTTAGGCCTGCTCTCCTCCATAGCAAGGGGACTTCCCTAAAATAAGATTGCTTAGGGTAGTAAAGAAATTCCCTTGGATGAACCTCAGAATCTAGTCATGTACACGTACAAGTGACCTCCACAACCAGTAAACACAATCATCACATCAAAATTTGGCTTTTAAGCACGTCAAAAGTGCACTCCTCCTTTCCTTTGTGCTTGGTCAGGATCCAAAACAAGAAATGTTGAAATTTGAGTGTTGGTATGACGACTTTTCCATCACTACTGGGCTGAAATAAAGTCTGCGAATGAAAGATACCTTCAAGTGGGTGCGAAAAAGGGCATGGTCTGCTGCAAGACTTATCTATCCACTTCCGTAAAAAGCTGCTATAACCATTGCTAAACCATAAAATGTCTTCCAACTCTATAATATTTCCTTTACAACCACATGGGAGTACATAATTCTGCTTCCGCTACTGCAAATTTGAGTTAAGGATTGTGTAAGAGGGCTGAGTCTTTATCACGAGAAAAGCCCGATCCTTCATGAAAGAGAGGCTGGTATAATTTCTTCCAAGACACCAGTCATATTCTCTCTCAGACTCACTTGTAAGATCACTTCCTGTAGCATTTAGGGCACCAAAAAATGTTTCAAAAACACACACATCAACACTGCAAATCCTTGTGTTCTTCTGGGTTGTGGCGAAAACGGTTCCATCAACAGAGTAGGGGTAATTTCATTCATTGTTTGTGTTCCAGGGCCCTCACGCAGACCAGCACTTAGGCAATCTTCAATGAGCATTACAGCCTGATTCACTCGAGAATACAGTCTTCTCTCACAACCTTCGATAAATGATTCTGTTCTCAGGTCAAGGTGCGCAGGGTTTCCGATTATGGCCCGCCTACTGGACCTTTATTTTTTTAATTCAGAGCCAAAAATGTTTCTACGATGCTCAACAGGTCTCTAGCGGTGGAAGGCCGGTCGTTTGGCTCTAAAATAAAAAGGATTCTGTTGAGCATTCAATTCGCAGTCATTTCGCTCCAGCTGAACATAACTGTACATTTACCAGTCCAGACTTGTTCCCGGAATTTCGCTCAGGGTTCATTTATTGACCTTCATGAGACCCTTCAACTTCCAAACCGTTAATTATTGTCGCTGTATTTTCCATTCGGAGGAATATAGTCATTTAGATCATAAACTTCCATGATCTCTTGGTCATCGGACTGATCTCCTGGGACAGAGATCATGTCATTATATGGATGAAGGAAAATTCACTCTTCTCGTAGTTTAGAGAACCTTCATCCCAATTGTTGTCCCAGAGTCTGTACTTAAGGCTATAAAGTATAGAGTCTAGGCATCCAAAAGTGAGTGAGTGATAAAAAGGGAAAGAACAAACTTCATGGAAAGAAGCTATGGCTGATTTCTGAGTTGTCTTTGTCTAGCTTTTAAATGTTCTTGGATGCTGATATCCCTTTCGATGGCTGCCCATGAACGTTTGAGCTCTGCCCGGGTGATGGCAGTCTTAAGTGTAGTATCGAAAAGGTTCAAAGCGATGTTGGTTTGATCCGATAGGCCGGGTTCAATGTTGGGCTGTCTTACAATGGGTACAGTCATGGAGAAACAGATCTTTAAAGGGGGTTGATGTTTTAAAATGCTATTTCAATTTTAGATTATATAAGAAAGATTTCTCAGATCCGAATTAATAGTATAACAAAGCCAAAGGCCTTTTCCTATAACTGAGCTAACTTTGAAAAATCATGCATAAAACGTAAGAAAACATTAAGCTGTCAACAATGAAAGGCTTCAATCGAGGGAGAATCTCACCCTGTAACAGAAGAAGAAAATAGACAAGAAAACACTTTGACAAAGCATAAAATATAGAGATCTAAGTAATTCACGGGTCTTGTACCTGCTGATAGCTGATACAGAGGAAAAACTGCGAATGTTTAGAAGACTAGACAGTGGATCACCACAATAGAAGTTGCACTAAATTGTAGCTAAGCATTCATCAAAGATATATATGAGAAATGAAAATGAACATGAGATAACAAAGAATAACACATAACTCAATCTTCATGGAATTCAGAGTCTTTGAATTTCTTTTTCATTAATTTTTGCACAGGAAATCATCTATTACAGTTGGCCGCAAAAAGAAAAAGCCCCCCTTTGGCTCTTTTCAAAATGTATATTTAAACAAACTTCTAAACATTTCGAATTTCAATCGTTCTAGAAACTTGTCAGTTACAAATGAAAAATTGAAGCGTTTCATTTCCTCGTCTTTTGTCTTCCTTCATAAGGGCAGAGCGCCTTCCTTTCTCTGCTCCTCTGGCAACAGAAATAGAACGGAGTGACATCTGTCATCATTTAACACCAAAAGCCTGCCCTTTCACCTGCTCAATGCAATTGATGCACCTTTCAATCAACTCGGCTATCAACCTAGAAGGCTCTGCTTGGTTGTTTACCTCAAAGGTGTAACAATTCTTTGCCAACTGTGGCAATCTTTTTCCCACTTGTCGGTCTTCCATGACAATAGACCATAATTGTAAACTTGGCTTTACTAGCCATTTGTCCACTTGGACCATATCAACCTGACTTATCTGGGATATTTCAGCTTGCTTCTTTTCCACATTTTCTTTGATATCTAGCAGGTGTTTAGCTATATTGATTTTGCCCAGCGTCCCAGCACTACCTTCCTTATCAAGGTCTAACAAACTTTTATTTATCAAGGCGAATGTTTCTTCACAAGAATTCCTCACCTCTTTAGCTCTTCCCCTGCTCTCTGATATATTCTGCTCCCACACCTTCAGTAAGATATTCCCTCTGGTTTGTTCTGCGATGGATAATTTGGAGCTACGACCATCTCTACTTTCACTGTGGCTATAATAGCCTCCTGGAAAGCAACCCGAGCCGCCCCAACTTCTCTTTCTCTCAAAGAGATATCTTCTATCACTTGATCTATCGTCTGAAAGTGATTCTGAATGGTTCCCACTTTAGCAAGAAAGTCCTATTGAGATGTTAATACCTTCTGTCAGATTTCGGTGGCTTGGGATTGGAATATCTTTATGTCTAAGACCTGGTTTTCGACAACATTGAATTTCGACTGTAACTGTATTATTTGCTTCTCCTGCCGACTTACTCGCGTTTGGTTTATTTGCGTCGATTGGCGCATCTGCTCAAGGTCGGATCTATGTTTCTCGATCTCTTGCGGATCGGCTATTCTGGCTTGCTCGAGACTTTTGCTCACCTCATCCCTGGCATTTGCTTCCACCATAGCCACCTTAGCTTCCAACTTACCAATCAAGAGGTTCTTTCGTTTCAACGGTGCCTTCAAAGTTCCAACTGAATACTAATTGGTTGTAGCATAAGCCCCCAGTGTTCCTGCTATCTCGTCGGCAAATTCTTCCTCTTCTATGGCCTTTTCTTCTATCAGGATTTTAAATTTTTTAGCCACTGCGCCTGCTTTTTGATAGGATTCTTGCTTCACCACGGGCTTCCTTTTCTTATTGAAGAAAAATTCATTAGGAGGTAACTCTTCTACAGAAATGGATGTTAGTTCTTCATTGAAAATCCATCCCGCATCAGGGTTCCCCTTTGTGAACTGTAAGGGTGTGATAGAAATAATGGGACTGTCGATTTCCTTAAATGATTGTTTTGGGATAGCCTTCGTGGCTGGCTTGCTTGATATGAGCAATAGTGAGTCACCCACCCCTTGCGAGGGTATCTCTACTTGACTTTGGACCTGCTTGTCGGGCGTACCCTTTTCTGGGTTTCCTTCTTGTTGATCAAGGATTTCGGCTCCTCATTCTGAGGTCCCAGCCTCCCCTGTTTTCTCTTGGTTCTCCTCCTGGTTAGGACTCGAGTCCTTTGAGACTTTGGCTTCCGTTTGTTGTGTAACCGAAAGCTTTGGGGTTTCGCCCTGTAAAAACTGGGGGAGACAACTCCATCGATGCTCCTGGAATTTAAAGAAATCGGCCATATCTCCGGGCGGCAGGGCCTGAGTCCGACTTAGGACTTCAGAGTAGGACCTCGCACCCCAAGAGATTTCATCATGAGGCGAATCCTTGTATTCGTATTTCTTCAGGCCACAACTCGTCAGGTGATTACTCACAACCTTATTAGGGTCGTGCTTCTTAAACTCAATGTCCACCAATTTCATTTCTTCTAAGGCCGTAGCCTCGGCTCTGGCATGGCCAAAATCTAATAAAAAACATGCACCAATGTGAATGGGAAAGGGCAGCCATACCTTTTTCGATACTTCTTTGAGATCTTTGCTTATCCCGCCGAGCACAAATTGTCTGGCGATCTCGCGACACAATAGCTTATCTAGCAAGAATAGCAATGGAGCGTATGGGGGAACAGAGGTGCCAAAGACCCTGATGTATGAAAATTTCGCTTCTATATACCAATCTGCCACGCTACTCAGGTTGGCTGTGATGTTATCTGAAATCCTGGGAAGCGGATGGCCGAAGATGGAGACATGCACTAGTACCATTACCCAGTTGAAGATCTCGTAGACGAATTCTTTGGCTTTATCCTCCCAAAGTTTCGAGTGGTAGACATGAATAGGCTCTGTATTAGATGGAGTCCAGCTCCAGCTCATTAGTGGGAAAGGTGTCATGAAGCAAATAACGTCCATGAAGTAAGCAGACATAAAGAACGAAGTTGCTTTCCTACTCGCCCTCTGCGCTCAGTATTTGGTAATTCGACTGGTCAAACTGTCAGACAACAATTTGGCCCAGTCGAAAGAGAAAACCTCAGCAACTGTATGAATAAGCGGTACCCATGGGAGGAAAAAGTGAGTAGTGTCCTCCTCCCCATATATCCTACAGGCCATCATCGCTATATACTTGAATTGCGGCTCCAAGGAGGAGATTGAATAAATTCCGTTAGTATCAGCCCTGAATTTCGTGGGGTGTGAAACCCAATCTTTGATCAGATCGGATAAAATTTTTCCATACTGCTCGCATTCCTTCTTCTTGAAACCCTCTAGGAATTCGACATTGTGAGTAAGGTTCGGTGTGAGTGACAATTTATACATTGCCTGTAAATGCTCCGGTCTGAAAGTCTCAATTGCCACCCTCTGTTCACTAATAATTGTCCTAGTCAGGATGTCCACATGGTCCAACGCTCATCTGATCATATCATAATAGGGAAGAAGCCATGGCCTTGCCACTATTTTGTGCATCTCTGCCTGAGCGACGATTTTGTATTTGGTAGACAAGTCATCCTTCTCGTTACCGTTGGAATCATCCGAACAGTCTATCGACTCGGATTGCAGAACATTGGAAACATACGTCCATGTTTTGACATAATTAATACTTCGGGGCGAGGTATCAAAAACAACATCTGAACCTTGACCTTAACTCTCGACAGCTACCTTGGACACTTTTCGTGGAGCCATGATAGAGAACCTTGCAACTAGATCCCCTGTCGGAAAGATTGAAAACGCAGACAGAAGTTATCCTGGTGAAATGGCTCTGCGCACAATAGAAATGAAAACTGAAATAATGAAAGAAACCCCTTTGTCTTGGTCATTTAAGCCCGTGCGAGTCCTTGCTAACAGAACGGTCAAATTGTTTAATCGAAAGATTTAGAAGTAAAATGAGATCTTATTATCCATCACCTCACTGGAATTCAAATAAATGCCATAAATGCTTGACGATTCGTGACATGGAAAAACGCAGAAACATTCAAAACTTCACCCATAAACTGTGTGTTAAAGGTTGTTTAAGGCGTTAATTAATCTAGTTTAATTCTTTTAATTAAGTGCGCTTTAGTCGCTAATCCCTTTTTCGGCATTCACTGTATTGGATGATTTCGCTCCTAGCCTTTGAACCCTAGAAACCCGAAATCGCGATGATGCGATTTAGTTGATTGTCTGTGATTTGACTTAAGCCTTTAATTAATCCACGTTTAATTAATAAATATCGTGACTTCGTGGATCAGAGTTACAAAGGTGCTACTTTTGGGGGAAGCAATCGCCGAGTCGCGAAATCACGATAATGATTAACTAAGGTTTAAAGTGATTTACTCTTGATATTAACCTGGGTAACTTCAAAACAACTTCGCGACTTTGCATGTCGGAGGTTTGAGAAGCGTTCAACATTTAACTCCCGAGAGCGAGAGTACGAGGTAATAAAAGATGATAATCCCTGCTTAGTCATTTAGTAATGGTGATTATAACTAAAAAGTTTTTGCCATTTCGCATGTCGGGATACTGCGGCTTTAGTGGATAGAATCATGAAATAAACGAAGTCCCGAAATCCAGTTTTTTGGGCTTAAGTATAACGTTTCACCTATTTAGAGAAGGGCGGCTCCAACATAGGCTCCAACTAGGGATCTCGTCTCCTTGCGGGATGAAAAGGACAGCAAACCAAGTGCCTGTATTGGGTAAATGGAGTCATCAGTTTGCTTCTGTGAAACTTGTTTCGAAAGAGGATATAGAGGGAACTTTGAGGTTTCAACTTTGTTTCCGAAAAACTTTCAAAACTTGACACGCTTTCTAAACTCAACTGTAGTCCATTCGGTAACTTTCCCTTTCTCGAGATTGAATTCAGGTCTGCTTAAGACGGTCCAAACAATCTTAGGAAATTCAACAGGTCCTGTAGGTTTTAGCTTGCATCAAAACGAAGTAAATTCCATGCTTTTAATTAGGGAGACCTGCATGAACTTGGGCTGTGGATCCAGTTTCGAAAAAGATAATTACTAGAGTCTAGTATAATTTATGTATGACAACCTTACAGATATCTTAGATATTGCTTCACTGCCAGCGAGCCTGTTCAGTGCCCCAGTGAAGTTATCTGGTTCCCTTTATTGAATTTCCTTTCACCACTCCAAACTATAATTTTGCCTTAAAACGCTGAGATGAGGGCAATCATTTTATGAATTTCCTTTCGTCATCTCTTTGGACTAGATAGGGGCAATCAATTATGAATTTCCTTTCACCATATGTCTTATATTTTACTTTTGGAATATGAAGTGGGGGCAATCAATTGGTATAAAGTATACCAGGGGTGATATCTGTGTAATATTCACAACAGAGGCCTATCAACTTGCTTTGACTACTTTGGACCAATCTTTTTCTTGACCTTCAAAACATCCTAGTCTGCAGGAAATTATGGGAGAATTTATTTCCAAGGGTCTTCCTTTGAACAAGACTTAATCATTTGAAACCTGTTAAAAGACCTAAGAGAGTTAGGATCAACCTATGCATAACCTTGTTCAGTAGGAGACCGAGGAGTCATGAAGGCTAGCTTATTTTCTAAGATTCGTTCACCAGTTTCCAGAGCTAAAGCGTAACTTCTTCTTCCTCTGTGGAGGGCATGGGAAGGTGTCGGAGCTTAAGGAGAGAAGACCAAGGATGGAAAAAGGAAAACAGAGAAGGCTTTGGATTTCAAAAAACCCAGATGTTAACACGCAATCCTGACTCTTGGAACTTTTTTTTTTTTTTTTGGATACGCTTTACTTTCTCTGTTTATTTTAATTATTTTTTATCTTATCCGGGTGAGCCTTTTTAGAATCCACAGTAAAAAGTTGTTCTTTTAATGACATGTCAGGTGAATATATGATACTCGTGAGACCATTGCTATGTTTAAGTGATATTCGTTTGAAACCCAGATACTTCGGAAATTCATACCTTTGCCTTACCATTTCATTCTCTTCTTAAAAAAATATTTATTTTTTTTTGTCACCTGTTTCGGGTGAGTCAATTTTCTCCTTTCGTTGTTTGGGCTGTAAGCCAGAATCCTGTAAGAAACAACATGAAGAGTATCAGGTCTTCAAGATTTATGGGATTCGATGTGTTGAAAAATTTCATATCTCTACTTCTAGGAAATCACTAACCTGTTTTATTTGCGATGAAAGTGAACTTATCGAAAAGCTATAAAAAACAGAAAACACAAATCGGTATATACAATGGAGATTTGGAACTCATTTATTGCATATAGTGCTTTAAATAACGCCCGTTGACAGGGGCGTTGAGGATTTTACCGTCCAAATTCTCTAACAAAAATGAATTCTTCCCTTCAGAAGCTGAGACTTTGAACGGTCCATACCAGATATGATCAAATTTACCATGTTTTGTCGAGTCTTCCCTCCTAGCATCCCATTTCAAAACCAAATCGCCAGGGAGGAACTCTCTGTTTTTGGCCTTATGATCGAACAACGCTTTCATGTTGTCTTAGTATTTCTGCAACGTTTCATCCACTTCATCCCTGTGTTGTTGAACTTCAATCAGTTGATTTATTCTCTTTGTGACATGGTTTGGTTCTTCTTTCTCATCTTGCCAAAGCTTCATTACAGGAAGCGCTAGATTTATAGGGGATACCACGTCAGTCCCGTATACTATTTGGAAAGGCGAAGTACCAATAGATTTCTTCGTACCTATCTGATTTGCCTACAAAGCGTACTTGAGATGCACATGCCAAGATTTTTTGTTTTCGCTCAACACTTTCTTAATTATGGTAATTAAAATTTTCTTTAACGATTCGACTAACCCATTTCCTTGAGGGTAATATGCGGTGGAGTGACCCGATATGATGTTGTATTTTTGGTAGAAACTAACCATTTCCATAGACTTGAATGCCTAGGCATTGTCCGTGATTATCATTCAGGGACAGCCGAATCTGGACAGTATGTTCTCTTCCAGGAAATCTATTACCATTGAATCGATCACTTTTCTAGTCGGAATAGCCTCCACCCATATGGTGAAGTAATTTGTAGTAGTGAGGATCTATTTGTGTTGAGCGCTGGAATGTGGGTTGATTTCACCTATAAAATCTAACCCCCATTGTTGAAACGGGGCTTCGATTTTGACAGGAACCAGAGGTAGCACTGGAAGCTTCTGTTTGCCCGCGAACAACTAGCAAGCATTACAGGCTCTGACTTTGGCGTTGACATCTGAGAATAGTTTAGGCCAATAATATCATGCCCTCAAGATTTTATAAGTTGTTTCCCTCCAGGCGTGATTCCCTCCGCATGCTCCTTCGTGAAATTCGTTTATGACCCCCTCTATTTCTGATTCTACTAAACAAACCAGTAGGAAGCCTAATGGGTCCTTCCAGTTCAATTGGCTTTCGGATATACAGTACTTCACCACATGCAACTTCAGTGTCCTGGATTTAGCTGGAGACAGATCGCTAGGGCATTTCAAGGTTAGTAGGTAGGACACTATGTCTTTATACCAGTCCAATAAGGCAAACTTCTCTTTGATTCTGGTTGTAGCTATTTGGTCATCGAGCTCGTTTACGTCCCCACATCCTTCATATCCCTGCAAGTTATTCATTCTGAATGCTCTGAAATTTGATTCAGCTAAGAGCTTAGCCAAACCCTGTCCTTTTACTAGTTTCATCGGTTTCACCTCTAGATCGAATTCTTGAATTTTAGCAAGCCACCGACCCCTCTTCCCATCGTTGTCGAGCTGAACCAATATATCTTTTACAAAACTGGTGGGCACGTATGCAATTACCTTGGAGTGTAGCACGTAGGTTCTAAAAGCCTTCAGCGCCTTCACCATAGCATACACTTGTTTTTCCATTATATCATATCTCAATTCAGCGTCTCTAAGACTTTTACTAAAAAAAACTATTGGTTGCTCGAAACCTTCTTCATTCTTCTGGAGGAGTACTGTCGCCACTTTGTGTTCAGAGGCGAGCGAGAAAATCAAGAAATCCTTTAGATAATCAGTTCTTGCCAGTATGGGCGCTTCGCTGATAACTTTCTTGATGCGTGCAAACAACGCTTTAGCTTCCACCATCCATTTCACTTCGTTGTTCTTCTTTAGCATATTTGTGATCAATTTCACGATTTCAACGAAGTTTGGGATATATCTTCTCAAAAAAATTATTTTTCCTAAAAATGACTGAATCTCTTTTACATTTCTAGGAATATTTATGGTGTCTATAGCTTCTACCCTTTTAGGGTCAATTTTAATTCTGTCTCGAGACACAATGTGGCCCAAGAGTTTACCTTCTTGCATCGCAAAGTGAGACTTCTTGGGGTTTAAGGACAAACCAAATTTTCGGCATTTCTTGAACGTTTGCTTCAGATGTATCAAATGGTCTTCATCGGATTTAGAAAAGACAGTTAGATCGTCAAGGTAGATAACCACGGATTTATCTCTTTCACCGACGAAAACAATATCCATAGCGCGATGGAAGGTACCCACCTGCATTCATCAGACCAAAAGGCATTTTGTCATACATAAGTGTGCCCCAAGGGGTGGTGAAAGTTGTTTTTTCTTTATCATGCTTGTTGACAGCAATTTGATTGTAACCGGAAAACCCATCGATCATCGACATCCTATTTGCCCCAACTACTTTTTCCAAAACGTGATCCATTTTGGGTAGAGGATAATTGTCTTTGAGAGAGGACTTATTTAGATTTCTAAAGTCTACACACAGTCTGATCTCCCCACTCTTCTTCCTAACTGGGACTAGGTTCATCACCCAGTCAGAGTACCTGAGAGGTACAATTATTTTTGTGTCTAAAAGATTTTTCACTTCTTTTTCGACTACGGGCAGTAAAATGGGGTTGATTTGTCTAAGCTTCTCTATCTAAAGGGTTTAACATCAGGTTTCAAAGGTATCTTGTGCTGGATCACAGAGGTGTCATAGGTTCTGAGCTCATCGTAAGACCATGCAAAAAAATCCTTATACCATCCGAGTACGTCTATATACTTGTTCTTTATCTCAAGAGGAAGGTACTTTGATAGTTTCACTATCCTAGGTTCTTTAGCAGTGCCCACGTCACAGTCTTCGACCTCCTCCGGTTGGGGCTGCAAGGTAGACCTCAGAGGCATGTCGTTTTGATCAAACAACCTTTCCAGAGGTATCAGGCCCTTAGGGATCTGATTACTTTTTAACACTGGCAAGCGATGATTTGCGATTTTTTCTCGGAACTCCTGAGGCTCCTCCCCTTCTTGCATAATCCAGGTATGGTCATTTTGGTTTTCCTGGTCAATGTGAGTTTCGACGAAATCATCCACCATTTCTAGGAACTTTCTGATCTGTTCATCGTCTTCGAATACCTGTCAGTGTTGTATGTTGTTTGGTATGGATGGTCTGTGCCTCACCTCTATGTGGTATTTTAATTTGAAAGCGGTAGGGGGTGTGAAAGTCGAAGCTGCTTTGGCCAGTGAATCGGCTTGTTGGTTTTCCGCTCAGGGGATGAAATGAACCTTTACTGATGAAAATAAATTTTCCATTAGATCCCAGGCGCAATTTCTGTAGGACCTTAGTCTCGGGTGCTTGGCCTGGTACTATCGATTTACCTGCTTCACGATCAGTTCTGCATCTCCATAGACTTCTAAGTTCTTTTTGTTTAGCTTCTTGGCAGCTTCCAGTCCCAAGACTAGAGCTTCATATTCACATATGTTGTTTTTGTAGTCTATGTCCCACTGTAGCCTGTAAGATAAGGGGATGACGAATTCATTTTCAGGCGCTACGAAAAGCACTCTTGCACCTGCTCCTTCACATGACGAAGCACCATCAAAATTTTTTTTCCAAGTTCCAGTGCTATACACGTTTTTATCTATCTTTTCGGTTTTGATTTCATCTATATAACTTTCTTCTATACAATTGTTTTCACTATCGTCAAAAGACAAAATACAGTTTCTCAGGTCTTGATCGACGACGTAAACAGGGTAATTGTTAGGATTCTTAGGATCGCTTACCGTATACTCCAACTGTGTTTCCCTGTATAACCAAGTTGAATTGCCCACCAAAAACAGGAATCGTGGCATAGGTCATATCCAGCTGAAGGGATCCCTCGAGCTTGGCTCCCCAAGATCTAGATAAGAGAAAACCATACTTCGGGGGTATATCAGCGATAACTACATCCATTAGGCCATTTTTCACCGGAATCTGGGTGAGAATGACTACTAAATATTTGATCATGCCCATGCACTTAACTCTCCTTGAATCGAACGAGTAAAGATCTCCATAGGGTATAGTTTTGAGGCCCAATCTATCCATAATAGATTTTGGCATCACATTATGAGAGGCTCCAGAGTCCAGCATGCAATTATGCAGCAGCCGATCGTGCACGTTCAGGGTGATGTAGAAGGGGGCAACGGTGTCCCGGGCACCTTCGAAATGTGGACCAAAAGTGATGTTAGGCTTATCATATTCCAAATTTATTACGTTAGACTGACTCTCTAAATCTGCAAAATTTATCATTTTGGTTATTTGTTTTCGGTACGCAGGGTTCTTAGCCAACTCGACTAAAGGTATCGGTATTTTGATCTTACTTATCTCGTTTTCTAGGCTAAAACCTCCCACAACTCTATCTGTTTATTTGGCCGAAACATCAAACTCCCTCTTTTCCAACCTATTTGTTTGCACTGTTTTATTTTTGGTGCTTGTGGTTCTCGCTGTCTGTGTTTCGGCTGTCTTGGTTCTTCTCGCTTGGATCTCAGTCTCTTTCGGGGCGGGCTCATATGTTTCACCTCTAGGAAAAAATTTATTGGGTTGAGCAGTCGACACATGTTTGTTTTTAGGCCTCAGATTGTACTTATGCTGGAGCTCAGCCATTATGGCATCGGCCATTCCTCGATAAGCGGGATCATCAGTGTTGTTTAGGTTATTATCTTCACCCGATGATTGTTCAGTGTTTAGAGACTTATCATAATCTTCTTTCGTTAAATGAGGTTGTATACAGTCGTCGCCTAAATTTTTTACGCCTTCTTCCAAATCCTCGAAATCTTGCATATCATTTCCTCCAATAAAATTTTCATTTTTTAGAGGTGTTTGAATTTTTTGATCTTCATTTTTAATCTATCTTTGTTGAATCTGAGGATTGGGGTTTCTCTTGAATTCTCTCTTAACGAATTGATTAGCTTTGGATTGGTCTAGCTCCATTCTTGAGATTTTGTTTGATAGATCTTTTATTATCCTAGCCATGTCATCCATTTTGTCATCTGAGGACCTTCTAGATCCAGAGGGACCTGCTTGTTCTCTAAAACGTTTGGTTTCTCTGTTTCCCGTTTCGATTTTTGTTTTTAATTTACCCGAAGCCATCATGTTTGACTCAATTTCCACAATGTCATCTTGCATTCGGGTTAAGTCGGCCCCTCTCCTTTCTTTTAACAATAGAGAAAAATCGGGTTCGAAAGATCCTGCGAAAGTTACTTTGGCTGCGGGTTGGGACTATTTAACTTCAACAGGGATCTTATTGTACAACTTGTTAAATTTCTGGATAAATTCCATCACAGTTTCTTATCCCTTTTTCTTTAAAGACCCGAACTCGGTCAAATAGTATAAATGATCCTTTCTTTCACCCCATTGTCTGAGAAATAGGTCTTCTAGTGCATCGTAGGATAATATTGAACCTGGGGGTAGGCTCCAAAACTAAGTTCTTACCTGTCCTTCAAAGGTTTGAACAAATAAACGGGAATACACGTCCTCATGTTTGAGACCTAGAATATCAGCGAATTAATCGAAGAAGTTGATGTGCTCGGCAGCGGTTAGATCTCCTTCTCCTGGGAACTTGGGCAAGTTTTTCATATAGTTTTATGGTGAATCATGGAGGGGTACGAGAAGGACCAAGGGGGCGTATCTAGCGGCTACCTTGGCGAAAACCCTAGGGAGAAGTTGTTGGCCTTGACCTCCTGCTCCCCCTGCTCCGCCTCCGATGGCGGCCATGGATAACCTAGGAGAGGAAATTGGTGTGTTATAAAGAGGGTTGGTGAAGATGTATAGCGACTCTCTAGCTTCCCCGAGGTGGAGGGGGAAGAATTCGGGGAACTTTTTATCCGGGGAGGTGAAAGTTGGGAAAGGGAGAGAGGATACACGGGGACTCGGTTCCTCTGATTTGTAGAATGTGTAAATGGGAGAACCCACCAGTGTCCAATCCGAGTGTGTGGTACTTTCTTCAAGGCCTCGAGTGACAGAGAGGTTTGTATCGAGATTCGATGGGATATTAATAGGGATGAGCTTTACGGTAGACATCTCACCCCTACTAACGTAAGAGGTAGTCGAAGAGGTTTCGGTCTTAATCTCGAGTAGGATCAGCTCAGGGTTTAGGGTCTCGGCTTCGAAAGTATTGTCTGATGTTTTTTCGAGAGAAATTTCTCGCAAGGATGAAGGATGAAGGTTCAAGAGGGATCTTAGCTTTGGAATGAGTAGACTTGGGTTTGTAAACAACACTGTTTTGTTTGAAAAGACCCCATGGTTTTAGTATTTTTTCAGGGTTGGAAACTAGCACGGTCTGTTTAGCATCTAGGTTTTGTGTGGTGTTCCTTCGAACGGATGCCATCTTTCTGAAAAGTGGAGTCACCAAGTGAATGATAAAGGTTTATCCTTAACAAGGTCTTCTCTCTTTGTTCACTATCAAAAACCGAAACTTGGAAATGTTGTTCTCTCAGGGGAAAGTGACTACGATTCTCCGTCCCCGACAAAGGCACCAAAAAGATGTTGTCCCAGAGCCTGTACTTAAGGCTATAAAGTATAGAGTCTAGGCATCCAAAAGTGAGTGAGTGATAAAAAGGGAAAGAACAAACTTCAGGGAAGGAAGCTATGGCTGATTTCTGAGTTGTCTTTGTCTAGCTTCCAAATGTTCTTGGATGTTGATATCCCGTTCGATGGATGCCCATGAACGTTTGAGCTCTGCTCAGGTGATGGCAGTCTTAAATGTAGTATCGAAAAGGTTCAAAGTGATGTTGGTTTGATTCGATAGGCCGGGTTCAATGTTGGGTTGTCTTACAAGGGGTACAGTCATGGAGAAACAGAGCTTTAAAAGGGGTTGATGTTTTAAAATGCTATTTCAATTTTAGATTATATAAGAAAGATTTCTCAAATCTGAATTAATAGTATAACAAAGACAAAGGCCTTTTCCCGTAACTGAGATAACTTTGAAAAATCATGCATGAAACGTAAGAAAACATTAAGCTTTCAACAATGCAAGGCTTCAATCGAGGGAGAATCTCACCCTGTAACAAAAGAAGAAAATAGACAAGAAAACACTTTGACAAAGCATAAAATATAGAGATCTAAGTAATTCACAGGTCTTGTACCTGCTGATAGCCGATACAGAGGAAAAACTGCACATGTTTATAAGACTAGACAGTTGATCACCATAGTAGAAGTTGCACTAAATTGCAGCTAAGCATTCATCAAAGATATATATGAGAAATGAAAATGGACATGAGATAACAGAGAATAACACATAACTCAGTCTTCACGGAATTCAGAGTCTTTGAATTGATTTTTCATTAATTTTGGTACAGTAAATCATCTATTACAGTTGGCCCCAAAAAGAAAAAGCCCCCCTTTGGCTCTTTTCAAAATGTATATTTAAACAAACTTCTAAACATTTTGAATTCCAATTGTTCTAGAAACTTATCAGTTACAAATGAAAAATTGAAGCGTTTCATTTCCTCGTATTTTGTCTTCCTTCATAAGGGCAGAGCGCCTTCCTCTCTCTGCTCCTCTGGCTCCAGAAATAGAACGAAGTGACATCTTTCATCATTTAACACCAGAAGCCTGCCCTTTCACCTGTTCAATGCAATTGACGCACCTTTCAATCAACTGGGCTATCAACCTGGAAGGCTCTGCTTGGTTGTTTGCCTCAAAGGTGTAACATTTTTTTCCAACTGTGGCAATATTTTTCCCACTTGTCGGTCTTCCGTGATGATATACCATAATTGTAAACTTGGCTTTGCTATCCATTTGTCCACTTGGACCATATCAACCTAACTTATCTGGGATATTTCAGCTTGCTCCTTTTCCACATTTTCCTTGATATCTAGTAGGAGTTTAGCTATATTGATTTTGCTCAGCGTCCCAGCACTACCATCCTTATCAAGGTCTAACAAACTTTTATTTATCAAAGAGAATGTTTCTTCACAAGAATTCCTTACCTCTTTAGCTCTTCCCCTACTCTATGATATATTTTTCTCCCACACCTTTAGTAACATATTCCCTCTGGTTTGTTCTGCAATGGATAATTTGGAGCTACTGACCATCTCTACTTTTGCTGTGACTATAACAGCCTCCTAGAATGCAACCCTAGCCGCCCCAGCTTCTCTTTCTCTCAAAGAGATATCTTCTAACAATTAATCTATCGTCTGAAAGTGATTCTGAATGGTTCCCACTTTAGCAGGCAAGTCCTGTTGAGATGCTAATACCTTCTGTCGAATTTCGGTGGCTTGGGATTGGAATATATTTATGTCTAAGACCTGGTTTTTGGCAACATCCAATTTCGACTGTAACTGTATTATTTGTTGCTCTTGTCAGCTTCACTGCATTTGGCTTATTTGCACCGACTGGCACATCTACTCAAGGTCGGATCTAAGTTTCTCGATCTCCTGCAGATTGGCTATTCTGGATTTCTCGAGGCTTTTGCTCACCTCATCCCTGGAATTTGCTTCCAGCCACCTTAGCTTCCAACTTACCGATCAAGAGGTTATTTCGTTTCAACGGTGCCTTCAAAGTTCCAAGTGAATACTGGTTGGTTGTAGCATAAGCCCCCAGTGTTCCTGCTATCTCGTCGATGAATTCTTCCTCTTCTACAGCCTTTCCTTCTGTCAGGATTTTAAATTTTTTAGCCACTGCACCCACTTTTTGATACGATTCTTGCTTCACCACGACCTTCCTTTTCTTATCGAAAAAAAATTTATTAGGAAGGTAACTCTTCTACAAAAATGGGAGTTAGTTCTTCATTTAAAATCCATCCCACATCGTGGTTCCCCTTTGTGAACTGTAAGGGTGTGATAGAAACAATGGGACTGTCGATTTCCTTGAATGATTGTTTTGGGATAGCATCCGTGGCTGGCTTTCTTGATATGAGCGATAGTGAGTCACCCACCCCTTGTGAGGGTATCTCTGCTTGAATTTGGACCATCTTGCCCGGCGTACCCTTTTCTGGGTTTCCTTCTTGTTGATCGAGGATTTTGGCTTCTCGTTCTGAGGTCCCAGCCTCCCTTGTTTTCTCTTGTTTCTCCTCTTGTTTAGGACTCGAATCCTTTGAGCCTTTGGCATCCGTTTGCTGTGTGATAGGAAGCTTTGGGGTTTCGCCCTGTAAAACCTGGGGGAGACAACTCTGCCGGTGCTCCTGGAATTTAAAGAAATCGGTCATATCTCCGGGCGGTAGGGATTGAATCCGACTTAGGACTTCAGAGTAGGACCTCACACCCCGGAAGATTTAATCATGAGGCGAATCCTCATGTTCGTATTTCTTCAGGCCACAACTCGCCAGGTGATTACTCACAACCTTATTAGGGTCGTGCTTCTTAAACTCAATGTCCACCAATTTGATTTCTTCTAAGGTCGTAGCCTCGGCTCTGGAATGGCCAAAATCTAATAAAGAATATGCACCAATGTGAATGGGAAAGGGCGGCCATACCTTTTTCGATACTCCTTTTAGCTCTTTGCTTATC
The DNA here is from genome assembly GCA_032191745.1 of Picea mariana. NCBI lineage: Eukaryota > Viridiplantae > Streptophyta > Pinopsida > Pinales > Pinaceae > Picea > Picea mariana. Next base: position 615,898 of record JASDQU010101171.1, read on the forward strand.
CCGCCAAGCACAGTTTGTCTAGCGATCTCGCAACACAATAGCTTATCTGGAAAGAATAGCGGCAGAGCATATGGTGGAACATAGGTGCCAAAGACCCTGATGTATGAAAATTCCGCTTCTATATACCAATATGCCATGCTACTCAGGTTGGCCGTGATGTTATCCGAAATCCTAGGAGGCGGATGGCCAAAGATGGAGACATGCACCGGTACCATTACCTAGTTGAAGATCTCGTAGACAAATTCTTTGGCTTTATCCTCCCAAAGTTTCAAGTGGTAGACATGAATAGGCTCTGTATTAGATGGATCCCAACTCCAGCTCATTAGTGGGAAAGGTGTCATGAAGCAAATATCGTCCATGAAGTAAGAAGACATAAAGAACGAAGTCGCTTTCCTACTTTCCCTCTGCTCTCAGTATTCGGTAATTCGACTCATCAAACTGTCAGACAACAATTTGGACCAGTCGAAAGAGAAACCCTCAACAACTGTATGAATAAGCAGTACCCATGGGAGGAAAAAGTGAGTAGTGTCCTCCTTCCCATACAGCCTACAGGCCATCATCGCTATATACTTGAATTGCGGCTCCAAGGAGGAGATTGAATAAATTTCGTTAGTATCAGCCCTGAATTTCGCGGGGTGCAAAAGCCAATCTTTGTTCAGATCGGATAAATGTTTTCCATACTGCTCGCATTCCTTCTTCTTGAAACCCTCTAAGAATTCAACATTGTGAGTAAGGTTTGGTGTGGGTGACAATTTATACATTGCCTGTAAATGCTTCGGTCTAAAAGTCTGAATTTCCACCCTCTGTTCACTGATAATCGTCCTAGTCAAGATGTCCACATGGTCCAATGCCCATCTGATAATATCATAATAGGGAAGAAGTCATGGCCTTGCTGTTATTTTGTGCATCTCTGCTTGAGCGACGATTTTGTATTTGGTGGACAAGTCATCCTTCTCATTACCACTGGAATCATCCGAACAGTCTATCGACTCGGATTGCAGAACGTTGGAAACGTACATCCATGTTTTGATAGAATTAATACTTCGGGGCAAGGTATCAGAAACAACATCTGAACCTTGACCTGAACTCTCGGCAGTTGCCTTGGGCACTTTTCATGGAGCCATGATAGAGAACCTTGCAACTAGATCCCCTGTCGGAAAGATTGAAAACGTAGACAGAAGTTATCCTGGTGAAATGGCTTTTCACAAAATAGAAATGAAAACTGAAATAATGAAAGAAACCCCTTTGTCTTGGTCATTTAAGCTCGTGCGATTCCTTGCTGACAGAATGGTCAAATCGTTTAATAGAAAGATTTAGAAGTAAAACGAGATCTTATTATCCATCACCTCACTAGAATTCAAATAAATGCCATAAATGCTTGACGATTCGTGACATGGAAAAACGTAGAAACATTCAAAACTTCACCCGTAAATTGTGTGTGTAAAGATTGTTTAAGGCGTTAATTAATTTATTTTAATTCTTTTAATTAAGTGTGCTTTAGTCGCAAATCCCTTTTTCGGCGTTCGCCGTATTAGATGATTTCCCTCCTAGCCTTTGAACCCTAAAAACCCGAAATCATGATGGTGCGATTTAGTTGATTGTCTGTGATTTGACTTAAGCCTTTAATTAATCCACGCTTAATTAATGAATATCGCAACTTCGTGGATCGGAGTTAGAAAGGTGATGATTTTTGGGGAAGAAATCGCTGAGTCGCAAAATCAAGATAATGATTAACTAAGGTTTAAAGTGATTTACTCTTGATATTAACCTGGGTAACTTTAAAACAACTTCGCGACTTCGCATGTCAGAGGTTTGAGAAGCGTTCAACGTGTAACTCCCGAGAGCGAGAGTACGAGGTAATAAAAGATGATAATTCCTACTTAGTCATTTAGTAATGGTTATTAGAACTAAAAAGTTTTTTCCCTTTCGCGTGTCGGGATACTGTGGCTTTAGTGGGTAGAATCATGAAATAAACGAAGTCCCGAAATCCAACTTTTGGGGCTTAAGTATAACATTTCACCTATTTAGAGAAGGGCGACTCCAACACCAATCATTACCATTCTCCTTTTTTATAGTAGCAGAGTCTGATAGTTGGTTGAAAATAACCGGAGGTTGCTCACAGAATTCACTATCTTCTTCAGTGTCTGCTTCATCATCTTGAGGAGGGTCAAGAAGAGATTCTCCTCATAGGGTTGCTACCAAATCTTGAAAGGTGTCTTGATACCTCTGAAATCTTGGGCCCCATCGCTTGTGAATTTTTTTTATTGAAACATGCAACAGAAAATATACTCTTTGGACTACAAGAATGCTTGACCCAAGTCAAATGTTTTCCTTCTAGAGAGTAAGAAAATAATCTCATCAACACATCCTCATGCATCACATTGAGTTTTTGAAGTATATTTCAGGAATAGAGGGTCACCATCTAATTTTGGACAATCTTCCAACCAATCTGGAGAATAGTGATTTGGGCACCCAGGAATCCTCTTAACATCAATAACACTATATTTTTCATTAAATTCTCATGAAGCATGTTATCCCCCAGTTTAGGGATAACTAAGGAGATTATGTCTTGAGGCCCACAGGGCCTAGACATGGAATACCGAGAGCTAGATTGAATTGAGCATGGCCCTCGAGGGCCCATCTTTTCATTCTTCAGCACTTCCACTTTGTCAGCAGCAACAACATCCATCACCTCAGCCTGGTCCTGTAGCAAAGATGGATATTGCTCCATAAGGTAATGAGTCCGGGTATCATGGTATGTGTCACTCTGATCCTCAAAACCTTTGAATATGTGCATTCAATTATTTTTGCTTCTAATGGGTGCTTGGATCTTATATCTCTCCACTTGACCATATTTGGGGGAAATGACAGGATGCCCTAGTAAGATGGTACCCATAAGGTTTGAGTTATCACTTGGGGGATTAATGAGAAGCCATCGTCCGCTCCAACCATACTTATCACTTTCCATCTTTCTCCTGCTCATCCATCCCATTACACTGGTCCGGACATTGGGTTGGCCAAATATTTAAGGGTTGTACCTTACCTTGTGGGAAGAAGGGGCTAAAGGCTCAGAGGGTAAAAGTAGCTGGAAAAATATAGAAGCCAAAGAATGAAACCTTGAGATGCTTCACCCAAGGATCCCTGAGAAGGCATTAAAAAATCTTCTCAGCAAGAAACAAAGGGACCCATAAAAATAATAAAACAAGACCTAGTTAGAGGATAGGGGGGCTCATCACGAGCCAACGTATTAGGTCCATGGGCATGTAGCGGTATGACACTACCAATAGTTGGTCACCATGCCAGGGTAGTGGCTCTTGGTGGCATAGCCAAGAGAAAGGGGGTCTCATCATGAGTCAACCTTCTCATTTTTGTGAAATGCTTGTGGGTAACATTGCCACCATTGGTCACCACGCGAGGGCAGTGTCCCCTAACTAGCTTCTTGAAAGAAAAAAGAAATAAGAATAAAGACAAAAGGCATGAATGGGCTTGGAAACATTTGCATCCATGACAGGTCCAACTCACCCTCTACAGAGGCACCCACAAGTAAGCCCTACATTTCCCTGCTATCACTGCACCCCTTGCCTAGACATCCCTTACCACCTCATCCACTCACATGGATTAGATTTGATTTCTCCCGGAAACATCCCACATCCAGTGAGCATTAGCCCAATAGGACGCCCTAGATTTTCATCCAAACTTGGCTTGTAGATTAGTATAATGTCTTTGAGCACTTGTCTGGGTAAAGGGGGTTTTATGCACATGTTTAATAACTTGATGATTAGATGTGATTGACATTGCTATGATCCCCATGACTTATGATCCCATGGAGGGAATATTTGTTGATGTTTCAGGACCATACCCGATGGACAAGTATCCTTATGGACAGGTACACATGGGGAGATGATTATTTTATACCTCCATGGGGCTGAAAGCCCACCAGATGAATGTTGAGACCCCAGTAGGGGGCAGAGACAGATCAGAGGATTGCACCGAAGAAAGAGGAGGACGTTCCACCAAAGGCAGCTTGCCAGACCCGTACCTAGGGGGATTATGCCCTTTCCACCAGGACATAGGCCTTGGAAGGCCCATGATGTCACCTAGGACACCCATGACATCATCCAGTGCTTGTGGAGGTTTTGGGAGGCAGTTGTGTGCCAAGTGGCAAGTTTCGGAGGCCCAAGAAGGCCTAACGTTTTGCTCCAGGAGGCCAACGTTTCCCTAAAAGGGCCTAACGTCACCCTAAAAGGGAATAAAGTCATCATTTATGCTTGATTTGGGGTTTTAATTGTGAAATTTAATGTAAAATAATATTTTTGATGTAAACTGGCCATGTCGACCTTTTTTGACCTAATGTAAAATTAAAGGTCATTGGTATTATATAAGTAGAGAGTTAAAACTCTCATTTTATCATGATCTTTCACTGACACTTGTGTGAGGTCTGAAATTTGTGGCCCTCATTAGGGTTTTGGACTGAAATTCTAGTGCGCACTTGTTGAAGGAAGGCTATTTTTAGTCAAATTGGCATTTTTCTTGGTGGAAAGTCTACAACTAGGGTTTTGCTTGGTAAATGTGAGTAAAATTATGCAATTCTTCTCTTACTTGAATGGTTATAGTGTTTTACTTTGCATTTTGTTAATTTATGAAATTGCTAGCTCAAACCCTAGGGATCAAGAACATGTTATTGTCCTTGATCTAATTTTCTATCTACCTACTAGATTGTGCCAAGGAGCCATTTTCTTTTGAATCCATTGCTAGGGCCTTGCCATTGCAACACCCTAGTCTTTGTTACTTCATCCTAGGTGATTTTTACCTTATCATTGAGTTAAAGAAGGAGGAAAACCTACTAAGGCCTAGGGTTACCTACACCTTAGTAGCCGTTTTCCCCCTAGGGTTTGGTGGTTGAAGCCTTGGCTTACCAACACTTCATCCATCAAATTTCTCTCGTCTTTGGCTATATTATTATCATATTGCTCCTTCAATTCTTGCAGCCACTTGTTGACTCCATTTGCCCTTATGAATGCACTGGTCTAAGACCTCTTTCCCTGAGTGTTTTGATCAAAACCTTCAAACATCCAAATCTTTGAACAAACTACTAACACCTTCTAACCCTAGATTAAATTTATCTACTAACCTTATTGTTGCCATTATTCAATTGAGTTACAACCACATTTTGCATCATTTATAGCTTCTTTAAGCAATTGAAAAGATTGACTAATGCATAGCCTTATTTGCTTCTGATGAATGTTGGTGTTATGACATTGATGATTAATTATTCTTGCTCATTTTGAAGTTTCTCTAAGGCATTAATTGTGAAGTATTATCTTGTAATCATTGCTGCTACACATCTTTGTTTACTTCACCAATATATTGGTCAACTTCTTTTATTGAGAAAGTCTCTGATTATATGAAGTACTAACCAGCAAGTGCTCTTGCAAATATAGTTTTATGTTGCTTTGTTCCGGGTAGATACACTTCTGGTTTATTATTTATTTATTGGTTGTTTAACCGGACTTTCTGATCAGTGGTTACTTGTGAGAGGGAACCTTTTGCTTGGCCGTTATCCTTCGCCTTCTCAAAACCCTAGTTCACCGGGGATGTCTCCCCTGGGCCTACCATCCTAAATAGAAAGAGACATCCTATTGAGGTGACAGTGATAGGATTAATCTCCCTTTTTGCCAATTTGCTCTCATCTACCTTTCTCTTCTATCAAAGTACAAATTGCGTGATAGCAAAGCCATCTTTTATCACATACAGTTTTCCAACATGAGAGCTCGAATCTGATAACAAATGCAATTTCATACCTTACAAGATAGAGGACCATGGAATGGCCAAGGTGAGTTTTCAATGCCTTCACAATGGTGCTTGTCTCACCTCACAAGCACATAGTCTTCAAAATCTACAAAGAACAAGGTATTCGTTCTTCCAATGGAGTCGCCAAGGTGACAATAGATCTTTAGGAATGTACTCTCATCCAAAGTTGTAGATGTTCTACAAATGCAGAATTTTTGCCTTTAGAACAAGCATATGTGTTTGCTAATGATTCAAATGTGTGGCAACATCAAGACAATTATGATCACAGATTTGTTCCAAACCCCCATGGATGACTTATTACAACACTCTCATGATGGTTTCCAGTCATATCCTGGAAGGTTTGATACATATTCTTTTGAGCACTTGGATTTATTCTACAAAGAAGATTTTCAACCACCTTTGTGCTCTAAATTTGATGAAGATGAGGCCAAGATTTGCCTAGAACGGGATTTCATGACGAAAGTTTCAATCCTTCTCCCTTTTCATTGTGCTATTCTGCGACAGATACTGTTGGGAGTTTTCCTCCTGATGGTGATTTACCTATGGGGCAAAGTTGTTTTCAACCCATGGTTTGTTGCGAGGGTTTTCAGTTTCACATACAAGATCAACAAGCCCTACGTTGTCAGCAAATATTTTTCTTGAGATCTTTACCCATGTCCAAGTCTTCATCCATCCCATCCCTGGGTTATCATCAAGCATCATTTAGGTTTATTTTCATTCCATCCCAATCTTCGGGGAGTGATGAGAGCTAGGATAGTCAACCTTCAAAACCCTTGGGTCAACTCTATGAGCCTTCGTCTTATCACAACTATATTCAAAGATGGATTGAGCAATCATGTGGGAATGTACTTTGGCATAATTTTGTTCCTCCCTCCCACCCACATGAGCTCGATTCTATTTTTGACTCTATTTTGGTGGTTATCTTGACTCATCATTATTTTGTGCTTGATCTATTTTTGCTTTGGTTTATAATTAAGCACAAAGGTAGAATTTTTAGATTTGATGGAACACTAGGGTGGATTCACTAGTTATATGATTATACCTAGTGTTTCAATTGACATGTAGCATTAGGTTAGGTAGGGCATTTGCATCTTGCATTGCATTTGTACATATGTTTGCATCATGCATTCATGCTAGTGTAGTCTTGCATTCTCTAGCATATACATGTCATTACATTCTCATTTTGCATACCATGCATCCATGTTTGCATTATTCATTCCTTATTACTTTATCATGTATAGTTGTAGTGATTTTTTTCTTTTCAGCGTGATTTTTTTATTTACTACTAACCCCAGTGGATCACATCCACTGGCCTATACTTGTAAAGTGTTAGTGTTGTTAGAAGTCGGTGAAGGATTGCAAGTCTTGGACAACCAGAGATGTTGAGGTTCTCATGCGCTCTACAGTGAGAACATGTCCCCATGTTGGAGACAAATGTTACCCCCCCATGCCTAGGGGTAACCGAAGGAGATCATGTCTCATGGCCCGCAATGGAGACAATGATCCCAACCATAATGATGATCAACATGGCCACAAATAGCAGCCCAACAACTCCCCTTAGATTTCCTTTTCTAGTACAGATCAACCAAGTTCATCACATCTAGTCAACTCAGTGTATGGGAGATGGTAAGCCAACGTCACCATGTGGTAGGCTAGTCCTTCTTTCATGCGAAGTGTTGTGCTTAATTTAGTAGGCATGTGGATGAGGATCATTGGTCGAAGTTGGATAATGGATCAGTGGCTCATGAAGTTATGTTTGTTTCTTTGTCTCACCTTGGTGGCCAACATTTGTGCCCTAGTCCTGTGTTGTCACCGCCCTAGTAGAAAAAATCACCAAAATCGCGATTTTTTCAAAACCAAAAATTGCGATTTTGCGATTTTTTCAAAAAATTGCCAAAATTGCCTTGGTCGCGGGATAAAAAGCCTGATTCGGTTGTTTTTTTCTCATTGTGTTTTTTTTTTTAGTGGAGCAGCAAGGGAAGAAGTTTGTGGAGGCCATCAAGCATATTTGAGGTGTGCAAAGGCAGGGTAGTGAATTCATCCACAAACTTTGAAGATATTTGTGGTGGAGCAAGGTTCAAACTTCAACCGGTTGGATCTTTGAAATTTTCATCCACAACCTTGTTGATGCCATTTTTCATGGTTAACATTCTTCTTTGGATGGCTGATTTTTAAAATTAATATGCTGCAAAAAAAATTTCAAGTGGGGTTTAATGTTTTTTTTTTGTGTTTTTTTTTTTCCCTAGGTCCATTCCCATAGAACTTAGCAAACATGCCTAGAACCTTGGATCCACTGTGGGAGTATGGTGAACCTGAAGATGGAACAAACCAAAATTCTTTATATTGCAAATTATGTAGGGCACATATGACAGGAGGAGTATATAGGTTGAAATACCATTTGGCCAAAATTCCAGGGCATGATGTTGGGCCTTGTTCAAACATGAGCCCAGAGATTATGAGAGTTGTCCATGATTCAATTAATACAAAAGAAAGAAAGAAGAAAGAGTCAGCTACAAAAAAAGTTGAACTTGCAGCTTTTAAGATATATCAAAGTTCACCAAGGATATTTTCCAATGCCACTGAGGGTAGTGGGAGGGGCTCCACAGTGGCAGATTCATCAGTTGGGAGGATCCCATCTTACTTTGTTCCAAGAACTGGAGATGGAGCACAACCATCAATTAAATCAGTGGTTAAAAAAAGGGAGCAGCAAGAAGCAAGCAGGTTAGTGGGGAGGTGTCTTTTCTGGAGTGACTTACCTCTCACCATCACCAAAAACAACCCATGTTGGTAGTCGATGTGTGATGCCATTGTAGTTGTTGGCCCATGGTTTAAATCCCCTTCATATGAGGAGTCGTGGGGGCCTATTCTTCAAGCAAAGAATAAGGACATCAATGCCAGGTTGGGGGAGTTCAAGGAATCATGGGAAAGCTCTTAGTGCACATTGATGTCTGATGGATGGACAGATGGGAAGGGTAGGACCTTTCTCAAATTCTTGGTGCATTGTCCCAAAGGTTCCATGTTCATAAAATCAGTTGATGCATCCACACATGTGAAAGATGCAACATTATTATGTGAGTTATTGCATGTGTTCATCAAGGAGATTGGTGCACACCATGTGGTGCAAATCGTGACAGATAATGCAACTAATTATGTGGCTTCTGGTAGGATGCTTATGGAGAGGCATGGCACAGTGTTTTGGACTCCATCCGTTGCACACTACATTGATTTGATGCTTGATGATGTGGGGAAAATTCCCTTCATCAAGGAGGTGATTGATCAGATGAAGAGCATCCCTAAGTTCATATATAACCATGTTTTTTTCTCAACCTCATGAGGACACACACCAAAGATAGGGAGTTGTGACGTCTGACAGTCACACATTTTGTGACACACTTTCTCACCCTCCAGTCTTTGCTTCAATGTTAGTATGAGTTGAAGCAAATGTTTGTTTCTGGTCAGTGGTGTGATTGCAGATATAACAAGCGAGTGGATGGTAGAGCCATTGCTAGATTGGTGTACAGTGACTCCTTTGTTTGAAGGAGTAGAAGACGTTTGTTGCGTTGCTAAACCTTTGGTAAAGGTTCTCAAATTGGTTGATGGTGATAAGCCCATAATGGGATATTTGTATGAGGCCATGGATAAGGACAAAGAATCTATCTGAACTTATTATGAGGGAAAGGGTACCCCTAGGTACAATAGACAGATGATGATATGGGATTTGATTGATAGTTGATGGATCGGAATGCTCCATCGACCCATTCATGTATCATCACTTTTCCTCAACCCTGCATTTTCCTACAAATGCAACTTTGACTTTGATGACGACGTGATGGATGACCTCTTTACTTGTATTCGGAGGATGGTACCTAATGCTAGCATTCACGATCAAATAAATCGCGAGATAGAGATGTATAGAGAATGTGATGGATTATTTGGCTTTGAAGATGCAATCAGGCTAAGGACCCGTTTGATGCCACATAAGTCATTGGATTTATAAAATTCAATTATGTATTTTAAATTTCAAAATTTAAATTTTTATTTGAAAGTTGATTATGTTCATTGTTTAAAACTTTAATGTTTTCTTTCTTTCTTATTTATTGCAGATGTTTGGTGGAGGAACTATGGCACAAAAGCACCAAATTTACGAAAAATTGGCATTAGAATACTCAGTCAAACTTGTAGCTCTTCAGGCTGCGAACGCAATTGGAGTATTTTTGACAAAATACACTCCAAAAGACGCAACAGGTTAGAAGTTAGAACTTTAACAAAGCAATTAGTCAATTACATTTATTGTAATTTAAATTTATAACCCTCAACACTCATCAAGTCTTTTATGACCCTCTTACAGGTTGGCATTCCCACGTCTTAATGACTTGGTGTACGTCCACTACAATCTCCGGCTTTGGATGAGGCAGATAGAGAAAGAGCCAGAAGTGGATGCCATTTCTTTGGACAATATTGATATATTGTCTAAGTGGAAGGTGGAGATTGAGGTGCCTCTCTTGGATGAGGCACCTGCATGGTTAGAGGAAGGGGACCAGGAGCAACAACACCAACAGGAGGAGGAGGAGTAGGAGGAGGAGATTCATCCATACACCATGGAGGAGGATGAGCTAGTTGAAAGTGGAACACCACTTTCTACACATATTGGAGTAGCTATTCCTCCATCTAGCATTGATGCTCGACCAGGACCTTCTGCCTCAAGTTCAAGGCCTGGAAAACAGCCCCTGTTTTTTCCCGTAAAAGGGGGAGAGGGCATTGATAATTTGATATCATATAGCTAGTTGCTAGTTTTGGGACATATACATTTATATATGTGATCGTTGATGTCATTTTGTATTGGTTTTAGACTTTCAGTAATGACTTTGATGTATCGGTTTTTGTTTGGAATCCACTATATAATATATATATATCAGTTATTTCTCCATATTTATGTGCCTATGTGTTTATATGATGTTGTTGTTTCTTTATATATTGAAAAATGTTTAAAATTTTGAAAAAAAATGAATAAATTATGTATTTTTTAATGTCTACCAAGGTTTTTCGATTTTTTCGCCGATTTTTTCCGAGGCAATGTTTTCAGGACCCTTGCCGATTTTTTGCCGATGCTGAGTTTTTCTACTAGGGACTCACCTCCCAAGGAAAAGGGTTACTACTAGGGGGCCGTCACAAGGGTAATGTTCTGTTCCCCACCATACTTAACACTTTCCATTCTGGAGCCCATTGGAGTGTACTAAACTTCGGTAATGGGTCATGGTCCATTATCTCGTGAGAAGAGGAGTTGAAGGCCCATAGGTTTTTTGCAGCTGCTACTAAAAGAATAAAAGAATGATGCTAAATAAAGAAAGGAATGAAGAAAAGGACTCCCTAAAGCCAATCCAAACTTGAGCTCTGCCCTTTCTGCGTTTACCCCAGTCCCAAGCAGTGATGTTATAGTTTGAAACATTATAAAAGGGGACTTGCAAATATGATAAGAGGACAAATAAAAGGAAGATAAAGGGGTTTGGAAAAATGCAATGCTTAGAAAGTGGTAACTCAAGAGCAAGCACACCCTCCACAAAGGAACTCATCGAAATGGACTCAATGACACCATAGGCCATGAAGTAAGCCCAACACATACCACTATCACACTTACTCTTGAAGGGTTCTTTTATTTCACTATTCCCCTTGAGACATATCCCTCTAGTTGGGTCTTTTCTTTCACTGTTTTGGTTGACACACCTAATAGGGTTTGATGAAGGCCCTCCCATATTCAAACTTGCCAACTTACATAAAGTTCTGAGTTGGTGTGATATTTGAAGGGGATACTGAAGTGAATTGTTCAAGTGGCTTATATCTTAAGTAACAACTTACTTTGCATTATTTAAGGGCTAGTATATCTTATGAACATTGGTTTACTTGATTTCATATTCTATTTTCATCTAGAAGCCTCTAACATGGTTCTTTGAAGGACGCCCCAGGCTTTCACCTAGGACATTGTGCCTCTATTGCAAGATACAACATGTGTGATGCAGAGCAGTGAATCACCCAGTGACTTGATACATTCATACAATGGCTCTCGCATCTTTGGGACCTTGGAAAATGGGTAGATGGGCTTCATTTTGATAGATTTGGTCACGGTGGCACATGAATCAGATGAAAGCCCACATGCTGAGCAGTGTACCCCAGGGATTATTACTCATTGGATTGAGGAAATTGCACCAATGGATAGATGGATACCTTGTAGAGATGAGATACAACACTCTCCACCTTGGACACAGTTCCCTACACCCTAGACATTGGCCCTCCATTGGTGATAACATCACATTTTAGGGCTTGACAATAATGGGGCTTGGTGACCACTTCGGGTACCATTGATTGCGTGACATGACCCTAGATGAGGAGATGCACCTTCTTCCATGACTACACCATGAGATGATGACATGTGGCCTTGGGAGGCTCTCACACAACCTTTTGGAGCATGATGTCACAACACATGTGGCCTAGGAGGGCATTTTTGTATTATTTTGTTATTATTTATCATTTGTAAAGGAAAATTTGAGGAGTTGACCCCACTAAGAGACACGTCTTTTCACCTTTTTGTGACTTTTAGAGCACTAGGATTTCCTTATAAATAAGGCTAGCACTCCTCTCATTTTTCATCGTCACTTCCTCACTCATTTGTATTGGGGCAACTTTAGAAAAGTTCACTATTCTCTCTCTTTTATCTCTTGGATCTCATGCACTATCTTTGGAGGAGGATCTTTGTGATTTTCTTTCCTTTCTTGGATGATGTATTGTTGCAACTAGGGTTTTTCTATCCTAGAAACTTGAAGAAGTAAGTAATTTCTGCAATTTCATGTCATTGCTAATGTTTTAAGGTGTTAATTACTATCTTGTTGCATGTTACTTTGTCTTGGTGAAACCCTGGGAAGAAGACATAAGTGTTTCTCTCCTTCATAAGTTTTGTTGTCCAAGTTTTGTGAAAACATTCTTTGTTAGGGTTAAAGAAGCTAAGACCCAAAATGTTTGCACCTTAGGGTTTTAATATTAGTCTTTGATCCTTGACCTAGTTGATTTAGAAAAGAGAAAACAACACCTAGGGCCCAAGAGTGTTTTCACCCTAGGGATCATTTTCTAGAAGGTCTAGTCCTAAGGCCCAAGAGGGTTCTCACATTAGAGTTTAGACCTCATTCTTCTTTACTATCTAGTTCAATCATCAATATTTTGCATGCTTGACTTCATAAGCCCTAAAAGACAACAAAACTAGTCTAAAGCTATTCTTGTGGTGAAAGTTGCATTTAAAATTAGTATTCTCTCTCTCTTAACACACCTACTAACTTCCCTAACCCTAATTTTAGCAATCAAATGTTATTTATTGTTGTTGTTACAAAAGTTTGCCACAACCACTGATTTTTACTTTAATTTGCTACATACATACTTGGCAAAGTGGCTTAAGATACTCATAAATTTAATCTAACAATTGGATAATATTGTACATGTTGAAGGTTTGTTTGTCATGCTAAATTGCTACATTTCTGAGTACTATTTCTTGTTGTTGCAAAATATTAATTGTTGTTGTACACATGTTTACTGTTGTAATTTGGAACAACCATTGCATTTATTGATCAACTAATGTCTCAGAAATCATCTTTGAGCTTTATAACTTGGTAGTTGTTTATATTATGCTTCAAATTGTTTATTGTCTCATACAGGTGAAATAATTACCTTGTTACCCTCATTTCCTCTCCTAGAACTAGACCTAACCATCATGTGACCAAGATAGGGGGTTATAAGCTCGATTAATATTGATATTTTATTCCTTTAGGTCACTAGGGAAGCCTCCCTTATGGTTGACCTCTTCCATCACTAAAACGAGGAAAGTCTCTACTTAGATGACAGTGGTAGACACTTCCAACTCTTACACAAGATTGGGATCTTGTGGAGGGCTTTGCTCAAGTACAAATCCTATGAAGGAACAACGAGGCTTTGAGTCGAGGGTTTAGGTAAACCTTGCTTGACTACTAAATTGAAGAGCTTGCGAATGTAAGGGATGAGGAAAGGCCCTCCAGTTTTTAGGATTTTTTCTTGGTAGCCTTCAATGTCCTTAGCTTTCCCTTTTGCGAGTTGCTTAAACCCAAACTCTATATCTTCTAAAGAAAAAACTTACTCCTCTGTAGAAAGGGTTTAAATTTTGTCCATGACATTAGGAGATTCATAGAGTTTTTTAAGGTAGGAATTCTAGTCTCTCAAAGGAATCATATTGTTTTATTTAGTTTTACAAATTAGAATTTGCCTCCAAAATTTCTTAGGATCTAGCTTAGAGAGTTGCAGAAGCTTCTCTTGCTTTTTATTTATATACTACCTATTGTTTCTTTTAATTAGGCCTTTGTACCTGTTATCCACCAAGTTGCACTAGGATGGATTTGCAGTTGAGCCCCCTGTTATCCCCCACTTTTAGGGATAACTAGTAGATCATGTCTCGAGGCACACAAGTCCTAGACATGGAGTGCCAAGCGCAGGATGGACTTTAACATGGCCTTGGAGGGCCCACCTTTTCCTTTATTCCAACATCTTTATCTTGTCAGCAACACCAGCATCCATCACCATTGTCTTGGTCCTGTTTCAGAGAGGGTTCTTGCTCCATGAGGTAATTAGTCTAGGTATCATGGTATGTGTCACTTTGATCAATCAAAGCCTTTGAATATGTGCATCTGATTCCTTTTTTTCTAATGAATGCTTGGATATTAGACTTGCCCACTTGACCATGTTTGGGGAGATTGATAAGGTGCCCTAGCAAGCCTATGTCTGTAGGTTTTGGTTTTCCACTTGGGGGGATTTCTGAAAAGCCATCATCTGCCCCCCACCACTGCACCACTTTTTCATCTTGTTTCCCGCTCACTTATCCCATTCCACTTGTCCAGGCATTGGGTTGACCTATTTTCAGGACTTCACCTTACCTCGTGGGAAGAAGGGGCTAAAGGCCTAGAAGGTAAAAGCAAGCTGGTAAAAGATAAAAGACTAAGAATAAAACCTCGAGGTGCTTCACCCAAGGATCCCTGAGAAAGCAATAAAAGGCTTCTCAACAAGAAAAAAGAGGGACCTAGAAAAGTAATAAAACAAGACTTAACCAGAGGATAGGGGTCCTCAACACGAGCTAGCCTATTAGGTCCATGGGTACCTAGCAGTATGACATTGCCACCAGCTGGTTACCACGCTAGGGCAGTGACTTTTGGTTGCATGGCCAAGGGAAAGGGGGTCTCATCACGAGCCAACCTTCTCATTTCTGTGAAAGTACTTGTGGGTAACGTTGTCACCACTGGTCACCACGCCAAGGCAGTGTCCCCTGATTAGCTCTTGAACAAAAAAACCAATAAAAAATAAAATAATAAAAGAATGAAAGGCAAGAATGGTCTTGGAAAAAATGCATCCAGGACAGGTACAACATGCCTTTTACAAAGGCACCCACAGGAAACGTCTTTTTGCATCCTTGGCCCTCATTGCACCAACATGCTTTGACATCCCCTGACCACATCACCCACTTACATGGCTTGGATGAGGTCTCTTCCGGGAACTTTCCTTTTCCAATGGGCACTAGCCCAATAGGACACCCTGTCCTTTTCTCCAGACTTGTATTGCAGGCTTGTGTAATATCTTTGAGCTTTTGATTGATGTATTAGGGATTTTATGCACATGTTTAATAATATTTATGATGAGATGTGATTGGAATTGCTATGATCCCTGTGAATGATGAGCCCATGGAGGGCGTAGCTTTTGATATGCAGGATCATGCCCGACGGACAAGTACCATTTGGACCGGTACACATGGGGAGATGATCATTTCGGACCTCCATGGGGATGAAGAGCCCATCAGATGGATTCTAATACCCCATCATGGGCAAAGACAGGACAAAGATGGATTAGGGGCTTTGCATCGGAAAAGAAGAGGACGTTCTACCAGAGGCACCTCGATAGAGCTTGGCCTAGGGGGATTGGCCCTTTTTCAGTGGAACGTTGGCCTTGGAAGGCCCAGGACGTCACCCATCATGACCATGACATCATCCAGCATTATGGACATCTTGAGAGGCAGACTGGGTAGTATTGGCACGTGTAGCAGGTTGGAGAAGCCCAAAGAGGGCTAACATTTTGCTCGAGGATGCCCCATTTTCCCTAGAAGGGGCTAACGTCTCCCTTAGAGGGGCTTCTTATCTCTTTAAAACTCAATTAGGGTTTTTAATTTGACAATTTAATGTAAAAACAATATGATTTAGTATTTTGGCCTTATCGGCCTTTTTCATGACCTAAAATGTAAAATTAGGTCATGGTACTGTATAAATGAAGGATTTTTACCTTCATTTTTTCATCACAACTCACTCACTCATTAGTGACGTCTGCAATTTGCGCCCTCTCTTGGGTTATTCGCTGATTTAGTGATGCACACTTGTTGAAGGAGGATTTTCTTGGCATAATTTGGCATTTCTCTTAACGGAAGGTGTTACAACTAGGGTTTGCAATGCTTTTTTTGGTGATATGTAAGTATTTTTTTGAAAAACTTCTTGAATGAATGGTTGTAGTTTTATTTCTTGCATATGTTTATAATTTTGCTGAACAAAACCCTAGTTGACAAGCACACAAGTAGGTCCTTCTCTGATGTCCCCATTGAGAGAATTTTCAGCAATTGATCGAAGAAGGAGAGAGCCTAGCCATTGCTACAGTCTCTTTCTCTCTTCAGTTTTTTGATAGTCGTACCTTTCATAAGCTAAGAAGGGGAAGACGCCCTAAAGCCTAGGTTTTCTACACTTTGGGACGATTTTTCTAGGGTTTGCTGATAGAGCCTTGCTGTAGCAACACTTCACTTCATCAAACCTTCTTGTCTTGGTTTTATGCTTCATCTTCAGCTAGTTGTGGTTGCCATTTGGTTAAGGAAGGAGGAGAGAGCAACGAGGCCTATTTCTCCTACGCTAAGGTGAGCCTTTCTCCCCTAGGGTTTTGACTTTGAGGCCTTGCCTTAGCAACACCTCAAAGCTTCTCCCTCTAGTCCTTGGTCGTTTTTACCTTTCCCTCCTTCAGCTCCTACATCCTTCACTATTTGACTCCATTAACCCTAAGGCACTGATCCAAAGACCTCATGCGTTGAAGTGAACCTGATCAAAACTACTCTCAATACATTGAATCAAACCCTAACTTCACTAACCCTAGCCTAAAACTAACCTTCTAACCCTATATGTTGTCATCATCTCTTGATATTAACACCTTGTGCAGCTAAACATTTTCATTATAAGCAATTGAATGGTGATTAAAGGCATTAATTTAATGAAGTGTTGATTTATTGCATTGAATGCCATATTGTTCCAGCATTTTTCAAGAAGTGACAAAATTTTCATTGTTATTTATAAACATTGACTTCATCAATATTTATCATCAAATTGCTTATAAGTATATCAGATAGTCCCAAACACCTTAGCCCCTACGAACGTTGTGGATGAAAACCCTTGGTGCCTAGAATGTAGTGAAGTGCATTGGGAACATGAATTCCCTTACAGTAATAATGTCCATCAACAAGTGAACAATATAGGCCACATCATGGAGGGCCCTCAAATAAATATCACCGCTGAAGAGCATCAAGAGGGCATGAAAGAAGCAGCCAGGTCAGCCAAAATGGCAGTAATAAACAACCTAGACCAGGAATCAAAGGAAAAGCTAAAGAAACAAGAGTTTCAGGTGTATAGAAGAAAGAAGTTGAACCAACCTACTGCTGACCAAACAAAGCCCCCACCTATGGATGTACTTCTTCCCAAGACATCCAAGATTGAGAGGGTCAACTTGAACTTTGACTTTGAAGGGGCACTATCCAAGATGCATGTAACCATTCCCCTGAAAGAAGTCATTAAGGTCCCATATGTCAAAGAATGTTTTGACACTTTCTTTCAAGGATCAGATGGACCCATGGACCCCCCTATCATGTTGCAAGCCGATCATTTCAGGGTCCAATACGGTGAAAACCTTCCCTTCTTCATGACTCTAATAATGAACAACAAGAGCCTCAACAACTTCATGTTGGATACAGGGGCATGTGCTAACATGATGTCCCTTAGAGTCATGCAACAATTAGGGTTAAAAGTCACACGACCTTACAAGAATGTGTGTGGCTTCGAGTCTAAAGCCATATCCACACATGGGGTAGTTGAAAATGTGGAAGTTTGCCTTAAAGAGTACCCTGAGAAAGTAATCCACATTGATATTGTGATAGTAGACATCCCAGATGTGTGGGGAATGTTGTTGTCTAGGAAATTTGCCTCTATGTTGGGTGCCACCCTTGAGATGGACCTCACCTTTGTGGAATTAACTTTAAAGAATGAAATAATAGGCTGTCTCCTGAATGTGCCAGTAACCGGAAACCATGTTCAAGAAACTGATCACCCTATCAAAAAGGACAATACACATGATGAGATCATACAAACTCTTCATAAGTATTCTCTGAAGGATATGCCTTTCGCAATAGAAGAAGACTTTGATCATATTAAATGGCCCAAGAAAGAGGAATACCAACAACTCCTAGACAAGTTCAAAAGAAAATAGATCGGGATTGTGAAGATACTGAAATAAGCAGAAGATGATGTACAGATCCGTCCGTCCCAGCAAGAAGTATTCACAACAGAACCCCACCCTCCTCCCTCTACACAATACACTAGGGTAGTCCAAGGGACAACCAAATACAAGATCAAGAAGTACAAGGAAGGAGACGTAGTATGGATGTGGGACACCCAGAAAGGAGAGCCAACCAACGTCAAAGGAAGCACTCAATCATGGCTCGGACCTTTCAAAGTTAGACGAGAATCAGTTGATGACTCCTACTATTTGTCCACTTTGGAAGGAAAAAGGCGCCCATTACTGATTAGCGGGCACCTCTTCAAACCCCACCAAGGTGGGGGGACTTGAATTCACAGGTAAGTACAGGTAAGTAGGCATATTTTGCATTCATGTATTATACCATTTACATTGCTGCTAGTTTTCTTTCACATTTACATTATTGATTGTTTTATTTCAGTCTATATATATGTATGCTAGGGTGGCATTACCACCCCAATTTTGTTACTGATGTTTCTATCGAGATTGAGCAGGTCAACAGGTTATGCCAGAGATGTTGAGGTTATCATGCACTCTACGGTGAACACATGCCCCTGAGTTGGAGCCAGATGTTATCCCCCACTTTTAGGGATAACTAGGAGATCATGTCTTGAGGCCCACAGGTCCTAGACATGGAGTGCCAATAGCAGGATGGACTTTAACATGGCCCTGGAGGGCCCACCTTTTCCTTTCTTCAAGCATCTTTATCTTCTTAGCAGCACCAACATCCATCACCATCGGCTTGGTCTTGTGTCAGAGAGGGTACTTGCTCCATGGGGTAATTAGTCCAGGTATCATGGTATGTGTCACTTTGATCAATCAAAACCTTTGAATATGTGCATCTGATTCCTTTTATTTCTAACGACTGCTTGCATCTTACACTTGCCCACTTGACCATGTTTGGGGGGATTGACAGGGTGCCCTAGCAAGCCTGTGTCTATAGGTTTTGGTTTTCCACTAGGGGGATTTCTGAAAATCCATCGTCCGCTCCCACCACTGCAACACTTTTTCATCTTGTTTCCCGCTCACTTATCCCATTCCACTTGTCCAGGCATTTGGTTGACCTATTTTCAGAACTGCACCCTACCTCGTGGGAAGAAGGGGCTAAAGGCCCATAAGGTAAAAGCAAGCTGGTAAAAGATAAAAGCCTAAGAATAAAACCTCGAGATGCTTCACCTAGGCATCCCCAAGAAAGCAATAAAAGGCTTCTCAGCAAGAGAAAAGAGGGACCCAGAAAAGTAATAAAACAAGACTTAACCAAAGGATAGGGGGTCTCATCACGAGACAGCCTATTAGGTCCATGGGTACCTAGCAGTATGACATTGCCACCAGCTGGTTACCATGCCAGGGCAGTGACTCTTAGTTGCATGGCCAAGGGAAAGGGGGTCTCATCACGAGCCAACCTTCTCATTTCTGTGAAAGTACTTGTGGGTAATGCTGTCAACACTGGTCACCACGCCAAGGCAGTGTCCCCTGATTATCTCTTGAACAAAAAAAACAATAAAAAATAAAAGAATAAAAGAATGAAAGGCAAGAATCGGCTTGGAAAAAATGTATCTAGGACAGGTGCAACTCACCTTCTACAAAGGCACCCACAAGTAACGTCTTTTTGCATCCTTGGCCCTCATTGCACGAACATGCTGTTAATTTTTATGCCATTATTATAGTTCTTTGCATTTCAATAGATAAGAGCAACATAAGAACAAGATCACTGAGAAATACATATTAACAAGAGACACAACATTTATCCTGGGAAACCCTCTAGGGGAAGAAAACCCAACAAAAACTTCCTTATCATAAATTGCTAATACAATGTCAAGAGATAACTCAAACCAATACAGATAGTCCTCTCCAAAAGATGTGCCACTCTTCTCCCTCTCTCCAACCGGTAAGTTGCAACTTGCCTCTTAGAAAATGAGGAAGTGTGTTGTGTGATAAAGTGAGGCACTAGCCTCTCTATATATACAAGACTGGCACGTGTGAAGGGTCTTCACTGGGAGGGCCGACCTCTCACTCTGGGTGGGTAAACCAACATTTAATTTATTTCTGGGTCTCAATAATAATTGTTGGGGCCAACTTCTTATTCTGCCTATTACAATTGTCTGTTGACCAATCCACAAAAGGGGATTTGGTCCTAATACAATTACCGACATGATTAATCCACAATGGGGATTAATCCTATGAATAAAATAACAATAATAATAAGAATACTCTTTGTAGTTACATTATTTCAACACTCCCCCTTAACAAGAAGGGTATTCTTCAACAGCATCAGGAGAGGGAGGTCTACATCATCAGTGGCATCAAGAGGACAGTATCGTCAATATCATCTTGGAACACTGGCTGGTAAATTTACGAGTCATCGGAAGTTTTCTTCATCAGCAGCATCGTCATTCTCGAAAGAATGCCATCATCATCTGCGTCAATATGTATCAGTAAAAATGATACCTCATCACAGCACTAGGTTGGCTCAATGTCACAGTTGATAAGTTGGTAGCTCAGTGTCAGTCACATCTTGATTTACGTCTAACAACTAGGTCAGAAGCAAGGTATACATCATCATCTTGCTTTACGTCTAACAATAAGGTCAGAAGCAAGGAATCATCTTGCTTTACATCTAACAACTAGGTCAGAAGCAAGGAACACATCATCATCTTTCTTTATGTCTAACAACAAGGTCAGAAGCAAGGAATCATCTTGTTTTACGTCTAACAACTAGGTCAGAAGCAAGGAACACATCATCATCTTGCTTTACGTCTAACAACTAGGTCAGAAGCAAGGAACACATCATCATCTTGCTTTACATCTAACAACGAGGTCAGAAGCAAGGAACACACAATCTCTTGATTTACATGTAACAACGATGTCAGAAGCAATGACTCATCTTGCTTTACGTCTAACAGCGAGGTCAGAAGCAATGGATCATCTTGCTTTACGTCTAACGGCGAGGACAGAAGCAAGGAATACATA
>JASDQU010101171.1:678205-692320 GCA_032191745.1 Picea mariana
GCGATAGTTTTGTAAAAATATTCAAATTTCTAAGAATTTTAAATAGTTTTTATAAAAATTTGGCTATTTTTAAGGTAAAATAATTTTATCCTATAGAATTTGGGCGAATCATTTTTAAAATAGCGAATCTCAATTTTGGAAAAACCATGGAAAATTAGCCCATGAGCGAAATTTAGCCCCTAAAATCATCCCTAATCAAACCTACAAAGTTGGTTAAGGGCCAAGGTTTGGATAAGATGTTAACAGAAAGTAATGAGAGAGCTTTGGGTATGGTTTGCCAGATTAATGATGAAGAGTTTCCTCCTAACTTATTAAAGATTGAACAAGTAGAGTGGTACACAGACATTATCTTTTATCTCAAGAATCTGACTTGTCCAAGCCATCTAGTAGGACACAAGAAAAGGGTCTTAAGGTTAAAAGCTGCTAAGTATGTTCTTACTAGAGATGGGTTGGGATGGAGAAATCCTGATGCGGTTATCCTTAGATGTGTGGATAATGTTGAGTCAAAGAAACTAGTGGATGAATTCCATGGGGGATTTTGTGGTGGACATTTTGCTGCTAAAACTACTACCCACAAGATCCTGAGAGCATGATATTATTGGCCCACGATATTTTTCAGATGTGCATCAGTTTGTTCGAAAATGTGAGCCATGCCAGCTTTTCACAGGAAAGCAAAAGTTAGCAGCCCTCCCTTCGCAACCAGTTGTAGTTGAGGTGCCTTTTCAGCAGTGGGGTTTGGACTTCATCGAAAAGTTTAGTGATAATTCAAGTAATGGGTATTCATGGGTTCTCACAGCAACAGATTACTTTACAAAATGGGTTGAATCCATTCCTACCAAGTCAGCAACTGAGAAGGTTGTGATCGATTTCCTAGAAGACAAGATTATAACTAGATTTGGGGTCCCATCAAAGATAGTGACAGATAATGCCAAGGCCTTTTGTTCAGTTGAGATGTCTTCTTTTTGTTTCAAATATGGTATTATCTTATCACATGCTTCAGATTACTATCCCCAAGGAAATGGTCAGGCAGAATCAAGTAACAAAAACTTAATGACCATAGTTAAGAAAATAGTTGGTGAGAATAAGAAATCTTGGGATAGTAAAATTAAACATGCATTATGGGTTGACAGAATAACAAAGAAAACAGCAACGAGAAAGAGTCCTTTTGAGTTAGTGTATGGATTGGAAGCTAGGCTGCCGGTGCACCTTAGCCTTCCTACTTATGGGACAATTGAGGATTCTTCCGCAGGTCAGGATGCAGTTCAGAACAGGGTCAATCGGGTCATTGAGTTAGATGAAATCAGACGAAAGGCTTATGATCAGAATTGCAAGAATCAGAGTAAAATTAAGAAATCTTTTGATATGTCAGCTAGGCAGAGGGACTTCCTGATTGGGAATACAATTTTTCTTTGGGATAAAGGCAGAGAGAAACTAGGGAAACATGGCAAGTTTGACAGCTTATGGTTGGGTCCATATTTGATCAGAGAAATAGCAGGGCCTAATTCTTTTCATCTCAGCCATTTGGATGGTGAGCCCATCAATATTCCAAGGAATGGGCAGCAGCTCAAACTCTTCTTCAGATGATGAGCAACTTGGTGTCCAAAGGGACACCCTTTGTAACGTATCTCTAACCCTACTCCTTGTATTTTCAATTTTGTATTATTTCATTCATAATGTGGATATGTACTTAGAATTTTTTCTTGTATCATAGATTCAATTTCAATTATTATGTTGTACTTTAGATATTTCATTATGTAAATGTTGTTTATAGCATTGATTTTATTTTATCATGTATGAATGTGTACTAATGTTAATTTATGGTGTTCACGTTGTGGGAGCACTATTTTTGTAGGTGCTGGATTCTCGTATGCTCTCCGTCACAAGTGAGAAGATCGAATACACGTCCCCATGTGGAGCCAGATGTTGACCGCCTATTCATCTAGGGGGTCAAATCATGTGTCATGAAAGATGCATCACCAGATGCAAATATGTTGAAGACAGTATTGGTTCTACTTGGGCATTTTATGCCTCCAACACTAAATTTTGTAAACGAAATTTTCGCACCCCTGCGTGGGTTGATAATGTAATAAGTCTGCATGGATCATAGTTAGGTTAGGTACCTTGGGATGTTTTCATTGGGAGAGTTCCTTTCACCGAGGGTTTTTTATCCTCACGTTGTCAACTGGGCTTTTCAGCCTGGTTGATTTCCCATGAGTTTTTCCCTCACACATGCAATAATTTCTCCAAAGTGGTGAATGACATTCTAATGATCTCATCCTTTGGTAGATATTGTTTATGAATGATGTAAATGACCATGCCAGACAGTGTAGAAAGTTTCGCGGAATTTCGTCGAGTCTAGATAAGTTTTTTTTAATTAATTAAATTTAATTATTTAATTAATTAAATGTTTTTTGAGCAAATATTGTAAACACTGGGTCTTTGGGTTTTTGTTAGGGGTATTTGTGCTCAAAAGAAATGGAATAGCACCCCCTACACCCATAGACCAAGTTTCAGCTCAGTCAGACAAAGTTTTCTATGCCTTTGTCCACTCAGAGTCAAAGTCAGTCAAAACAACGATTTTAATTGCTAAGGTGACATTGCTAGAATGTAAAATTATTGTAATTTTTGAGTTATTAAGTAAGTGTTAAGGTGGAAAGGAGCAAGTTAGACCCTCCTAAACCTACCCAACCCCAACCTAACAACTTAACAACTTAAACACACCCCTAACCTTACCCCCTCACTCTTTAGCTCACGCCCTAGGGGGAAAAACATCCCCCCTCATCCAAAACCTTTGACATAACCTTTGATTTGTTGTGTGGGCCCCTCTTAAGTGAGGTGCGCCCCTCCTAGACCCTCACCAAACCTAAACCTAACCCCTAACACTCTAACCTACATTCTAACCTCACGCCCCTCTATCTAACTTGCGCCCCCATGGGGGAAACACACTCCCCCCTTCACCCAAACCTTGACACCTCACCCAAACTTTAATGTGGGTCCTCCTCTCTCACCTATTGTTCCCTCTCTAACCTAATAACTAATCCCTAGGTGGCCCACAACCTCCCACCTCACCAATCCATAACTAAAACCCTAGCTTGGGCGCCCCTCTTCTTGAGATTAGTGCTCTTTCTTGAGATTTGACACTTGGACTTCATCCAAGTACCTTCACTTTGCCTCTTGAGGTATAAGTAAAACCATCCCTCACCCTTTTTCCTCACCATTCTTGGAGCTAAAGTTATGCTACTGAATTCTTGCCTCATCTTTCTTGCTCTTGCCATCTCATATTTCACTCATTTCTCTTTAGAGCATTGGAGCAATTAGTTGCTACAAGGCTCTCCCATTTTGGATTCAATAATAAAAGCTTTGGAGGATTTTGGATCAATCTAGACTAGTCGGATTTGTCCATTGCATATGAGGTGACTTTGTTCCTTTACATTTTGTGGGTTTATTGTTAGTATCTTGGGCAAATTAGTTTGTTTGGGTAGATCATTAGACATTAGTGCTTCTAATCTATATATATTTTGGTTAGTTAGTATTGTGAATTAGTTCATTTTTCTATTCTATATCATCATATTATGTTGTTTTAGACTCACATCTTGTTTTAGTGTGCAGATTTGTCTCACAAGAGTTGGTTGGAAGAGACTTTAGAGGAGTTTCTAGCCAAAGCTTGCACAAACTCTTTCCTTTTTTATTTGGATCTGATATATTGTTGTCATTTCATACCATTTTCTGTAACTAACTTGTCTTATATAGGTCACAAAATATTTACTTTAAATTGGAGATTTTATGCAGAAATTTTCTGTGTAAAAACATAAATTTTTTTGACATTTGTGTGTGTTTTGCAACATTTCCAGCAAACTTTTGCTTACTGGTTTTTGCAGGTTCTTACCAGCAGCAAGGGGAAACGCTGCCCGAATCCATCCACAAGACTTCCCCAAGAACCATCAATGGTTGGGTAACTATTTCCTTACCTATCCTTTCGTGAATACATGTTTTATTCTTTATTTCATTGATTTTTGTTGTATAATTGTAAACTAATGTAATGATTGCCTACACCTTGGGAGAGAAATCCCCAATATCGTTGGGCTAGGTTAGCTTACTTTCTTTCAAGTTTATTTTTCATTTATTTGTTGGCCCGTCTTGTCCACAAGGCAAGGTAGTGTGGCCTTTTCATTTTAATAAGTTGCTTATTTGTTTAATAACCCTCTTTGGCCAACAATGGTAGGCTTGCCTCCACCTTGGCCATTGTAAGTGGTTTAATTCTTTCGAGTTTCTTTTATTTTTAATAAGTTAATGTGCCTGCACCTTGGGAGAGTAATCCCCAAAATCGCTAGGCCTAAGGGAAATTTATTTATTTGATGATTATATGCTCTTATTCTAGATAGTCATCACAATAATCTTGCTTTCTTTCTTAAGTGATTTCCCTTTACATGCTTCTAATGTCTCATGGATGAATAATTTAAGTTATGCTTAAGTGGTACAACTAATCTCCTCTTTAAGTTATTCATTTATGTTCTAAGTTTTGTTCTATATAGCACATGTGATCTCTTCATGGTTTAGGACATAGATCTCTCACATTTGCTAAATTTCCATTTCAAGCACATCTATTTTTACATGGGTTTAACATACAATATGTCTTGATGAATGGTTAATCTCTAAGTTTCATTCTTTTATCATTGTGGCAAGTTGTTCTTGCCCTTTCTTTTTGCAATCACATGTTAATGATGATGAATGGAATGATGTGTCAATGATGGTTATCTTGTAAGCTTTCTTTTCATTCATGTTATCTTATTTCATGGTCTAAAACACTACATTTTCAGCTTTACATTTCAAGCACACTCTACACTCGTGTTATTTTGTTTTATAGGCTAAGCATTCACATACATTGTTTTACTTTTTCAAGTACATTTTCTGTTATAACTAGCAAGTTGTTCTTGCTTTAATTTCACCTTTAACTTTCAAGTTTACATGTGGAATGGTTAAGTGAATGAATGGTACATATCTTACAACTTTCCATTTATGTTTTGATATGTTAATGGTCATTTGATTTACATCTTGCAAGCACACTTTTTCCATCATTTTCAATTCGGTTTTGCACTAAAAAGTAAAATTTTAAGCACCTAAAACACTCTTAAAACTTACCAAACACACCTAAAGATCCACCCGAGGGTCATAATAACATTCTAGACAAGTTAGGAGCTTTATTCATCCATCTCCACCATCTAAAACGAGTTTGAGGGATACCCGGGGGGAAGTGGCGGGGGACCGTCCCGTGATCCTTAAGGGAATCCTTTCCGGGAGAACTCTTACTGTCAGGACTGACCTGGGAAGATAGGGTGGGCCTCGTTGCCTTACTATCTTCAGCACCCGACAATCATTTGGCCAAGGGAGGAGGAAGCTTAAAGCACAAACATAGTTTAGGGGGAGGGAAATAAAATTAACTCAACTTTTAAGAAATTCCTTAACCATTTAGTTGCATAGATCATCCATGTTGTGTTGGGGGACTTAGATGTATGCTTAGGAACACACATTGGTGATAATTGCATGTTTCTTTATTGCAACTATATGGTTCATGTCTTTTATGTCTTGATGAGCATATGAGTTAACATTGTATATCTTATTTCATTTGCTTATTATGGTGTGATTCAAAAAGGGGTTGAGTATCCCACTTGGAGAAGCATCACCTTCTTGAGTCTTGAGTGCTTTAGTGGTTGCCAGTGAAAGCAGTCCAATAGAGTAAGTGCTATTGGAGCATGCTTGGCTTATGTGATTATTTATGAATTGAATATCTTCTATCTTTCACATTTTAAGTATCTTTTTTGTCTATTTGTATATTGTGTTAACATTGTATATCTTTGATTCTTTGTAAATACTTATAATCTTTGGTTTGGGGTAGTTTCAAGTATTTTCACTTGTAAAACTTTTGTAATTGAACCACCTTTAAAATTAGTTGACCCCATTGCCCAACCTTAGGCACTAGTTTTAGTTGACTTAGGGAAAGGGTTGATTGACATATAGATAGACTTGCACTTTGCATTTGCTGCCTTAGCATCCTAGGCTAGTTTTCCCCCTTAACCTTTAAACAATTAAAATTAACTCCTAGAACATAAAGTTAAGACACATCTAGTAACTAGGGACTACCCCTCTTGGCTTCCCTAGGAGTAATCCTAGAATGAAGAGGTTCCAGTCAAGGTGATAGTGTGGACTGAGAACCTAGGCATTGTGCTTCCAAGGACACACTAAGTGAGACGGACTTAGCTCACGTTAGCAAGTGTGTATTAGGACAACAACAGGTCCTAATACAATTACCGACATGATTAATCCACAATGGGGATTAATCCTATGAATAAAATAACAATAACAATAAGAATACTCTTTGCAGTTACATTATTTCAACACATGCTTGGACATCCCCTGACCACATCACCCACTTACATGGCTTGGATGAGGTCTCTTCCGAGAACTTTCCTTTTCCAGTGGGCACTAGCCCAATATGACGCCCTATCCTTTTCTCCAGACTTGTATTGCAGGCTTGTGTAATATCTTTGAGCTTTTGAATGATGTATTAGGGATTTTATGCACATGTTTAATAATATTGATGATGAGATGTGATTGACATTGCTATGATCCCTGTGACTGATGAGCCCATGGAGGGCGTAGCTTTTAATTTGCAGGACCATGTCTGACGGACAGGTACCATTTGAACCGGTACACATGGGGAGATGATCAGTTCAGACCTCCATGGGGCTGAAGAGACCATCAGATGGATGCTAAGACCCCATCATGGGGCAGAGACAGGACAAAGATGGATCAGGAGCTTTGCACCGGAGAAGAAGAGGACGTTCCACCATAGGTACCCTGACAGAGCTTGGCCTAGGGGGATTGGCCCTTTTTCAGTGGAACGTTGGCCTTGGAAGGCCTAGGACGTCACCCATCATGACCATGACGTCATCCAACATTATGGATGTCTCGGGAGGCAGCCTAGGCAGTATTGGCACGTGTGGCAGGTTGGAGAAGCCTAAGGAGGGCTAACGTTTTGCTCCAGGATGCCCCATTTTCCCTAGAAGGGGCTAACATCTCCCTTAGAGGGTCTTCTTATCTCTTTACAACTCAATTAAAGTTTTTAATTTGACAATATAATGTAAAAACAATATGATTTAGTATTTTGTCTTTGTCGGCCTTTTTCATGACCTAAAATGTAAAATTAGGTCATTGCACTGTATAAATGAAGGATTTTTACCTTCATTTTTTCATCACAACTCACTCACTCAGTAGTGAGGTCTGAAATTTGCGCCCTCTCTTGGGTTATTGGCCGATTTAGTGATGTGCACTTGTTGAAGGAGGATTTTCTTGGCATAATTTGGTATTTCTCTTAACGTAAGGTGTTACAACTAGGGTTTGCAATGCTTTTTTTAGTGATATGTAAGTATTTTTCTGCAAAACTTCTTGAATGAATGGTTGTAGTTTTATTTCTTGCATATGTTTATAATTTTGCTGAATAAAACCCTAGGTGACAAGCACACAAGTAGTTCATTGTCTCATGTCCCCATTGAGATAATTTTCAGCCATTGATTAAAGGAGAGAGCCTAACCATTGCTACACTCTCTTTCTCTCTTCATTTTATTGCTAGTCATACCTTTCATAAGATAAGAAGAGGAAGACGCCCTAAAGCCTAGGTTTTCTACACTTTGGGCCAATTTTTCTAGGGTTTGTTGATAGAGCATTGTTGTAGCAACACATTGCTTCATCAAACCTTCTTGTCTTGGTTTTATGCTTCATCTTCAGCTATCCATGATTGCCATTTGGTTAATAAAGGAGGAGAGAGCACCGAGGCCTAGTTCTCCTACACGAAGGTGAGCCTTTCTCCCCTAGGGTTTTGACTTTGAGGCCTTGCCTTAGCAACACCTCAAATCTTCTCCCTCTAGTCCTTGGGCGTTTTTACCTTTCCCTCCTTCACCTCCTACGTCCTTCATTATTTGACTCCATTAACCCTAAGGCACTGATCCAAAGACCTCATGCGTTGATGTGAACCTGATCAAAACTACTCTCAATACATTGAATCAAACCCTAACTTCACTAACCCTAGCCTAAAACTAACCTTCTAACCCTATATGTTGTCGTCATCTCTTGATATTAACACCTTGTGCAACTAAACGTTTTCATTATAAGCAATTGAATGGTGATTAAAGGCATTAATTTAATGAAGTGTTGATTTATTGCATTGAATGCCATATTGTTCCAGCATTTATTGAAGAAGTGACAAAATTTTCATTGTTATTTATAAACATTGACTTCATCAATATTTATCATCAAATTGCTTATAAGTATATTACATAGTCACTGATTTATATGAAGTAATAACCCATTGATCAAAGCTTGCATATATCAGTTTATTGTTGCTTTGTCTCAGGCAGGTGGATCTCTTTGGGGGGTTTTACTTTATTATTGGTTGTCTAGCCGGACTATCTGCTCAGTGGTGACCAGTTAGGGGAAAATAACTACTTTATCCTATAATCCTTTGCATTCTCAAAACCCCAGGTCACCGGGGACGTCTCCCCTGGGCCTTACCTCCCTAAAGAGAAAGAACCATCCCATTGCGGTGACATTGGGTGGGATTGGTTCCTATTACGCCAGTTTGACCTTCAAACCTCAATCCTTTTATTCTTTCTACAAACTGCACGATAACACTGCCAAATATTGAACAACTACTTCTTCAATATTCAGAGTTCAGAAGTCTAACCGACCATTATGGCCATTTTTCAACTTTTTACCACATTTCCATACCCTGCGGGGAATTGTAATAAGAGGTATAGCATGATGAATTTTGTAAAAAGTTTAGCCTCCTAAGACTTAGACATGAGTGTACTACTCTAGAGTGTTTTTTTTACTTGTTAATTATATTTTGTTGTCCAAGCGATTTATAATTTTCGAATTTTTACACTCAATTCCTCCAAAGCTGGAGTATATACTCATGGTTAGGCCTTAGCTTGGTCTTCTAATCCTAGTTTCTAATGTATATTACCACGCTAATCATCCTCCTAGAATCTCATGGAAATGTGCTAAGTCCCCCTTAGTTTTTTAAAGTTTTATACAAAAAATAAAATTTCGTGCAAAATTGGGATATTGTGATTGTAAATAATTCCTAAGTTAAAAAAATGGTACTAGGAGGTTTTATATGCCTCGGGGGTATTCATTTTGAACCTAGAGCACCCACTTTACCTAAGTACCTACTTTTGTGAGTAAAATTAATGATTTTAATCACTAAAAAATCAATTTTGCCCACAAAAGTAAAGAAAAAACATAAAAAATCAGGGAAAATCAACAAAGTTATATTTTGGGAAATATGTCTGGGACATGTTTTGAGTCAACTCCTCTTCTCTTTGAGTTAGATGTGCATTGTTGGAACCCTAGAGAGAGTTGAGTGGTAGTTTAGGTGAGTGGGACTTGATTTAGTGAGATCTCCCAAAGGGAGGTGCACCCCTCTTGGAGAGGTGGCACATTATGGAGAGGGTTGCCCACTCTTGGAGAGGTGGTGCACTCCCACTTACCTACCTTTCTTACACTTAGCTCTATTTTGGGGAAAGAGATAGGTGGAAGACCATACGCTACCACTCGGATCCCTCTCTCTCACATGTGATGCGCCCTCCTCTCCACTTGGTGCGCCCTCACCCTCTTGGCTCTCTTTCCCTTTTTTATAAATTGAAGCATTCTCTCCTTTGTAAACTAGTTAGAGTAGGAGAGAAATGCTTGTCATTGTAACATTGTTGTACTATCATTTGGAATAAAAGGCTTTGGAGGCTAGATTGGTGTAGTGATCTCAATGTGTGGATGCTAATTGTCATTGTGCCAAATTTGTGAGGTGATGTTTCAATTATTTTCTTTCAATTTGTTGAATATATGATCTATTAAACTGGTTTGTCTTTCTAGATCAATTGTATCTCATCCAATAACAATATTTATTAAGCTAGCTTGCATTTATAAGTCTTGTTGTTTTATATATGTAATCAAAGATTTCATGCTCTTCTTGTTTGATTGACATATTTTCTAAATTTCATATGTAGAAAGTTTTGTCGTCCTAATACACACTTGCAAACATGAGCAAAGCCCAGCTCACTTAGTGTGTCCTTGGAGGCACAATGCCTAGGTTCACAGTCCACACTGTCACCTTGACCAGAACCTCTTCCTTCTAGGTTTACTCCTAGGGAAGCCAAGGGGGGTAGACCCTAGTTACTAGATATGATTTAACTTGAAGTTCTAGGAGTTGGTTTTAATTGATTAGAAGTTTGGGGGGAGTACTAACCTATGATGTAAAGGCAACAATGCAAGATGTGCGATTACTTATGTCAAACACAACCCTTCCCTAAGTCAACTAAGACTAGTGCCTAAGGTTGGTCAAAGGGGTCAACTAAAGTTTAAGGATGTTGTTTATAAAAGATTACAAAGATTAGAAAATTACAACTATACAACAAAAAGGATACAAGTACTTACAACAATGAATGGAAAATATTACAACAATTATGAACAAGATATATGAGATACACAAAATACAAATAAACAAGATTAACCAAGTGCTTAAATGTGAGAATTCAAAGATATTCAAAACATGAAGATCATTCACAAAAGGCCAAGCATGCCCCCATAGAAATTGGACTGATTTTCAATGGCAACCATTAAAACACTCAAGATCCAACAAGAGGATGCCTCCAAGTGGGATGCGTTATCTCTTGTTGAATCACACCGTAAAGAGCATTAACCAAAAGATATGAAATACTTGAAAAAACAATTGCTCAACAAAACTTTAAAGATTCAACACTTAGATATTTAAACCACAAACTTGCATGAAAGATGAAATATATGAATACTTGCAATTATTGTTCTAAACAACCATAAGATGTACCCAAGAAAGTGATTTCCTAAAAGACTAAGTGGTTAAGAGTTGCTTAAAGATTTTAAAGATTTTAGTTACACTCCTAGCTAAGTGTCAAACCTTAATCCTCCTCCCTCGATTGTCAAATGGCTGTTGGATGCTAAAGAAATATGGCAACAAGGCCTACCCTAGCTTCACACGTCAGCCCTAAGAATTGAGTTTTTATGGAAAGAACGTAGCGCACCGTGAGACCGTCCTCGGTCTAGCACCTTCCGTTGCCCTCCTCAATTCCCATTTTAGATGGTGAATATGGTGGATTTTAGGTGTCCTAGTTGGTCTAATATATTATTAAGGCTTAGGACTAAGTTTTAAGATGTGTTTATGAGTGTTTCGATAAGTTTTAAGTGCCCAAAAACAGTGAATTATGTCCAAAACCGAAACTTAAAATAGCTTATGAAAGTGTGTTGCAGATTATAAAATTGAAGCTTATGAACACATATTAAGCATGAAGAGAAAAGTTGATCAAAGAACTACTCCATTGTCATTCACTTAACCATGTATGTGTGTAAACTTGAAAGAAATTGAAGCAATGAAAGACAAGAATAACTTGTCAAATATAACATAAAATGGACTTAGATCACAACCATTTAGCCATGTAAGTTAATCCATTTTGAGAGCATGCTAAGAAAATGAGAAATCCTTGCTGAAAAGAAAACTAAGCCCTACACCATGTACATGCTCCACATATGTTTTAAATTAAATGATGGCAAAGTGCCTTAAAAGACAAGTAAATTGCAAATCTAAATATTACTTCCAAAGCACTTAAACCATAAGATATTGCACCATATTATGAACTTGATGAAAAACTAGAGCATGAAAGTAGAACTATGCCTTGAGGGCTTAAGCTAAGATAAAATGATGTGTGATGACTACTCTAGAGAATTTTAATCCATGAGCATAATATAACCACAACACATTATTACCTAGCCATACGATTTTGGGGATTTCTCACCCAAGGTGTAGGAAATTAGAAAACAAAACTTGAAAATGAATGCAAACCACTCACAATGGCACAAGATGGAGGCAATCCTACCTTTGTTGTACCAAAGAGGGTTGGAAAGTAAAAGACAACTATTATTGAAACAAACTAGCCACACAACCTTGTCATAATCACAAGTGGGGCAAAAGAACAACAAATGCCAAAATAAAACTAGGCCCTAGCCATACGATATTGGGGGGTTGGCTAAGCCAATCTCTCTCCCAAGGTGTAGGCAAAAAAATACTTACAAAAATAACTTACGATGAATGAAGTAAATACAAGAGAATGCAAGCCTCTGGGACGAACAAAGTTCGTCATGCACAAATAATCCAAAATATTTGGAATATAGTAATCAAATCCATATGGACAAATATATATGTAATAAGAATGAATAGTAAGATGATTTACAATTGAGAATGAGGGCTCGTTTATATACCCATGCAGGGGTGCCCTTAACCAATAGTCATGTCCTTTGAGACATGACCTTTCATTATGAATAATTATTATTTATTAATTAATTATTATGTTATGAATATCTATTTTATATGTATATTAATGTTCATAACATTGTCTTCCCCTTAAAAATGCTTTGTCCTCAAAGCATAATCCTGGAAGGCTTCCCTTTGAACTTTTGTTCTGGCACACGATGTCTTCTCAAATCTTCTGTGCTTGTAGTTGTGACTCTCGACGAAACAAGATGATATAACCTTCGAATTCCCAAACTAATGTGTTACATCTTTTGGGAAATGATCCATCCCAAATCTACTTTCATTGGAATTGTTTGATGATTGATTGTTCCAAGTTGCTGATTTTGTCTTCGTTTTTTTCCAGTGTGGTATTTTATTTGTTGGTAAGAAGAACATTGTTTATTTTCCTCTTCTCTTAGTCGTTGGTCATAATGACTCTTGTGATTTGGATGATGATAAGGCATCCTAATCTCTTGTTACTTTTCCTTGGAATCATATTCTTTTGTTGTTGTAGCACTGTTGAATATATCGACGTTATAACGGAAATGTCATATGTGTCGCCGAAATTTTCACTCAGTCGAAACTTTCTTTTGAATATGTCGCGAAACTTCCGAAATTTTGAATGTGTCGCGACACATTCATTAACTCGTGACATTTTCTCAATGTGTCGCGAGTCGATGTAATGTGTCGACCTGCTTAAAATATTTTACTAAAATTCTTAATGGTAATGTAAAATTCTTAAAGTAAAAGTGACATTCTCCTTTATCTTTCATTTTCAACGTAAATTTTTAACATTACCATTAATTGTTTCAGGATGTTTGAGAGTGGTTCCAACCTCATTGGACTTCATATGGAGAAAGTAGAATTTTAGGTCCCATTAAAAATTCAGCAGACTTAACAGTTTTCAAGATTTCAAGATTGGCAAGATTGCAATGTTTCCACTGGATTCTATCATGTATGAGAGTATGGAACTGACATTTAATCAAAAGAACCAAGCCCTTTATGTACCTCGATGTTGGTGGCATTGATTGCTGAACTCTTTTGTCATGACCCCAGTAAAAATGTACCCTTCACTCAAGTATAAACTCTTCTATTGAACTCTTCTCTTTGTCATCGTGTCAGGTGACTTAGTAGTGTATGTGCACACCAACCTCTGTCTTATATACAAGTAGAGAGAAGAGTGGTTGTAGGGAAAGACAAAGATGTGGGATGTGTTTTCTGATGATATGGGTTTGAACAACAGTGTTGACTTGGCATTAGCCAACTTGGATCTTAATGAACTAGTGCTAGAGCCGGTCACTTTTGATAATGGCGATGCTCTTGAAGGGTCATCCTCCAGAGTCCACATCAACAAATGCACGGATTTCATTGGATATAGGGGAGGAGGAGGAGGATGGAGGAGAGAGCAGTGGTAGTGATGCCAATCTTGATGATTATGACATGGATGACTACTAACAATCACGACTCATGAGCTATGGGATTCTTTCATCTACGGTTCTAGTATCTACCCTATAGCTATTTTGTATTTTTCATTGGCATTTCCACCTATAATATCAGTGACTCTAACTTCGTATGTTATTTGATGTTGTAGAGGCCATTTAGAGCCTCATTGATTATGTATTTATGTTCCGATCTCTAGATATGTATTGCACTTGGTGTCGTTTTGATATATTCATGAGCATACTTTGGATATGTTGTCTCTAATTGTCTCTAATTCTTTGGAAACATGATTTAAAATCTTATTA
>JASDQU010101171.1:761976-774470 GCA_032191745.1 Picea mariana
GGGTCGGATGGTGGTTTCTGGGGGTGAATACTAGGGTTGTGGTGATGGGGGTGTTCGATGATGATGGTGGATGGAAGGGTGTTAGGCTCAGGGTCGTCCTGAATATGGATGATGGGGGTTGCTCTGACCGTTGAGCGAGTACGGGGGATGACAAATGAAATGGGTTGGGGGTTTAATATTTTACCTGGTGAGACCCCGGTTCTAAGATTCTTCGCCACTAGTTCTGTTCTGAACACAACACTCAAGATCTTGTTAACCTTCTCACCTGTCAACACGGATTTATCTGGCAGTTGCAGGAAGACCGACAACGTTATTTTATTGCACTCCAATGGTTGTGTCTCGTCTTCCTCCTCAGAGTTTGACTGTGCCTGAGATTCCTTCTTATGGGCCTCTGGTCTTGATTGGATCCTACTCCTTCTTCTTTTCCTTTCTTCTTCAGTAGCTCTACAGGCAAAATATAATGAATCCTTGACTTGTGTGGGTTGCATTTAACTCCTGGACACGAAATTACCTCTTTGTTGAAGGCCTCATCGTCCAGTTAGAATGAAAAAATCCTCAAATGGAAGTCTTCCCTATTAACATGCCTCGACTATACAAATGTATGATGTCGGTTCATGCTGAAAGCAATGTTCCTTGTGTTGTAGTTGAGGAGCTCCTACGAAATGCGCAACCTATGCATTGCATCAATCAGTGCATTTTACCACTTGGAGAACATCAATTTTTTGAAGACTGTGTTCTCTAAGTCTGCCCTGGAATGCCATGGCTCAAACATCTTTTCCATGCGCCCCTTTTATACTAGAACCAATGGTCTTCCAGTGGGTGGCATCCATTTGAACATTGCGAACGCCACCAACAGGTAGCCGTATGTGAAAGTGCCTCTCTTCTCTTGAGCTTCCTCACAAGCCACAAAAAATTTCCTCCAACAAGTAGTCGTATGTGAAAGTGCCTCCCTTCTCTTGAGCTTCCTCGTAAGCCACAAAAAGTTCCTCTAACAGGTAACTGCACTAGTTGAATACAACGCCATTGGCGCAGAATTCAACCACTAAAAATGCATCCAGCATGCATTCTCCCTTATAGTATGACCTCATAACCTTGTTGAATGTGATGTAACATCTAGTCCTAGCTGTCTTTGGTTGTATGGGGTCAATTTTGGTTGTGCACCCCACCCTCTGGGTGTGGAACCTTTCACAGAGGATAGTCTCCCCTTTCTTTTTACCATGCTTTCTGGGACCCTGGAATCCCTTCAACACATCCTCACCTTCGAGGGACTATCCTGTGATCTGATGTATGTCCTTGGTGTGGATTGGATACTACCTATCCAGCCAGAGACTTATGTCGTGCACCCTTCTGATCAGGAACTTGGTTCACCGCGCAACTTCACCAATGGTACTGAAAACTGGTAAGTCTCTGAGGTTCATGATGGTTGAGTTGAATATGTTGATGAATTCATGCTTGGGCATGAACTGCATGCATCCCAACTCATCTGGAGCGATATTCTAGAATACTTATATGTTCATCTAGGGGAACAAGACTTGGTCTGTTAAGTCGAGGTCAAGGAGCTTGACCTGCTCTACCTTCCCCTTTATATCACCTACGACCTTGACTCGGGGGTCATAGGTCTCGTCTGGTACTACGTCTTTGGACATGGCACTTCAACGTCCTGTAGCTCTCAACATTGTGAGCTTTGATTTATCAAGAAATTCCACAACAAACTAAGGATTGGGGATCACAACTACTAGTTTCTTGACTGCACAGGCTTGAATAAGCTCCATCCATTGAAACTTATATAAACATGTGAATAAACTCTTTGAAAGATTCTATTAAAATCTTGGAGAAAACTGTAGGGGCATTCTTTAAGCCAAATGGCATCACATTGTATGCAAAAGATCCCCATTTTGTTATGAATGTGGTCTTATTTTTGTCCTCTTTGACAATCCTTACTTGGTGGTATCTTGAAAATCCATCTATGAATGAGTACACTTCCTTCCATGCAACCTGTTCTAGCACGTCATCAGTAAAAGGTGTTGGGAAAGGGTCATGTACACAAGAATATTTGAGGCTTCTATATTCTACGTAGGCCCTGATATCCTCTGTGCCTTTCTTGCTTTGAATGACTATTGGGTTGACCCATTCTGCTTCTTCCACTGCAAAAATAAGTCTAGCTTCCAACATCTTGTCTATATTCTTCTTAAACTTCTCTTTTACTCTAGTGTTAAGATGGTATGGTCTGTGCCTCACGGGATTTGATCCTAGTTTCAATTCGATTTTCGTTTCTCCCACAAATCCTTTGATTCCTTTTAACTCTGAAAAAGTCTTTGGGAACAAATCCTCATATTACCGCAACAAACTCTGTATTTTTTGACTAGATTTCTCGACCCAGTAGTCTCCCACCATATATATCTTAGGTTTCTCTGTGGTCCCTATATTGACTTTGCGAAACATTAATAGGTGATTGTAGGAGCTATCAGTCTGACTAGGTATGGTGTTCTGGATTTATCTATTCCCTTATGTCTCTTTGATGGGTAGGTTTCTCAATTCCTCTAAATCATCTAGGGTTTCTGAATCCCTGCTAATATTATAGCATTCTATAATGTTCTCGGTTGAGGGTAGGTGAAGGTTAGTATGAAGTTCTTGGATAT
Organism: Picea mariana; assembly: GCA_032191745.1. Lineage (NCBI taxonomy): Eukaryota > Viridiplantae > Streptophyta > Pinopsida > Pinales > Pinaceae > Picea > Picea mariana. The sequence continues at coordinate 764,616 of JASDQU010101171.1, forward strand.
GTTTTGCACATACCACTAGGTTTGATTTCTGATTAATATTATCTCTAAATATAAATTCCTTAATCTTTTGTAGAATTACTTCAATCTCAGGGTACTTACTTGTAAACGAGAAGTCCTTGCAAACATGAGTTACCAACGTTTTCCAGTCGTTGGTATGTCTTTTGGTTTCTTCATGTATGAACCTAGATTTTGGGATTTGACCTAGGGAGTGGAGAAATACCTGAACCCAAAAGAGAGAGGGTATTTCTGCAACTTGTCACTGTGTCACACACTGTTCAATATGTTCTCTAGGATAAGATTCACCATTGAACAGTTGCACAACTTGGAAATTCATTTGCATCTCTGATTCCAGTTGCTCCTTATTCTGAAACCTATACTTGATAGATTTCTTCACATCTTCCCAATTTATGAGTAAGGCTTTATGATTGGCCCACCATCTTGCATGGGTGTCCTGGAGGGATACATCTAGTACTGAAATCCTTTGATCCTCTACTACCTTTTCTTCCATGCTGAGCAGAAAAATGTCGAGTCCTGAGGTGCCATCATATACTGGGTGTTCTCTAACTTTGGTCCCAACCCATCTAGTTTCTATGAAATTTGCGCATCTCCTTGATAATTTTTCATATGAGCCTTGTTGCCAACTATCAAATGTCAGTTATGAATATTCATCCACTGATTGTATACTCCTCCAACTTATTGATCCATCAGCAGTAGCATTTATGTAATCGTCTCTTGTTCCAGCTGATACAGTGTACAACTGATCCAAGTCTTCTCCCTCCATATTATTGTCCATTGGCTCTGTATATCTGAGCCCTACATATGGATCCAAGGGTTGAACTACCTTGATTTCATCTGCCTCAAATTTCATGGTGTCTCTCTTTAAGTCAATCACTGCATAGTTGTCATAGGCCCAATCTATCCCAATTAGTGCAGGGTAAGGGTCCTTATCCTCCATGATCTCAATTAGTTCAAAGTTAGCTACTGTCTTCACTCCCGCAACATCTATTTCCATATTCTCCAGTATTCCTATTGGGAAAATACAATATTGGTTGGCCATTCTTACCTGAATTGGGGAATATTTCAGCATAGGTTTTCCTAAGTCTTCCCAGGTCTTCTTAGGCAGAATGTTCACATCAGATCCTAGATCCAACATGACATCCTTAATCTCAAATTCATCTAATTGTGCTACTAGTCTGAATTCTTTTCTAGATTGTACTTTTCTTCTCTGCACTCTCTGAGTACTCTTTTCAGGAAGATTAGTCCTTATTCCTTCTTCTATGGGTTCTTCATTCCCTAAAACTAGGTATAGCGCATTCTCAACTTCTCTGTTAATTGGTCGTTCCTGAGAATGTCAGAGAATAATTGAAACCAAAGGTCGACTACATTTTTAGGTTGCTTAGGTTGTCTCAATGTGACTACAGGGTTTCTAGGTGCAGGGGGTGAAGCAGGGACTTGCAAAATCCCCAAATAAGCACTAAGATGCGGGGTTTTCTCTTGCATCTCAGGGCTAGGTATATTCTGAAATACTTCTATGGAATTTTTAAAGAACAGCTTCTACTTTAGAGGGTCATACAATTCTTCTTTAGGTGCTTCTTTCTGGATCTGAGGTAAAATGTCAGCATCAACTCCTGCCTTTTCTCCTCCTCCAGTAACGATATTGAGGTTGGGAAATTGTCCTTTAATAACTCTCTTTATTTATGAACTGATGAGGTTAGTTCCTCATTTTTGTACCCGATCTTCCCATTTGGAAATTAGTTATGGGCAGTTTTCAGTTATGTGCCCATTGGTTCTATAGTGAGAGCACCATGGCCACCTTGGATGAGGATAATCTCTAGACATGTCTCCTTGATCATCATAGTTATAACATATGCTTGGCCCTCTTCCCCTATTCCTTCCTTCTCTGAAGTCTCCTCTAGCTCCACCCCCTCGACCTCTTCTTGGTCCTTGATGGTTTTCATTCACCTCGAATGTTGTTCAGTCCAACCTATTTGCAAGTGCATCCAACGCTCTACATTTATTGGTAGTATGGGTGGTAGATGTGCAGAACTCATAGTGTAATGTATTTGGTACTGTCAAATATTTATGTATAATGGGGCATTGTCTTGGCCCATTCCCGTGGATTCGGTATATCTCACAATACTCAGTTGCCCACGTTGCTTGGTTCCCTAGAAAAGCATGATATAGAGTGGGGTTAGCGAATGGTAAGTTCGCAGACACTTTCACAACTCCTCCAATGGGTTCTGGTGAGGGTCCCATCAGCTTTTGAGGAGGTCCCATTCCTATCATTCATGGACATTCGTTCACCATATGTCATTCTATATAACATCTAGTGCACCAGACCTATGGTCGTCCTGGTCTAGGTATTGTCAGTTCTTGAATATTTTCTGTAAGCATTAATATTTTCCCTTATAGTTGCACCAAATTCGCATCTTCTGGGGGTATGGTCACTCTCAGGATCCCAGGGTATCTCACCATGGCTTCAATATTCATTGATTGTTCCAAGACGTATGTCAAACTAGTTATCCATTGTTTCATTAGTGGAATCTAAGTCAGAGGTAACAGTCCCTAAATGTACCATTCCCTTTGATGTTGCTCATGGATTGAATGTGCTAACCTCACTATAGCATCTTTAAACTTCTGTCTGTATTCCTAGGATGATTCACCTTCCCTTTGCTAGATATCGCGCAACTCAGACAGATCCTGTTGTTATGATTGAGTCAGTTTAAAATCTGTTATGAACCTTGTTCGTACCTGACCAAGTATGAATGCTTGGCCTTGCATTCCTACCAGTCCTGGCTCAATGATATTCATGTACCACTTGAGAGCGCGACCTCTCAAGGTAGTCTGGAAATCAACCAACTTATTTGCATCTGGATTCCTTCTAGATCTCCAGATTGCCTCGTACAAGAACCAATGCTTCTTAACATCTTCATCTCCCTTACACCATAATTTTGGGTATCGGGCAATCAAACTTCCCGCGTGACCAACCATTTCTGATCTTGGTGCTCTTATCAAAATGAAACCTAACGGTCCTTCTTGTGATCTACCAGAGGATCCCAATATCCTCCCTATACTCGCACTTCCTGGCTGTGACTGACTAACTAATTTTACTAGAAGAGAACTAGCATGAGAAGGTAGTATCGAACTTACCACTTGTATAGAAGACACTTGGGGTATGGGTGATTAAAGGCTGGTGCCACTTGCTTCGGGGAAATTTTCTTTGATCTGGGGGGTCTCATTTTCTTCCACTGGAGCCATCTCTTCAGTCAGATTCCCAATATTTCCTGTCGTTGGGGCTGAATCTTCTCTTTCTTCTTCAATATTCATGTCAACTTCCTCCTCTCTTACGTCTACACCTTCTCCTTCTTGTCCAACCTCCTGGGGAATTATTTCTCTTTACGCTTCTCTCTCACTTAATCTTTGACTGGCCATTCTTTCCTGTCTTCTCATCTTCCGCAACACTTCCATTAATCTTTCCTCTACTTCTCCTAGTCTTACTTATTTCTGCAACTTCTCGAACTGTCTTGTTTCTTTCTTGATCTTGTTGCGCCACCACTTCTCAACAATGGAAGATCTTTTAAAGGCTCGCTCATATCTTGAGTCCATTTCTCATTTTCCCCCCTCCTTTTTGTCAAAGAACCCTTCCCCTCTCTCAGGCCATGCATCTACCCCAACCTCACCCTACCCCAAGTGAGGGTGTTTACCCTGCCATATCAGTCAGGGACATAGTCAGCATCGCCTCCTCCATCAAGAAAACTTTAATCCATAGGGGTATTTCTCTCAACAGTCTTTCCCTTGCATCTTTCTTGAAATTCGCCTCTACTCAAGAAAAATATTGGTGGTTCTGAGATGCAAACTGGATAATGTATCCTCCTAATGTGGTATTGACCTAGAAATCAATCACTCGTGTGACTAGATGATCCAGCCAATGAAGTGTTGCAATCTTTTCTGTGTCCCAAGTACAGGTCCTCTTGACTCGTTCTTGGAACTCTGGAGCTTCTTGGAGCCTATTTATCCAGTGGAAAAGTTCTTCTGAAAACTTAACCTAGAATATCTCGTACTGGTCACTCGATCTTTCTAAGTAAAAGACTATCTGATGAGTGTTTTCTAAATATTTTCCCTCAGTTCCGCTTCTTTCCATATGAAGGCATCACAGTTTCTTTCCCACCATTGGTCAATATTAGATCTGTTAATCCACAAAAGCATCCTCCCTAAAGGTTCCCTTTTAACACAGGTCCTGGCAACAGAACCATTTTTTTGGTGCAAGTTTGATAAGACCATGGTCCTTCTCAGGTTACCAACAAAATGTACCGAGTAGTCTAGAGCACTCGCATTTTCATCTCCTCCGAAGATAATAAGTCTCATCGGAAGCTTTGTTGAGACAAATAGATAGGGAAGGGAAAGGAAAATACTTAGGAGGATTCACGAAACCTTCAAGATTCATCCTGATCTTGCACAAGACATCTAAATACCAAACATATCTAAACTCATGTGTGCAAGAACTGAACCCACTTATGTTGCAAACAAGCATCTTAACACAGAGCCATCATGTGGAACTTATAAACCATAAAGAATTATTGTAATGCATAAGTAAAACATAGAAAGACACAACATATTTTGAAAATTTAGATCCTTCTTCATATTATCTTCATTTCTTTGTTCATTTACAAACTGAGAGATACAAAATAACACTCTATTATAGACTCTTGGATATGGACTCAGCTCACAGAGCTCTAAGTCTCAAAATGGTGTACATATTACATTACAGACTCAAAACCTGACTTTTCTACAACAGACAACAACTATGACATCCCTAACAGTAAGGGAAAGATCGAACTGAACATAATCACAATTCAGTCGAACAAACAAACAACAATGCTTTTGCAATCATATTCATCCCTATATATAAGCTAAGTTGTGTCTTCTATTTTGGTTTGCACACTTTCTTGTTCTGTTGCAACCACTTTTGTTTTGCTGACATTACACTGTCCTTTTTGCAACTGATTTATGTTGCTTCTCCTTTCTATGTTGTCCATCTTCTTCTAAATCTTGCACAACTCGTACTAGGCCAAAACTTGCGCAATCCCTTATCCCAAAAACGAAGTGCCCAACATAGCTTTGATAACTTCTCTTTTCTTCTTTCCAGGTCTTGTTGTTCTTTTACCACCCATTATCCTCCTTCTACAAGCTTAAATCTTGTGTATATTTTCTTTATGGTTTGCGGGAGCCCCAATCCCATTCTTTAAGTCAAAATCATTTTAAATTTCAAAGAATATGTAATAGACTATATATATTTTAGAAATTTCAAGAGAGTTATTTCAGGATTAGTTTCGACTGTTCTTTGTAACTCTGAGTTTTGAGTATAAAGTATTTGAGATTGATCTATCATTATCTTTATTTGAGATACCCATGTGTCCACTCTGTTAAAGTTATCTTATGCATGCATATCATTTTCTTTTTGTTTTTATGTGATCAGAAATATTTATCTTAAACTATGATGGATGTAAGGAAATTTTGCTTATTTTCTTTAAATGTGTGAATGTGCTCAGTTCTTGGTCCTTTCTCAGGAACTTTCTTTAAAAAGAAAAGAAAACATTTCCCTTTTATCTTTCTTGCAATATTTATATTTCTTTGATTACCACGACAAACTTCTACAGAGTCCCACATTCTGAATATCTACAATTCCCAAGAAAATCTTAAATTAAATAGGAGTACCACCTCTATAAAAATGCAGGGGGATTTACATCCTCGTGAGGTTGTTGTTTTGTTCCTAACGGATTCAAGAGTCAACAATTTTGGCGACCATACTGGGAACAATTTATTTTCAAGATATTTGATGAAACACAAATCCCCATGGCTCAAAGTTTTGAGAAGAAGATTCAAGAAAATTGTTGCTTATTTTAAGCATGGCTCACCTTTTTTGTAATTTCAAAAAGAAATGATAAGCACCAAAGATTCGGGAGAATTAACTCCCTGGAAACTCCATGGAAAAAAATCAAAATGAAGGGTTGCATTCATGTCATAATTCTTTTTTATATTATTCATTAGGCCCATCAATGGATTTTCAAGATTCGACAAAAGTCAGAAATACTGAAAGGAGGCGATTTCATAATACCCCTTTAAATCTACCAAAAATAGACTTTCAAAAGCCCAAGATTCCTATTGAATTTTTTTCTACATTCTTTGGGGATACTTTAGAAAATGCAGAGAAACACTTGATTAATTTTAAAGGTACATGTTATGATTTCAATCTCGCTGAAGACAATGTTAAATGTATATTATTCCTACAAACTCTACGAGAAGAAGCTCTTGAATGGTATAGCTCATTAATGCCTAACTCCATTACTAGATGGAATGTGTTAGAAGATTCATTTGCAGAAAAGTTTATCCCAAAGGTGCATTCATATGTTTTTTTCGATGTTTTAAATGTTGTTGCCCACCCACCCTCTCCCACATGGACAGAAAAGGATGAAATGAATGATTCAAAAGATGAATATCATAAAACACCACAAGACTTTTATGAATTAAATCTTATTTCTGAGAATGAAGGAAAGAATTCCAAAGACCAAGAAAAGGATATAAACATCTCATATGGTCCATATGAGGAAGAAATTAAAGAGTCTCCTCCAAATATGCAAGAAGAATTCAACCAAAATAAAGAAGAATTGGTGGAAGAAAACAATTTTGAGAATAAATAAGATAGCCATTGCATAGAAGAAGAACATTACTAAGACATTGCCAATGAAACAATAATCTTGAATGTGGAAAAACAAGAAAAAAAATGCTTTCAACAAATAAATTTCTCATTTGATTGAATATAGCAGCACTTTGGGGCAGCCAAGAGTAGATTATATTGAATATTGGTTCGAAAGTATTGTCATCTTGCCAATGCAAACAAGTATTTTGAACACATTTCTCGATCCCATTGTCGTACATTTTGGGCATGCTCCTGATTTATTGGTAGAAACCCCAATCTTTTTCTTACTGTTGGAGCCCATTTCACAATTCAATGGGATGCTCGAATGGCTCCATTGGAAATCTATTTATACCTAAAGTTCCCCTTTCTTTTAAGTAAGTTAGGGTAGGTAGATCGTGTATGTATATATTTTGTTTCTTTAGTTCAGTTTTGCATAATAAGGCAGTCAAACTTGAAGGTAACTCTGTGAAATAAGAAGAATTGCAAGAATTCATTTTGAAGATGACTCCACAACTCAATGGAGAAGGTAGTTGGTCTTGAGATTCTGGTGTTCTCAGTAGCCCACAAGGGGTCACCGTCCTGCAGTGGGAGCCAGTTGTTGACCAAACTTTGGTCACCTATATGTTCCCGCTCCTGGAATAATAATAAAAAAAATGACATTGGAATATGAAGATTTTTGAACTATTATATGTTCATTGCATATCCCTCGATATCAAATTCATCATGCATTTCGTGGAATCAAAATCAGAGTCTCCATGACCAAGATACGCATACTTCTATCGAGAAATCCAATGGAGGTATTACAAGACGAAATATGAAAAATCTTCTAAGTGACATGCTCTCTCCTCCATTTTCCATTCACCTTTATTCACTCTTTCATTTTGTACTTAGTCATTTTTCCCATTGTCTCATTACTTTCATATTCCCCTTACCATTTTCCACACTTAACCATTTTTCCTTATTCTTTTCACATAATTCATTTATTTCCCATATATTTCTTTTCATTTTTCATATTTTCCATATTTCACGTGACCCATTATATAATTTCCAGACTTAGTCTTATTTACTGTGGCTTACCATAGGTTCACGGGTTTAGGGGTTCACAGGTTGATGATATAATATTTCTTTCATATATCATTTGCAAGTCCATCCAACCGATTTTCAAGAATTAGAAAATTTTACCATTATTTACATCTCCTCTACACTTCACCTACACTTATATTTTTTCACACTCATTCCTTACTATGTATTACCGCGGTTCCGTGATGATTTCCTCACCTACCTTCATATTCACGTAAACCCGCGAACCCACCATATTATTTTAATAATATTTTTCCTATCCTAAGTTCTATGAGGAAAATCTCCAGGTGACACATGGAACTCTACTAACAAATGAGATATATCCACATGGCAGTTAAATGGATGGTGCCACATGGCAGCTAATTGATGGAGACAAGTGGCAGCATACAAAAAGTGACACACAACATGATTTTATTGGATGACTAATGGTAGATTCTTATTGGCAGATTGTTGGCATATCGGGTGATGAAATGTGGAAACATTTGGTTGGGTGACTCATCATTACTGAATGGGAATATTGGTTGTTGACTGGGCATGAAAAATTATTATTATATTCAACAATTTTCGAAGGGTCGAATCCTCCATTCTCCATAGTCTCCTCTCTTCTTTATTTCTTGTCAAGTGTATGTTACACTTAACATTATATACAACTAAGAATATTTTATTCTCATACATATGGAATAAGAATAATGAAGAAAATTCAAAATTCAATAAAGGAGGTGGAAATTAAATCAAGGGTCCACATTTACCAATCAAACTTGATCAACGATGGCTGAGTCACGATCTTGAAAAGGCTATATCTTGAGCTCACGATCTCTGTTTGCAGCAAAATTTATACCGTTGGAACGGTATTTCAATGTAGAAGATGGTGGTATAGGTTTCAAGTGCTTAAAGTTGATACATATTTCTCAAAAATTAAAATATCAGTTAGTTTCATTTTTTAATGGGCCAGCGTCACAACTCAACTTCATGAGTTCATAGCTTGAGATTCAGGCAATGGATTTCGACATATTTTATATCGTTGGAAAGCTAAGACGATGAAGATGACATATGAAATGATATCCATGGAAAAAAAATTTATTATAATTCCCAGAGAATTAAAACACAGTCATGCTCTTTTAAAAGGAAATTAATGAAATTTCAAAAAATAAAAGTTTAATTAAAACTTTTTTTTAAAAAGGAGAAGGACCCACTTTCAATATACTTGTATTAATTATGTGAATTAATTAATGAGTAATTAATGAGGAAATAATTAAATGAAATGTTTCAATAAGAAACTTGTATGAAAATTTCTATAAGGGCAAGAAACAATTGAGACAGTTCATGTAACTGTCAATGAAGTCAATAAAAGAACAACAACAAGCAAGTGAAGACATGAGATAACATCATAGTAATTTTATGATGATCACATCTTTCTTTTTTTTTCAGTTCCTTCATCCAATTACTCCACTTATTTGAATAGAAAGGTTTAACCGAAGTCTAATAACTTATCTTTTCTTCTTTCCAGGTCTTGTTGTTCTTTTACCACCTATCGTCCTCCTTCTAAAAGCTTAACTCTTGTGTATATTTTCTTTATGGTGCGTGGGAGCCCCAATCCCAGTCTTTAAGACAAATTCTATTTCAAAAAATATGTAACAGACTATATATTTTTTAGAAATTTCAAGAGATCTATTTTAGGATCAATTTCGACTGTGCTTTGTAACTCTGAGTTTTGAGTATAAAGTATTTGAGATTGGTCTATCATTATCTTTATTTGAGCTTCCCATGTGTCCACTCTGTTAAATTTCTATTATGCATGCAGATCATCTTCTTTTTATTTTTATGTGATCATAAATCCTTATCTTAAACTATGATGGGTGCTATTTTAAATTTCCAAGAATATGTAACAGACTATATATTTTTTAGAAATTCCAAGAGAGCTATTTTGAGGATCAATTTCGATTGTGCTTTGTAACTTTGAGTTTTGAGTATAAAGAAATTGAGATCGGTCTATAATTATCTTTATTTGAGCTACCCATGTCTCCACTCTGTTAAATTTCTCTTATGCATGCGAATTATCTTCTTTTTATTTTTATGTG
>JASDQU010101171.1:809103-828294 GCA_032191745.1 Picea mariana
AATCCCTTTATTTCTTTACTTAATTAATTAATGAGTCAATTAATAATTAATTAATCCTTGACAGTCATGAACAAGTAATTAATAATAGTTAATTAGTTAATGTTATTTAAGAAATAATTATTGTTTAGCTAACTTTTAGGATAGTTAGATCATTAAATTAATTATAATTAATAATCCTATACATCTATTTAAGCAGGGTCGTTACAGGGTGCATATTTTGAGATAGTTTCCATCTCATTCCGACGGCTATCGCCATCAGGGTGAGTTTTTCGGATTCTACAACAGTTACCGTGAGCTACTAGACTATTTGTTTTCTAATCTATCCGTGCATGCACAGACCATCACCCATTCTTATGGTCACAGGTATTTCTTATATATTATTTTTTATTCTAGTGATGATCCATGAGATATAAATGACGATTATCATATCTTCTTCCAGTTATTATTGTATTTCCTACTTTTTTCAGCATTATATATATATATATATATCCGTGAGTTGTGTTGTCCTTATTTCACATGAATTGACTTATACTGCTAAAACACATAATAAACTGGAACATACATGCAAAAATCACCAAGCATATTCACACACTAACTCAAACGCATTCAGAAACCCCTAGAGTATCAGATTTAGTAGCCAAAACCGTAGTTCAGCAGTAGATATCCATATCAGTTGGATCAGGGATATTTCATTCCCCTGGTTGAGATAGTATTGTGCCCAAATATATGGATGACGCATCTACATGAACATGGAACTCTTTGTTCCAATATGGAAATATCAAAATCGGCACGATCACTAATTTATGTTTTAAGGTATCCAAACTCTTTTGATAATCCTCGTTCCATTGGAACTTCGCTTCCTTCTTCAGAAACTTCTCCATAGGTGTTGTAATCTATGCATAACCTTTAATAAACTTCTTGTAAGTTTCCTTCAACTGTATTGATGATGTATGTCGTTGTAAATCTAGAATTAATGCAATCTTGGCAAGATGCACTAATAATCCTTGCTTGCAAACCACATGGACCAACAAAATTCCAAAAGGTGCGCAAAAAATACACTTCTTCAAATTCAACGAAATATGACATTGTCTACACCTATCCAACATTAACCTAAGTACTTCGATGTGATCTTTCAGTAGAATAAACACAGTCCAATCATATAAGTATAATTCAAGGAACTTATGAATGAATTCCTTAAAAGTTGTGAACACAACTCTTGAAAACATTGCAGGTGAATTCTTCAGTCCAAAGGGCATAATTGTGTATTGATAACCTCCCCACTATGTCATAAAAGTAGTTTTATACCTATCTTCCTGCGCAATTTTGATATGATGGTATCCTTAGAATCCATTTGTGAAAGAATAACCCTCATGTCCTCCTACATTCTCTAGTACCTTATTTGTGAACGATGTTGGGAATGGATCGTGTAGACATGCATCATTCAGCTTCCTCGGATCTATGAAAATCCTGATTCCTATGATTTTCTTATCATGTACCACCATTGGACTTATCCACTTTGATTCCACCACCAGTTCAATGATCCCTGCTTCCAACATCATGTCTATTTTTGCTTTCACCTTCTCTTTGTACTTCAGATTTAACCTGTAGGGTCTTTTTTGCATTGGTTTAGCACCTGGATTCAAAGGGATATTCATCTCACCTAATTCCCCAGTTATCCCCTTCATTTCTAAGAATGTAGTTGGGAATAAATTTTGATACTCAGGTAATAAATATGCAATCTTCTCCACAATTTCATTACTCCAATAATCTCTTATCTGCACAAACTTTGGATTCTTTGTCATCCCAATGTTTACTTTCTGTGTCTATATTGGTTGTGTATACGCAGAAAATTCAAGATCTATCCCTTCTACTCCATGCTCTCCCTTAGTTTCAGGTACTTGCACATTCCTTGGGGCTTCCTCATCTTGTTCTTCTTTCACGACATTGTAACACTCCAATAATTCATAAACGGCCATCGAATATTTGTGAGCACTACACATTGGTACCAACTCCATTGGCCCTTCTTCTGAGAAGATATTGGTTCGAATGACATGTAACACTGCATCTACTAGTGTAGATTCGTGTTCAAAAGTAAATGTTACCTTGAACCTTTGAACCATATCATCCCAACTTGTTGTCTCTCTACACATTTCCATCTCCAGATACCATTTCTTTGGAATTCTATCCAAGGTATGTATTAACTTGTGTATCCATTCCTCTTTCAGTGTCGAACTCCATTTTTTGGCACTATCTTCCTCCATTGTTGAGTTACTTATCCATGTAAACATTTGCACAATATCCTCTAACTTGGTACCAAATATCACGTGCATTAGTCTCTGACACTGCAACCAGTCTTCCATTCCCTCTTTATGTGCATTCCACCACCTGGCTGGAGTATCTTTTAGGACAACATATAGTGCCAACAACCTTTGTTGTTTGGGTACCTACAACTCAAATTCCTTTACAAACAATCTTATTTCATTCAATCCATCATTCATGGGTGGATCTCATAACTCCATTCCAATCCAGGGAAATGATCAAGTTAGGCATGCACATTGTCTAGTTGATATTTCATGCATCCTCTCTTGTCAATGTTTCATACCTTCCTATGAATCTGATGCACAAGAACTAATACTTATCCAACTTAGCACACCATCCAAAGTGGGGTTAACATAATCATCCATACGCATAATCATATTATACAAGTTCTCAATTTCATTTTCTCTTGTTGTCTCTATGTACCTCTTCTCTTCCATTGGATCCAATGGTGTAGTAACCCTTAAGTCTCCTACCCCAAATATCATTTCCCTCCTCTTTATATTAATAATCGTTTGGTTATCAAATTTTCATTCAAGTCCCATCATTGTTGGATATGGTTGACTATCATCCATGATCTCAATGACTTCAAAGTATGCTACATTGCACACTCCATCTATATTCACATGTACTACTGTCAATCGACCAATTGGTATTATCTTGTGTTGGTTTTCTAACCTTAACTGAACATGAGACACGATTAAATTTGTTTTCCCCATCATCTCCCAGGGTTTCTTTGGTAACACATTCACATCAAACCCCAAGTCCAAGATAACATTATCCACATCATATTCCCCAATCTATGCCCTTAATCTAAATTCTTCATTGGTCCTCTTGTTGGTTGTGGATCCTAATTATCTTCCTGATTCATAGGTCTTTGTTTCCATCCATGTTTATACTCAATGAGACTTTATATCCCTAAATAATGTACACTCCTCCATGTGGGGGAGTGCATAGGGGGGTTACCCCCTGTGGCGTCTGGGGTAAGTGGTCCCTCGAAGGAAAAATTTCCTTGTAAATGTATATTGTAATTTCATCGTAAATCTTGACCATTCATTATAAGGTCGTAGATATGATGGTAGAAGTTATTTTAAGGTTTTTTTCCCTATACGGAAACCCTCTTTTAGCAGGGAAATGTATTGAGACTATGTATCATTGCAAATATTGTATTTTGAGATAGGAGACTGTGAGAGAAAGAAGAGGAAGTTACAATGGGTTTGTTGTAGGTTGTATCCATTCATTTGTTGGATAATAATAAAGGAAGGACATGGCTGTTACACATTATTTTGGTCACCCTAGTGATCAACTGACGACATGTGCTTAACTCACTCCCATGTTCCCTGAAAATATTAAAAGAGACTTTCTCCAAGAGAAAAGTGGTTTGCTTTTCCTCCCTCAAAAACTATGACAAGGAATATCGTCGCACCTTGCTCTATTCTTGGGGTGCGAAGATGCTTTATCATCGCACTCTGCACCAAATATATATTGCAGCATCGTCGTAGGTTGCCTGTATATAGGGTGCGAAGATTCTTAAGAAAGGAAAAAGTTGAAATTCATGAATGTTCTAGAAGGGAATCTTCTAGAAGATGAGGTGGCCTCCGATCGGTTTGGATCTTACTCACTTCTTTGATTTAGTGGGATCATCCTAATATCCTCATCCTTCCCTCTTTTACCCTATATAAAGAGGGATCTCTCATGGAAAATTCTAAGGTTGAGAAGGCTAAGCTTTGCATATGCATGAAGAGTTATTCTATAGATTATACTTGAGATAGATTTTCTTTAATCTCTCTAAGTCAGGTTATGGATCTTCTTCATCAAAGGCATTGGAGCAAGGTGTGTGTGTTGGAGCAAAGAGCCATTGAAAGGGATTTTGAAACATCAAGGCATGGGTTGTATTCTCCACTTTCCATTTTAATATAATGCAGCAATACATTTCTTCCCTACAAAGGTGTCTTGGAATTTATTGTATAACTCCTTGATCTTATTCATAGAATTCATTGGAATATATATGTCTTTGTTTTCTCTCTCTTTGTTGGTTTGTGCTTCTTAAAATGGGTTCACCATCCCACAAATCCAAATATGGAGTGACAAGGATGACACTAGCGAGGATCAAGCATCATTTAAAAGGTATGTCACTCGTTCCTCTATGAACTATTTTATATGACAATGAATTCTAAGGTGAAGTTTGTATTCTGTCTTGTTTTGTTCTAGCTTCCTATGGAAATTAGGGAGATTAGTTTGTGTCCGCACTTAGTGATTTGTCCAATAAAAAAATTGGCGACCCTACTAGGGAGACAACCTATTTTTGGTTTTTTCTTCTTATTTTCTTTTAGTCTGCCTTCTTTTGATCAATTTCATTGTCTGAGTCTGTGGGTGATCCATCTTGACTCGTTGTTCCGAAAGGTTCATTAAGAAATGTTTTCTTTTTCCAAATTTTCTTTTCATTCAGAGATCGTTGCACTATGTCCTATTTACAGCCTGCGATGATTTCTTGTCATCGTACCCTACTTGTGAAGACCATGGAGACAAAGTTTCATTGTGCCTTGCTGACAACCTATGAATATCATAGATCGTCGCACTGTACCCTTCTACAGCCTGCGACGATTCCTGTAGGAATTGTTGGGTGACAGTTAAATTTCTTTTCTTTGCCCAGATTTGTCTTTACTGCCTGGGATGAACTTTTAGCATTGGTGAAAGAGTGTTTTACATATTTCAAGCCTGGATTTGATTGATTTTTAAGGATTGAAATTCTTCTTCACAAGCTTTGCAAGTTTTGTTTCTTGACTTCTTGTCGCAAGGGTATAATCTCAAGATTTTGTTTCTGGGTGCTTGTTTGATAAGTAGTCCATGATTTCTTTTGAGTTTTGGATTGTTTTTACCTTTTGATTTGTTGATTGATTAAGAAACAATTTTTTTTTTCATTCGGCAAAAGGTTTTTTTATTTTTTCATTTTTTGCTTGCATTGTGAGTTTGATTTGGGAATTAGTGTTGAGAATGTTTTAGTCTTCTTATACCATTCTTTCTTTTTTGGATTATATATGTGTTTTTATTTGAAAAGGAAAGAACTGAAGTTTATTTTTCTTTTAGTAGTCTTTGTAAGAAATTGTTTCATTCATATATTTGTTGAAAAGAGAAAATTGGAAAAGTTGATATCTTTGATTGTTTGGAATTCATATCATTCAAAGATTCAGAAATTGTGCTTTGTAGATTTTGTATTCTTGAAAAGATAAACCTTCTCCCTACTATAATTAGATTTCATTGAATGAAAAATTTTCATTTAATATCTTCTTGCATCTTATTGGGTCAAGGTAAAATATATCATTAGTTTCATTTCCGTTTCCATTTTGAGTAAACAACAGCCTTTAAAATACTGCGTAATTTTAAAATCTATTAGTAACTTTTATTTTCTAGAAATTTTCTACACCAACATTAGCTAGGATAGTGCTTTGGAATAGGTTGTAAGGCACACTCTCCAAAGCATCAAAACACACAATAGTATCTTGTGATAGGGAGAGAACAAATACACTTGCTACATTTTGTCCTAAGAAGCCCTTCTAACACAAGGGTCAATCACGAGGTCGTGTTAGGGCCAGCAGAGTTACTCACCCTACTTTGTTGGTCTTAGTGTAGAGATTGCACATATTATTGGGGGTCACTTGATAAGAAAATCATGTGGGGGCCTTCTCGAGTTGATTTCGGGCTTAGATACCCTGCCCTTGCACATGGATCGGACTGTCGATTGCTTCCCCAGGCATCATTGTCGTAATTGGTAACCTTAGTGACCTATCTCTTTAGAGTCTTTACACGAGGTGATTGTGGAGGGGAAATTATTCACGGTACCTGGAATTGACGTTGAGCAAATTCACTCAGGCTCCTTGGATGGTATACCCACGATTATGTGTGGGAGTGATCCATATTTTATGAGAAGAACGAAATGAATATAATTATTAAAATATTATTAACACTAAATAATAGAGATATAGTAAAATTGGTTTTCTATTAGATACGGAAATAAGTTGAAACTATAAAATGCAGCGGAAAACAAGCTTGTTGGAATGTGGTAGCTTATCTCCAAGAAGAGATGTGACGGTTGCACTCATTCGCAAGAAGATCATTACAATGAGGCTCTGAAGGCATTTTTACAATAAACAGGAATGTCAAAAACCCTAGACATCCAAAAACCTAACACTAGGATATGAAGCGCCAAAAGTCATGTGGGCCCCCTTCGGGTAAGTTAGTACATCAACTTCCTGGGGTCGTAACTTTTGCATACGATCTCTGTTTTAGGAACACGATAGCTCGTTGGAAAGGTATCATCGAGGATATTCATTTTGGGGAATAAATTAGAGAATTTGGCTATTATTGAGAAGATGGATCCCAAAAAACCTTCATTTAGGCCCTCAAAATGGCCCTAGAAGTTAAAAACTGCTAAAAATAGTAAATTGCCAAAATTGCCAGAAAATTGTTTTGAGCGAGTTGGAAAAGGTGGGTGGCCACCAATATCCACTTGGATTAATCCTCCCTCCTTAGGAAGTAATGGTCTCCATTGCATTGAGTTCCCCCATTAGATGAGGAAATTTCTGTTGAATTTGGCCTCGGGTGAGCCACTTGCCTTGGTGCAAGAGTTGCCCTGCTTTAACGACTCGATAAAGCTAGATCCTCTGTTGTTGAGTGCCCTTGATCTATGTGTCCACAATATTATCATTGGATGTGTATTGCATGCATACAGGGTTGAGATATGTTGATGTCAACTGCTCTGTTATCTCTGAGGTGTCCAATAATGATGGGAAATATGGTTGAAGGAGAGCCACGTTGAAGACTGGGTGCAGGCCAGGGAAAGGGGGAATGTTGAGCTCAAAATAATTGTCACCCATAGCCTTGGTGATGGTATACGACCCATAACAGAGTGGTAGAAGATTTCGATGGGGCCCTATAAGGAGTTCTTTCTACAAGTGCAACCAAAATTTGTCTCCCACCTAAAACTTATGTGGCACCCGATGTTGATTATGGCCTACTTGTACTTGGCATTAGACTTCTGTAGAATATCCTGAACCTGTTGGAGGATGTGTTGGATCCGCTCAATGAACCAGGTGGCTTTGCCAGCTTCTAGTGGAGGAGGGAATGATTCAGCTAAGGTGGTCACCAGGGGTATTGCAACATCGATGGGGCCCAATGGTTGGAATCCCAGCCCCACCTAAAAGGGGTTGTGGCTAGTTGAGCTATATAGGGCTCAGTTGTAGCTATGTTGGACATAGGGAAGACTCTCATCCCATGTGTCGGGGTGTTTTGAATTGTACATGCATAGGATATGTACGATCATCCGATTGACGACCTCAGTTTGGCCATCTGTCTAGGGGTGGAAGGAAGGGGATTTGGTGAGCTCGGTATCCAGTAGTGACCAGAGGCTCGACAAGAATATGTTGAGGAACCGACTATCATGGTCTGAGATAATGGTTTGTGGGATCCCAAAATGTACCCATACTCGTTCAAAGAAGATCTTAGCAATGGCTTCTACTGTGATGTTCTTCTTGCAGGCGGATAGAATCTCCATCTTGGAAAAGAAATCAACAACCACAAAAAAACAGTAATTTCCCCTCTTGGTGGACGAGAGGCCCGACATGTAGTCCATTGAGATGGATTCCCATGGTCTGTCAGGAGTAGGTAGAAGGGTGTAAAGGCCTTGTTTCTTAGTGATCGGTTTGGAAATAGTGCAGGAGCTACAGGACCTGATATACTTGCTGACATCCTATCGAAGTTTCGGCTAGTAGAAATGTTTCTGCAGCACTGCCACTGTCTTTTCGACGCCAAAGTGTCCTGCCACCCGAATGTAGTGAGCTTCCAAAATCAACTTCGCGCGCTCACTTTATGGAACACAGAGATGGCCAAGACAGCACGACAACCCATCTTGAAGATGGAAATTAACGACCACTGAGTTGGCGCCCAACATTTGGTAGGTGGTGGAGAAGTCAGGGTCTATCTCCTAGAGGTGGGGCCATTCAGAGGTCTCGTGGCCGCAAGATTATAACACCATGGTGAGTTCCGTGACTGGAGGTTGGTTGAGGCAATCGACAAATTGGTTGGTTCTTCCTATTTTATACTTGATGTTGAGGTGGAACTATTGTAAGCATGTGGACCACTTCTGATGGTGGTCATTCTGCAATTTTCCTTGGATATGCATGAACTGTAGTGGCTTGTAATCAGTATGGATTACTGTCTCCTTCCCAAGAATGTAATGTCTCCACTGGCGGTAGGCTTGCACAATGGATTACATTTATTTGTTGTAAGTAGGGTACTTACGGACAACATATGATAGTGTCTCACTATGATATGCCACGGGGTGGCCATGTTGAGTGAGAATGGTGCCCACTGCATAGTCTGAAGCATCTGTATCGATCTCAAAGGGATGTTGTAGGTCTGGTAATGAAAGTACTGGGGATGAGCACAAACACTTTTTCAAGTCATCGAAGGCTTATTGTTGGGACAAGCCCCACACAAATGTTTCCTTACCGCCACCTCTAGTTACTTGGATGAGGGCCCATGCGATATGAGAGAATCCCAAAATGAACCTGCGATAGAAATTGGCAAGGACCAAGAAGATCTGAAGTTCAGTGAGTGTGGTTGGGGTTGTCCAGACATGGATGACCTATATCTTGGTTAGATCCACATGCACACCATATCGATCAACGATGTAGCCTGAGTAATGGACCATGTCCATATTGAAGGAGCATTTTTCCAAGTTTGCATATAGTTTGTATTGCCGCAGCATGTGCAGAACTTGTTGAATATGTTGCAAGTGTTCCTCCCAAGTCTTGCTATAGATGAGGATGTCATCCAGATAAACCACTACAAAATTGTTGGTGAAAGTTCGTAGGATATCGTTCATCATCCTCATAAAAATTGTTGGAGCATTTGTCAAACCAAATGGCATGACCAGCCATTCAAAAAGACCCTCTTTTGACTTGAAGGCAGTCTTCCATACATCTGTCTGTTCTATTGGGACTTGGTGGTAGCTAGACTTCAGATCAATATTACTGAAGTATTTGGCCCTTGTGAGCTAATCAAGGAGGTCGTCAATTCATGGAATCGGGTACCAGTTTCAGACTGTGATTTTATTCAGTGCTCAGTAATCAATGCAGAGTCGCTAGGTCCCGTATTTCTTTTGCACCAGCATGATTGGGCTCCCACAAGGAGATGAGATGGGACATATATGCCCCTTGTGGAGCAGTTCTTGGATCTGCCTCTTGATCTCCCTTTTTTCTAAAAAAGAGCGGTGATAGACTGGCCCATTGGGTAGCGGTGCTCCTGGGGCCAGATCGATGGGATGATTGATCCGACAGTGTAGAGGTACCCCGGTAGGAGAGGAGAATATATATTAGTATTCTTCCACAACCTTATCCACTTGATTCTGTTCTGTGGAGAGATCGGTCGCGAAGGCCCTAGATGTGGTTGCAATATTTCTCTCACTCTAAGAGAGAATCACAAAGAAGAAAAATTTCTCAGTCTGAGAGATGACCTTCATGCATTGATTGGCAAAGATCAAGGAAATAACATTAGGAGGGACTGCCTCGCATATCCTGTACAATTTCTTGTTCAAAGTAATAATAACACTACGAGGCCTAGACTCATATACAACATGACGTTTCCATAAATAAGGTTGGCCCAAAAGAACATTACACACTTCGATAGGAGAAACATCATAAAATACCTCATCTTTGAAGGGCTTGATGTCGTACGATAGTAGGCACTGTTGGCTGACACGGAGATCGCTTCCTTGGCAGAGCCATCCAATGGTGTAGGGTTGTGGGTGCGACATTTTCGGTAGGGCCATCTGCTTGATGACCCTTGCTAAGATGAGGTTATTCTAAATACCACTATCAACGATGAAGTGCAATGGAGTGCCTTTTACCCACATTTGTGAATGGAAGAGGCACTCGCCTTCTTCTGGATCGTCTAGTTCACAAGGCTAGAGCTTGGTGGTAGAAATGGTGGCATTGGGTTATGTGTCAATAATACGTCTTCCCCTTTCTGGTTCTCACTCATAGTCAGAACCCACATATGATTCAGAGGCTTTCACTTCGGCCACCAACGACTACTTTGAGCAATGCTCAGCAGTGTTATGCCAAAGGCTCTTATGGAAGTCGCACAACTTCCCGATATCTTTCTTTCTCTTTTTGGTGTCCTTCTTTGCTTGCGTCTTGGACTGGTTGTCCTGATACTATCCATATTTTCTTTGTCCTTTTTTTTGTGGGTTGGGGCTGCCCCTTCCTGGCTTTTTCTATGAGGGGTTCCCAGGCCCAAATTGTCGCGTCTTTTGTTTGAGCTTATGCTCGATTTTGATGGCATATCGGTAGGCCACGCCCAAGGGAGAGATGTCTAGAAATTCCATTTCAGTCTAGATGTATCTATGCAGAGCACCATGATACTTGAGCACTAGATGTTGCTCTGAATATTTGATACCCAACTTGGTGCGCAAGGTATGGAATATGTTTGTGAACTCTGGCACTGTTTGGTCTCTTTCTTGTCACAGTGTGGTCCATTTGGTATAAAAGTTGTCATAACTTCTGACAGGGTAGTATTGTTCCTTAATAGAATCCCTGAAGGATTCCCAGGTGGTCACGACTTTAAATAATGAGGGTTCCTTTGTTTCCTTTTTCGCATAGAAATTTTCCCACCAATCTTTGACATGGGGAACGACTTTGAGGAGAGGAAAAGTAATATTTTCTCTATTTAAAAAGTTATGGATAGAAAAATACCCTTATAGTAATTCAACCACTTGTCTACAAAATTTGTGTCTATATGACATTCAAATATTGAAATATCGAAGTTTATTTGTACCTTGAAGGGGGAAACACTTCCACTCGAGGAATATGCGTCGCATGTTGGTAGCCACCAAAGGATTTGCATGAAACCATCCATCATTTCGTTCCTCTGTTGCATGAGGGATTCCTCAAGAAACATTTTGAAAGTATCTCATGTCCCATCATCTTTCTTTTCTCCTGCCATGAGAGTTCATTTGGGCATGCGAGAGATTTTTTCCTCAAGATAAACAAGCTCGAGACCCAATTCTTTTTACCCTGACCTCGTTGGGGACTTGCATTAAGACGACGAGGAGAAGACCAATCTGATACCACTGATACAGATTTTATGAGTAGAAGAAAATGAATACGAATTATTAAAATATGCTTAACATGGAATAACAGAGATACAATAAAACTGGTTTTCTATTCAATAAGGAAATACGATGAAACTCTAAAATGCAGCGAAAAACAAGCTTGTTGGAATGGTGACGTCTTATCTCTAAGAAGAGATGTGACGGTTGCGCTCATTCGCAAGAAGATCATTGCAATGAGGCTCTGAAGGCCTTTTTACAATAAATATGAATGGCAAAAACCATAGACATCCAAAAACCTAACCCTAGGATATGAAGTGCCAAAAGTGATGTGGGCCCCGTTTGGGTAAGTGTTGAGAACCAAATATCAATATAGCAGAGAAAAACCTCAGAAAAAGTACTCAACGCCTTGAAAAATAGATAATTTCAGATAATAAGCCTCTTCGAGGGGGAAACCTTCTTTTACCCCACTTAAATGTTCAAGTACAAGATGATTCAAAATGAAAATGTCTCATTGGTATATATAGGAGACTAGGAGGTATAATTACAACTAATGGCCTAAAGCCGACATAAATAAAATAACATTATTAATATAATAGGCCCCAATTAAGGGGTAATGAGCCAATATTAAGGCTTAACATGCCCCTCCCCTTGATATAAGTGTTGTCCGCAACTCTTGAGTAACTCCGGATGCTTCTATATAAAAGACTCATCTTCCCAAGTGGAATCTTCAACCGATAGTTTCCTCCATTTAATGAGATACTCTGAAATGGATCTATTCCTCAGCTAGTGAATTCTTGTGTCAGTGATGGCTTCAGGCTCCAATATGATTTTTCATTCCTCGTCAAGTTCTGGCAATATAGTTTGAACTGGGATCTTGTCGCCTATAACCTTATTTAAACATAAAACACGGAAAATTGGGTGTACTCGTGAAGATGCAGGCAACTCCAATTTGTATGCCATAGTACCAATCTTTTTCAACACCTTATAAGGGCCATAGTACTTTGGTGATAATTTATTATCATTCTTGTCTTGCTTGAGGGACATCTGTTTGTATGGTTTTAGTCTTAAAAACACCCAATCCCCTACTTCAAAACTTCTTTCACTACGATGTTGATCTGCTTGTTGTTTCATGCGATTTTGTGCCATGGTCAGGTTGTCCTTTAAGATTTGGAGAACTTGTTGTTGATTCTCGATGTGATATTCCACTGCTTGAACCTTAGATTTTTCCTTTAGAGAAGAAGTGATGGAAGAAGGGTGGTATCCATAAAGTGCCATAAATGGCGTCATTTTTGTTGCAGTATGAAAGGAAGTGTTATACCACCATTCTACCAAGGGTAACCATTTGAACCATTGTGTTTGTTTATCAGAGACAAAGCAACGAAGGTAGACTTCCATATATTTGTTCACTATCTCGGTTTGTCTATCAGATTGAGGATGATAGGATGATATATGAGCCAATTGAGTACCCAAACAAGAAAATAATTATGTCCAAAAATGTCCAGTGAAGATGGGATATCTGTCACTTACAATAATCTTTGGGCTGCCATGTAGCTTTTGAACTGTCTCCATGAATGCGGTGGCAACTGTACTAGCTTTGAAGGGATGAGAGAGTGCACAAAAGTGTGTGTACTTGGTCAGTCTATCAACAATCACCATGATGACACTCTTTCTTTCAGACTTTGGTAACCCTGTGATGAAATCCATGGAAACCTCCTCCCAACGCTGACTTGGGATGGATAATGGTTGTAAAAGACCTGAGGTCTTAATTGTTTCCACCTTATTTTTTTCACAAACCAAACATTTTGCCACAAACCTTTGAACATCAGTTTTAAGGCCATCCCCAAAAAAATCCTTCTTGACTCTATGGTAGGTTTTCAAAAATCCCGAGTGCCCTCCTACTGGAGAGGTGTGCAATTCCAATAGTACCTTTTGTTTGAGTTGGGATTTCTTACATAAATATAAGATATCTTTGTACCATAGTGAATCATTTTTCCATGTAAATGTATTTGATGCACTGGAATCCTGCTGCAACCTTTGAATGAGAGTCCACACGTTTTCGTCATTCTTCCATTCATCCCTTTCTTCTATTATCCAATCGGGTTGGATGATCGAGATAGAATAGAGAAAGGCCTCAACATCTTCATCCTTTCTTGAGAGTTCAACTGCCACAACATTTTGCTTCCCCTTTTTATAGAAGATTTCAAAATCATAACCCAATATCTTGGTTACCCATTTTTTTTGTTCTTCTAAAGATAGTCTTTGTTCCAAGAAGTATTTAAGACTATCATGATCTGTTTTGACCTTGAAGCGCATACCTATTAGGTAAGGACACCATTTCTTCAATGCATGTAGTATTGCCATCATTTCCTTCTCATAAATGGGTTTGTGTAAGTCCTTTCCCTTGAGTGGTCGACTTTCAAAAGCGAGGGGCCTTCCTTCTTGCATTAGGACAGCACCAATTCCATTTCCCGAGGCATCATATTCCACAATAAAGGTTTTTGTGAATTCTGGAGTGGTCAAGGTAGGAGATTTGCACATCACCTCTTTAAGTTTTTCAAAAGCTTTAGTTGCCTCTGGAGTCCATGAAAATGCATCCTTCTTAGTTAGTGTCGTTAAAGGTGTTGTTATTCTTCCATAGTTCTAAACAAACTTGCGGTAGTAACTTGTCAAACCCAAAAATCCTCTAAGATTCTTCAATGTTTTGGGAATCTGTAACGACCCTGCTTAAATAAATGTAAAGGATTATTAATTATAATTGAATTGATAATCTGATTGTCCTAAGATGTTAGCCAAACAATAATTGTTTCCTATATAATATTAACTAAATTAATTATCATTAATTATTGTTCATAATTGTCAATGGTTATTTAATTATTAATCAACTCTTTAATTATGTGAGTAAAGAATTAATAGGGTTGATAATTTAATTTATTAAAACTTACGTATATGAGTGGGATAACAAACATTAAATAAAGGATAAGAAGCATTAAATAAAGGGGATAAGATATTTATGAATGGGATAAGATATTAGGTAGGGAGTAAATGAAGGGGAGTCGGTGAAGGAGGGATAAGGGGGGAAAGGAGTTTGGTGGGAGGATTATTCTATGGGAACTGGCCATGGATTTTGGGGAGCTCTGAGTATTGCAGAGAGGGAGGAATTTTGTGAGTGGCATTGACACAGTGGACCAGAGTTGCTGGGGGTTTTGGGCTCGTAGGGCTAGGATATCCGTTGATATCCTGGGGCTAGGGAGCTAACTAGTCAGCAGGGAGGACGGTTTTGGTTAGTGTTCTAAAGAAGCGGGAAGGAAGCAAGCTGCGGACAACAGGAAGGATTATTAGCATCAGAGTTAAGGTATTTCTCTAAAATTTATGCATTTTTGTATTATGTTAGAAAAAAATTTATTATTCATAGTAAAATTTGAGTTACGGAAGTTACTGTTATAAATGACTGTGTTATGAAATTATTGTCTTAGTTTATCAAAATAAATTGATGTAAAATTAAAACCGACCATTACATTTGGTATCAGAGTTGTAGTTGAAACACTGGAGCCTTAAGGGCCATGTTCCCAGCTCAAATTCCCCTCCGCCTAACCTGCAAACCAAACCAAATGCAGAAATTTTAAAACTAATATAAAAATAAATGCATTATAAATTTACCAAAGTAAAACCATAAATAAGTTTCAATTTGCTTCCTTTCTTTACACAGTGGATTTATCTTTTCACTTGCTGATTTACTTCATAATTTACATTTGGTATTCCATGAGGCCAATTTGTTTTGACTCTCTTGTATTTGTGAGTGAAAAGATCTGTGGCAAAACCCGCTGCAAATAATCCATCTCGACTCCCTTCAAAATTCCTGGCAGACTCTTCTATGAATTGTTATATCTCAGATGGATTTTCTGTAGCAGATTTTCTTGAAAAATCTTCAATTCTCCCTTCCTCCCTGAGGTTTACAAACACTTTTTCCCACTGCCTACTATCCTTGTTTTGCCTGTAGTAGAAATGTGAATTTTTGTTAAAAAAAAAAATGTGTGAATTTATTTTTATAACGACGCATACTGGAAAATTCTAAATAACCTCTTTCTAGCTATGTGACTGTTAACAGACATCCAATAGGATATTTATTATCTCCTCTCTAATTTGCCTCCAATAAATTTAGGTTGAATATAATGTCTCTGGTATTTTACCAGTGGGTCTCGATAGCAACACCATTGTCATTGAGAAAGACAATTCTACATTTTTATTATATAACAAACTTGGTGATGTATATAGAAATATAATACAAATTTTTTCTATAAAATTCAGATCAAAATAGAAACTTCAAACGACTTGATAATGCTAAGCACCAAGCCCGCTAAACCATGCCATAGGACTCCTGCTTTAAAAAAAAAAAAAATGATTTCAGATTCATTTGCTGAAATATACTTCATTAGAAAATCGGCGTCTTCCTAATCAGCAGCTTAAGAAAGACCATGATTGCAATGATAAAAGAAAAAAAATATAGATGTTTACATTTATGTTTAGAGTGCGTAAGTTGATTGAGAAAGCCCCTGACCATTGAGCACTCTGCGACTGCGGAGATCCGGCAAAAGGAGGTCTAAGATCCTTGATCAGATATCTTGATTATGAGAGACACGTATAAAAAAAAAGTAATAGCTTTATTGTTTATGAAAAGTAATTAAATTAAGTAAAAACATAATAATAAAAATAAATTGCCCTTGTATTCAAAATAACACTGGAAGAGAAGGAGGAATAGGAAACCTGAGCAGCAATCAGGGCACAGGCTATTTTGCCTGCTCCACCTTTTTCGATAAACGTCACCAATTTGGCAGGCTTCACCTCGGCTCTAACTTTATAAAACTTCCTCCACTTTGGTCATTTCTCCAAATCCCTCTAGTGGGTGAAAACGTTGGTGTAATGGGTAGAGTCTATTGTGTGGCAATTCCTCTTCCTTTCTCGCAAACACATGTCGAAGCTCTCACCTTAGCCGCACTCGATGAACTGCTCCTGCATGTTGAGCATGAAGCCTGCTGTGCTACAGAGGTAACCACTGGCCCACCTCCAACGCCCCTGACCCCGATCGCTCTGCCGACATTTCTGAGCATCACTCTGCCTCCCATATCTTCTTTCTTGTTCGTTCTGACCACAAAAAATACAATATCGTCCTCTATTGACCCGCTCTATAAAATAAACACAGCCGAATTCAGCAATATACTGTATATATCATGCGCTCTCTCAGCAATAATTCAGCAGATAATTCAGCCATTACAGATAATTCAAAATCTTTCTTTCTACCCACCTCTTAGTCTTCACGTAGGTCGCAACAAGACCAACATTGGATTAAGCCAGATTATAATATATATATATATAAATACCTCGATTCAGATTCAGTAATGGAAAATTGAATAATGGTATGTGGGAGGATTAAGGTAACAAGTGAACAACCAATACAACATACTAGTATTATCTGAAACAATATAGTATGTACGATGTATCACAAACAATCAGAGACAAATTTTGCAATGGCGCCAAAAGTTTATTTGTCTACCTATTAGTTAGCATCTGTCAAAGACTACCAGGACTGTTCATCCAAGAAAGAAACAGTTATCCCAAAAGTAAAACTCTTTGGTAAAAGCAACAGAGCAGCATCCAATAGTGTGCTTACCATTATCAGTACTGAGATCCTCTCTAGTTCTGTCTCCCTGGAGTTTTCTTTGATTTTTGACCCTGAACCACTATACATATAACCAAGAAGAAGAAATGCCCCAGGAGGACTAAGCTGATTGAAAGTAAAGGTGATGACCGAGACATCGCTACAACCCTCTCAGACCAGTTGTTCACCTGGAGGACGAAGGCCGAGGCGATCTGGCTCGAAGATGAACGCTGTATACAGTGTCTTCTTCTATTTTTCTTATGCTCCTATAGCTCTTATTTTTTGCAGTAATGAAATAGTTTGTGTGTCCACAATTTGAACTCCCTGTTCTCTTGCAAATTCTTCAGCCCCATTAAAAGCCAGGTAGACATGTGGAGACTTTTCCATGACGAGTCGAGCAAGGGAAATAGGATTTTAATAGTAGAAAGGCCCGAAACTGCTCCACATTTATTTCTGAAACCATCCATAATGCTCCCATTTCCACTGTGCATTTTGTAGACAATGCTGAGCCACGACCTGAATTGAAAACTGGATTGGTCTCAAGCTCCCTTACCAGAAGCTCAACAACATTGATGGACGGCATTACCAATACCAGCGCCAAGAGCAGAGCAAAGAGGCGAGAGGATTAAGGATTAAGGAACAACTTAGGTGTTTGATACTGAGAGCTGGAGGCCGGGCACATGGGCCTCATGCCGAGCCCGACCTTAAAGGCTGCCAGATAATGTTTTTTTTTTATAATTAAATTTTCATTTCGAATAATTAAATTTCTTTTATTTATTTATTTTAAATCTTAGTTTTATAATTTAAATTTACACTACAGTATTTATTTAAAATAATAATAATAATAATAATAAATAAATAAATAATAAAGTATAATTATGAAATTAATAAAGTTTAATTAATAATTAATTAAACTAATTAACTTTATTAATTTTATTAAAAGATTAATAAAATATTAGTTAGGTTTGAGTAATATAGGGCTTAGTATAAATTTAAATGGAGCCCGTGGGATTTGATCCTCGGACCTCCCCACCGTGCAAAGCTTTGACAATGGCCGCCCTACCAACGCGCCATGCGTTGTTTCTTTTACAAATAATTTCACAAATAAATACTTTAACTGTCATACCCAAGATCACATGCCAAGCTATCAAGCACCAAAGACATAAATGGAGGACCCCACAAAGGGACGTATGTGATCAACGCAGCGTCTTAAGAAGAACACTAACGTCGAAAAGTACATAGCGCTGGTGTACACATATCGGCGTAAATTAATAAACATAAGGTCGGGAGTCATTTTTAATCAAGTTGTAAGTGTAAATTAAAAGGGATCAGACTAGGACAAGCGGGAAGGAGGCGACATATGCACTAGGAGCGTAAGCATAGTAAGTGGCGAGTGAGGCGCAAGGATAACGTAGCTATAGGGCAGAAAACCAATAGTTATTTTCATAGGGGCGAAGAAACGAAGCTTAGATGCTTAAACCTAACCCTAACTTATCCAACCCCCTAATGAAGTAATGTCTGTTTACAGACAAGTAAAGAAAACTTACGCCTAACCCTATTTCTAAGTTTAAGTAGCACCCATTTGAAACATCCTGGAACTCACCCTGACAACTTTGGTGGATGCAAGTCAAAGCATACAAGATGGTCAGGACTCGAGGAAGTCGAGGTAGGGGAGCGTCGTCGCAAGCACCTCCAACACCGCCCGTGCCACCACCACCATCGCCCGAACTAGCCCTCATACTGCTCTCGTTGGAAGCCATCAACGAGACTTTAAAGGGGTGACAACCGGTAGGGACTGAAGTGGAACCTCCACCGTCTAGAACGGGTAATCCAGAAGCGTCAAGGGATTCAGGGGGAGGACCTCCACCTGAAGACATCACGCGAGAGTTGCAGAAGATCAAACTTCTGGAGTTTGCCAGAGGTCACGCCAATGAACGCGTGGAAGCATGGTTGGAAGGCATGACCAGGTGTTTTTCCTTAAGGGACTATGCGTCCAACTCAAAGGCGAAGATCGCCATTTTTCAGTTAAGGGACAATGCCCTAAACTGGTGGGGTAACCTGGAAAGACAACTGCACCTTACCCCAGACACATTATCTTGGGAACTTTTCG
>JASDQU010101171.1:832421-849797 GCA_032191745.1 Picea mariana
AGGTTCTAAATATAAAGAAGAAATTCGTATTTTTTGTGTATAGGACACATTATGTAGATCAAATAATTGCTCCATATGAAGTATCCATGTGATTGGGTCCTTGCCATCAAACTTCCTCAAATCGATCTTAGGAACGTGGTTGGTCTTCAACCCAAAGTTGGAGTTTCTCCATTCTTGATTCACCTTCCTTGTGTCCTCATCATGAATTTCATGGCATGCATTTTCACTTTCAGGTGTCTTTTCTGTTACAAAATTTTTCAATACTTCCATGATCTCCTCTTTTAAACCATCCATCTTTGCCTCCAACTTAGCTTCCATCTCTTGTAGTTCATCTTTTGTTACTATCTTATTTTGTAAATCATTTATGTCCCTATGCATTTCTTCACCTTCGTCAAGAGTCCACTTAGGATTGTCTCGAGGCTTATTTGGTGTAGAAGTTCCATTTTTGGGTGGCATGTTGGCCAAGTATCACTTTTGAACCTTGATTTTGAGGTGGTTTTGCTAGACAATCTTTCTTCTATTGTATCTCCCAAGTTTCAGCCCTTCTGGGTATGAAAATTTATTTTATGTAGTTCTATGATATTTCTTCTCTGCAATTCCATAGGTCTGATCAAAATTGTATGTGCCAAGTGGAATTTACATTAACTTCCCCACAACTTGCCGATTTTTGGCCTTTCCGGGAGATCTCACTTGTATAGCATGCCCCAGACAAAATAGTTGATATAAAATTATGAAACACGTACCAGAAATACTAGATACTGTCCAAGATCCAATGAAACTAGTCCCACTCCATTTGGATACTCTAGGAAGAAGTTATGATTGTTTTAACTGGAACACCTTCTTGAGACTAGTCAGATACCCTATCTTACACAGGGTGTATCTACAAATTTAAGATGACCCAGAAGCTGAAATTTTTACCACGGATACCTTACTAATTTTTGTGAATATCCTCTGGATTTCAGGGCCTGAAATGTTACAGAAAATTTTATAGAGAAAATTCCGCAATGACTCAATTCAGGATGATTCCAGAACCCTATCTTGTACAGGCTGTATCTCCGAACGTATAAGGCCTCAGGAGATGAAATTGGAACCCAACGTACCTTAATCCATCTAATAAATATCCTCCAAGTCATTCCTTCTGAAACATTGTAGAGAAAAAGTTATAGCGAAAATTCCAAGGTGTCTCAGATGTAGCAGCGAAACCCCAAGACCTTGAGCTCTAATACCATATGTTAAGAACCAAATATCAATATAGCATAGAAAAACCTCAAAAAAAGTACTCAACACCTTGAAAAAGAGGTAATTTCAGATAATAATTCTCTTCGAGGGGGCAACCTCCTTTTACCCCACTTAAATTTTCAAGTACAAGATGATTCAAAATGAAAATGTCTCCTTGGTATATATAGAAGACTAGGAGGTATAATTACAACTAATGGCCTAAAGCCAACATAAATAAAATAACATTACTAATATAATATGCCCCAATTAAGGGGTAATGAGCCAATATTAGGGCTTAACAGTAAGTTAGTACATCAACTTCCCAGGGTCGTAACTTTTGCATACGATATGTTTTTTAGGTGCACGATAGCCCATTGGAAAGGTATCATCGAGGAGATTTATTTTTGGGGCTCAATTAGAGCCTTTGGGTATCATTGAGAAGATTCATCCTGAAAAATATTCATTTAGGCCCTCAAAATGGCCCTGGAAGTTAAAAAAATGCTAAAAATAGTAAATTGCCAAAATTGCCAAAAAACTGTTTTGAGAAAGTTAGAAAAGGTGGGTGGCCACCGATATCCTCCTAGATCAAGGAGATTTCACCAGGGTGTAAGTTATTTAAGTAGGTCATCAACGTAACTTTTCCACCCGATTAATCCCAGCCCCTTCTTGTCTTGATTTCGTGACGTTGGATTTCATGACCAACTAGTGACTTCGAAATAATAAGGTTTATTTGTGTGTCTGATATCTAGATTTTATTAGTGAGTGATGTATGTTTCCCTAGTTGGCCATAGATTTAATTCATTATTTATTTGGTGCGGCCAACATCGGCCCTCATCGTTCACGTAGGATCCAAGGGTTACCTCCAGAATATCTAGAAGAGTATACTCCTTTGCTTCCTAACTCACCAGAGGGTTCTCCTAAAGGAGAAGTCAATAATGACGTAACCTCTAATATTGGAAATTATACTCCATTAGAGGAATCCATACTTCCTATAAATTCGTTATTGAGTGTTGTATGCTATCTACTTTTTCTCCAGATATTTTCATCGAGAGACGTTGGTGTTGAAAATTATACTAGAATACCTATTGGACCTCACACAGAGTCTAGTGTATAAGATCCACCCTTTCAGAGTGGCTCGTTTAGAACTCCGGTTCATACTACTAGAAACTTTGATCATATCTCTTCTGGTCCTATTTGTTCTCTTTGGAGAACTTCTTCGGGACAATATATTTTTGAAAAAATAGGACTGAGTCACTTACGTCAGAGGAACTCTAATCGACCGATGGAATCAAATACACCTGTGACTTCCACTTCTTATATAGTACCCTTGAATCATTTTACTGGCACGACCAGTAATTTTGTCACAGTCTCAGACCAATTATTGGTTGGTTCTCATACAATTCTTCCCCTCCAGCTCACTATCTCTACCATGGTCCCACAAGATACGCCTCTTTCTACCGGAAGTGTTGTAATCACTCAAGATCCTATTGGAACACCACTTCCTCTTAGACCATATCCGTCACTTCCACCTGGGTATCACTCTCTAAATACTTCTATTGCTAATCCTTCCCAGAATCCGTCTGGAGGGGATAACCTTTTTGTTCCTCTTGGTTATAATGTTGCTAGTATTTTTGGTCCTACACCTACCCAAGTTCTCTCCCGGGGGCCTAGCATGCCTCCTACACCTTCACCTAGAGGATCTAATCGTTCTGGCCCAAGTAGCTCCAATCAAATTGGAGGCACAATTCATTATGCCGCTTCTGGTTTTCAAATTCTTGTTGGAGGTCAACCTCAAGTTGGGGGGAAACCCAAAGTTAGGGGTCATAACCCAATGTATGGGAAGTATACCCGTGGATTACAGTCTCAACCTTGGAATTTTCCTTTCCAAGGAAATCAAAAACCACCTAGGGGGAAACCTCCTCAATTTAATTCTTTTGTACCCCCTAATCCTGGGCAACCATATCCAGGTTCTATGAATCCTAGTTGGGGTCAAGGTTTTCAATCTAATGCTCCTTCCCAAGGAATCTTACCCAATCAACCAACTCAAGTTGGCTATTTGACTCAAAACCCTCCACAACTGAATTTGACAGGACCCTCTAATTATCTACAGACTGCTTATGGTCCTACTAGTATACCTACGAGACTACCTCCTCAGAATTACTAGTTTCCTCAAGTGAACAGACAACTGTCGTTTCTTGCTACTTTGGATTTACCAGATTTATCTAGGATTTTGAATGATCCTATATTGCATTCTCCTTATCAACGAGTCATACCTACCAAGTTACCATTAGACATTCCTAGGTTTGATGGTCGATCAGGGGAAGATCCAAATAATCATGTCATGACTTTCCATCTTTGGTGTTCATCCAATTCATTGATGAATGACTCCATTAGATTACATCTTTTCCAACGAACTCTGACAGGTTCATAAACCAAATGATATATTGAATTTCCATGAGGATTATTCAATGACTTCAACACCTTAGTTATGGATTTTGTAACGCATTACCAGCTACCAATCTAATACGAGATAGGAACCGAAATTTTGAGTTCATTTAAACAATCCTCGTCCACTCACATTTTTTATCATATTCATGGGTGGAAGAGGAGAAGATGCTTCATCAAAGTTCCCCGTCCTGATCATCTAATGGCTGAGTGGTTTACCAAATCACTCATTGGTCCTATAGCCTATGATGTTTCCATGGGTGGTGTCGTCATTAAAGAGAAGGAAATTAGTCATGTTCAATACTTGGATCTTGTTTATTCACAAACGGGCACACTATATGACTTGATCCCTGATTCTCCTCTCCCGTCTACAAATACAACCCCAACACCTCCAATAGATTCTCATGTTGTTGATGGCATGATTGGCACTTTCCATGCTGAGACTCAGTCTAAACAAGCCAATCATTCCAATCCCAAGTCTAATATTGCTAATGTAAAAAATACTCCTCCTCCAACTCCTTCTCCTGGTAAAACCTCTGAGGTTAATACGGTTCAATGTACACCTACCGGTAAAAATGAAAATAAAAAGAAAGGGAAGGGAAAGAATAAGGAGGACAAAAATAATAATCAAAAATCCGATAAACCCAAGACTCATCCTGTTGATGAAAAAGAAAAGCGCAAACCTCATTATCCTTGTCTTATCTATGGTGAGGATCATTATACAAAATATTGTCCATGATGCGTTGAGGTTACTAAGTTGGATCGGGACACCTCCTACACCTGTCGTTTTGTCACAACCTTTTCCTTCTCAGCAGCAGGCCCAATTGGTCATTCATGACCAACCTTTTCCCTCTATCACATATTATGTACTTATGTGTACTAGTGACTCCAAGAAGAACGAAGTTTCAGTCACTATTTGAGCCAAAGATTATTCTCCTTCGAAAGAGAAAGTTGATGATTCACCACCTCCATTTCTTCAACCTCCTCCATCAACTTCACCTCCCAACATTCCTCTTCATATCGAACAACCGAGTCTAGATACATTTCTTCATCCTCCTCCTAAGGGTGTTGTTTGTAAATCATTGTTTAACCCTCACACATGTGCTGCTCAAAACTACAGTATTGTATAATTCTTGCGCAGGCACCTTCTGTGATGTCGGCTCTCGAAGTCCTTCAAAGTTGTCCTACACAAAGGAAGGAATTGTTAAAGGATATTGGTGGAATTGATCCTACTGATACGAACTTGATAAAATTTGACTTGGAAGATCATATTCCAAGGCCTCCTCCTCAATGAGCGTTTCAGATACAAGTTATTATGGAAAATAAGAAAATTTGTCGAATCGTTATTGACGAAGAAGCCTCAACTTGTGTCATGTTCGTCACTTGTTGGAAATATATTGGCTCTCCTTCCCTTACCGAGTCACACGATACTCTTAAAGAATTTAAACCTTATGGTGTTCTTTATTCGTTATCTATTACGTTAGAAGGCAAAGCAGTTACTGTTGAGGTTGAGGTCTTTGATGCACCTCTCGATTACAACCTTTTACTTGGACGTAGTTGGATTGATTCCATGTGTGCAGTTCTTTCTACTCTTTTTTGTGTGATACATTTCCCTCACCAAGGAAATTTTTTTACCGTCGATCAACTTGCCTTCGTTAATTCTGATTCTCATACTAGTAACGTATCTTTCATTGCAAAACATCTCCCGGTTATGAGAATGTCAGTGTGGGTCTTTTAAAATATTCATCATTAATGGGTACGTTCCCCATTCCACCACCCGATATTCCTACTCCTTTTTTTTCCTCAATTAACATGATATCAACCATTTTTGGTGAAATCCCTGAGTCTTATGACCCTTGGATAGTACCTAGCTCTAACGTTTGTCCTCGTTACAACGCCAAAATTCCTTTAAGTCCGGTAGAATTGGCTTATCAAGATATTCAATTGGTAACTCCCTCTCCTCATTCTCTCTTAGATACATATTTGTATCCATTTCATGTAGTATTTCTCATCGATGAAATTATTATAACAATCATGTCTATGGAAAATACCCCATGGGAAGATGGGAATCATCACTCTATTCTCTACCTGGAACCCGAGACCATAGAGAGTTATCAACGGATTTCAAATATATCTAATGTTGTTACTATTTCCCATGTTTCTGAACCAATACACGATGTTTTGTACGAAGGGAACTTGAGTAACATTTTACCTACCATCCCTTTAGATATTTCTATTAAAACCAGAGTCATGGAAAATGTTCACATCGGTGCCTCATGTTCTATTGATGAGGTCCAAATTTATAAAGCGCTTTTCCAAGAATTTTGTGACGTTTTTTTCCTGGATTTACGAAGAGATTCCTGGCATTGATACAGATATCATTGTACATGAGATTAAGACTTACCCAGATGCTAAACCTGTTCGACAGAGACTTCCCCAGTACATCCACAAAAAATTTCTACCATTAAACTCGAAGTTGAAAAACTTCTTAAAGCCAGTTTTTTCTATCCTGTGGCTTTGACTGATTGGGTGTCTAATCTTGTTCTGGTTACAAATAAACAAGGCACGATCCATGTTTGTGTATATTATAGGGATATCAACAAGGCTTGTCCCAAAGACAATTATCCAACCCCTTTCATTGACCAGATTGTTGACAGCTGTGTCGGGAGTGAAATCTTCTCTTTAATGGATGGTTTCTTTGGCTATAATCAAATCAATATTTTACCTATGGATCAACATAAGACTTCTTTTATCTTCCATTAGGGAACCTTCGCATATCGGAAACTACCTTTTGGTCTCAAGAATGTTGGTGCGACTTTTCAATGAACTATTTCTTACTCTTTTCATGACATTAAGAACATTGTACAACATTACCTAGATGATTTACCGGCACATTCCATGTGTCGTCAAGATCACCTGACACATTTATGGGCCATTTTCCTATGTTGTCGCTATTATCACATATGATTGAATCCACATAAATGCGTTTTTTGTGTGGAGTCTGGACAACTTCTTGGTTTTATCATTTACACACATGGGATTAGGGTGGACCCTTTCAAGGCTGAAGCTATTCTCAATATGCCTCCTCCTTCTACATTGCGCCAACTCCAAAGTTTGCAAGGGAAGGCAAAATTTTTATGTCGATTCATCCCCAACTATGCTGAATTAATGAAAGGTTTTAATCAAGTTCTTAAAAAGGGTCAAGATTTTGTATGGGACGACACTGCCAACAAAGCCTTTGAAGCTTTGAAACATTCCTTAACCCGTACACCACTCTTATTTCCACCCGATTATAGTGGAGATTATTTCTTATACTTAGCTACTTCAGACTCTACTGTCGCTATGGTTCTAGTCCAAGAGGATGATTCTCATGTTGAACATGTCATCTACTATTTGATTTGGAGTCTCACGACCACCGAAACCAAATATTTTCATGTGGAGAAAATGGCCTTGGTAGTTGTTCAAGTTGTTCAATGTTTTCTTCATTATATATTGTTACACAAAACAACAGTCATTTATGATTGCAACCCTATGCAACACATCCTTACTCGACAATTGTTGGGGGGGAAATACTCTAAATGGATAGTCATTCTCTAGGAGTTTTATTTGGAATTTAAGCGTTCCAAATCAAAGAAATCTTTGGTTTTTGTCGAATTAATATGTGACCTTCCCTCTACTGAGACAGAAAATGTGGTAGAGGATTCCTTTCCTGATGAGTCTCTCTTTTTGATCAGTTTTGATGACATATGGTATGGAGACATTATCATTTATCTCCAAACCCAAACTTTTTGTCCTGATATTTCTCATGTGGATCGTCGTCATGTTCGGTATCAATCTCGTCAATACATTATCCTTGGTGATACCCTTTACCATCATGGTATTGATTCAATATTTCGATGATGCCTAACCTATGATGAAGCTGAGAAAGCTTTGAATGACTGTCATTATGGAGCATGTGGTGGTCATATGTCTGGGTATGCCACTACCCAAAATATCTTATGAGTTGGTTACTTATGGCCTTCATTGTTTAAAGATTGCATTACTTCCATCCAAAAATGTCACACTTGTAAAATGTATAACAATAAGATCCAATATCATCCTTCTCCTCTCTACCCCATATTTTTCGCTGGTCCATTCACTAAATGGGGAATTGACTTGATGACATGTAACCCTCACTCGGTCAGGGGGAATGGATACATCATCGTAGCCATGGATTATTTCAATAAATGGGTCGAGGCTATGCCTACATTTGATAACACCAGGAAAACTGCAACGTTATTCATATTCAATCATATCATTACTAGATTTGGTGTCCCTCAAGCCATCATCAGTGACCATGGTAGTCATTTTCACAATTTCATGATGTATGAACTTATCGAAAAGTTGGGTCTTCAACATGAAAACTCAACACCTTACTATCCATAGGCTAATGGCCAGGTTGAAGAAATTAACAAAGTTCTTACTACTATGCTT
Organism: Picea mariana; assembly: GCA_032191745.1. Taxonomy (NCBI): domain Eukaryota; kingdom Viridiplantae; phylum Streptophyta; class Pinopsida; order Pinales; family Pinaceae; genus Picea; species Picea mariana. The sequence goes on from JASDQU010101171.1 coordinate 840,558, forward strand.
CGATGGATGATAGGAATTCACAAGTCAAGATGACACACGATTCTCTTCTCGGCATTATGGGCCTATCGAACATCTGTTAAATCTGCCACAGGGTTCACACATTTCCAGTAAGTATATGGTATTGAATCTATTTTATCGATCGAATGTGAAATCCCATCCTTAAAGAAGCGTGTCAAAGCTCAATATGGCAAGCATGTCAAACCATGTGTTTTTTCTAAGGGTGATTTAGTTCTTCTTTACGAACATGATCATGATGTAATTTACCCCAAATTTCCCCAACAAAAAAAAATTGTTAGGGGACATTAAAGTTCCTTGACTCTCTAACCTTGATTGTGATACAGAGATAATCCATTAAACATATCGTTATTTATTTATTGTATGCATAGTAGTTTTATCGTCGTTATTGGATTATAAACATACACTTATTTGTATTGAAGAAAATGCATAATAGACTATCATTAATCGTCTATCGTCTACTTCTACATATTTCTCCTAGCTCCGATCAACGATGTATATTATAAACTATAGACTATCACATAGTCTATACATAATACTAACCATAAAGATATATGTATTTCTTATCGTATAAACTATCATATGGATATAACCCTAATACTATCCATATCAATATACATTTAACTTACCATATAGACTATCATGTAATGCTAACATTAGCCACAACAATATATACATTGTTCAACATACAGATTAGTATATGGATACCAAACGCTAATACTATCCACAATATATGTATATCGTTTAACATACAGCCTATTATATGGATGCCATAACACGTTTGACTTTAGTATAACTATATGCCTATCATTTAACATATAGACTCTTATATGTTACCATAACATTAATACTATCCCAACGATATACCTATCGTTTAACATATAGACCAATATGTTACCATAACATTAATAGTACTATCCCAAAAATATACCTATCGTTTAACATATAGAATAATATGTTGGTACCATAACGACGTATGCCCTTAGCATAGTGTAGCGAGCGTATAAAAATACATAACGTATTTTTTGTAACCCTACCCGACTAGAAACATGACTCAGCAATAAATTGGTTTGAATCTATTTTAATTGTGGTTGACAGGTCGAGTCTACAGGCATTTACTCCTAGTTGTTGCATTAATGGAGAGGCATGTCTCATCCTTCCAGAATTGACACTTAGGTGATAATTCCCAACGTGGGCTCGCCACCTCCTTGACTTCACATGGCACTCCATAAGGTGTACCAATAGCTATTAATCCTCTTTGTGAGGCCTTCGAGATCACATTTGTTCATTGTTTTTCCCCTTTGGTCCTATAACACGAAACTTACCTCTACGTTGTATACGAAATCAGCCTCTGTGTTGTAACTAACATTTTCCCCTACTCTGTATATGGTCGGAGACTTGGGAAGCTCATCCCTGGTAAATATGGAAGAAGTCAATGCATAAATGGTTCTTCTATGCATAAGGTAAGTAAAAGGCTATGTTTCTTATGTATATCGTGAATGAATCCTCTGTTTTGATGAAATGTAGAAATAAAAGAGAGGTCTATGACCAAACTCCCCCTTTTTTTCTCTCTGTTGAGGATTTACAATGTATTATCATTGCGCCTCCGTAAGCGTTTTCCTCTCGGGGTTCCTATGTGTTTAATGTTTTTGGGGCTCGGGGGTTATTGAGTTTTCCCTAGTTGGTTGTTGTTCTGCTGCCCCATACTTGTTACAATTCTTTTGTGGCCTGAAAATGCTTTTAAAGGTTGAACCCTGGTCTATCTCATATCATCGTTATAACCCTACTAATCCTATGCTCTAGAACTCATCCTAAGAATCCCGAGACTTGCTACACTGACTGCTATTATCCTGACTTGTCTATTGTCAAAAAATCCGTAAGACATCTTCGTAATTGGTACTCTGTATAATTATATAGTAATACTAACCCTCTGTGGGGAGTTCAAAATTTTCCCTCTGTATAATTATAAATAGTAGTGTTGACTCTCTGTGGGAATTCAAAATTTACGCTCCGTGTATGTGAATATCAGTATTTAACCCTCTGTGGAAATTCATAATTATGCTCTTTGTAATTTTATTAACACTCTGGGGAATTCGTAATTGCGCTCTGTGTGGTTATATTTAGCAGTATTAATCCTTTGTGGGGATTTGTATATTTACGCTATGTTGTAAATATATCTATCAATATTAATCCTCTATGGGAATTTGTATATTTACGCTATGTTGTAAATATATCTAGCAATATTAATCCTTTGTGGGGATTCGTAGATTTTCGCTCTATGTAACTACATATAATAGTATTAATCCTCTATGGAAATTTGTATATCTACGCTCTGTGTAAACATTAACATTCTGTGGAAGGGTTTTTGTATTTACTTTCTATGCATATAATTAGCAATATAAACAAGGGTTTAATCGTTTGAAACGACACTCGCTTGTACCCCCTGGTTGTAAAACGATTTCTCTGCAGGGAGGGATTTGGTTCTTACTGTAGTGTTATTCAATTTTTTTTATTCAATGTTAACAATACATAGGTCACAACTCTTATGTGCCTCTTATGAACATGTGAACACACACAGGATGCATCTTATGTGCCTCTTTAGATTTTAAATATTTAAATGTGAATATACACAGGGTTCGAAGAAAATATAAATGTGTGATTCATGTTGATTAATCCATCCACAGTCTAATTCGATGCTAGTTATATGTTGTCACCTCTCTTTGTTTGAATGTTAAGTTTTATGCACGGTTACATGAAATTAATGATGGGGCCCTTTTATGTTTTGCGAGGGTACCCATCAGTCGATTTTGGGTTCACTCCTCCTCCTCATGGATCGTGGATAGATTGTCACACAAGAACAAGTGGCGATTTGGTTCTTCATAGAACTCAAGCTAAGTATTGTCCTTGACTTATTCTTAATATTTGATTTCCATTAAAATGCTAGCATAGTTTACTAAACCCTCATCTTTCTCTTTTGCAGGTTGTGTAATTCGAGGTAATTGGATAAAGAAAAACCTTTTGCTCAAAAGGTATTCGAGTTCTAATCTATGTGTGCATTACTTCAGTTACATACATATTTTATGCATACTTATTAGATTCTGTTTACAATACAAGTGGTAATGGATTCTTTGGCCTATGGTACTCCAACTGTAATATTTGAACCATGATCGATTGAATACACAGGTTGTTTTTGTAAATACTTTGAATAAGGTTCATTTGAATATGACAACAACTTTTGCAATACACTTGTAGTCTACTGAATCACTATCTTTCTGTGGTGATAGATAATATAAAGATTATATGTGGACTGTTATTCGTTGTCTATTCTCTATGGTATTTGTTTATGTACATATTTAAATGGAAATTCTATATAATCCAATGGTCCATAGGAACATAACAAATAATCCTATAATTTATTTATGCATGAGCACATATATATTTATATCTATATAATTAATTATACATGTACAACCATATCCAATGGATAATAGGAGCATAAAATAGTTCTTCCATTTCTTTATGTCTGAGCACATCCATATATATATATATATATATATATATATACCATCATCACATTTCAATTACCCAATATAATATCATTCCACTATAATAAGCCATCATATTCCTAACAATTAAAAATCAAAATCATAACATTGACAAGGAATACAAGTCAAGATACATATCTGAAACATGATGTTGGAATCCAAATGGAACAACCACGTTCCACCCAACCATAGAACAAAACAGCCAAGTTCACTTGCCCTATTCATCCCCTAGCCTGACCATGAGTCCATAAGGGAAAACTGAATGATCCTCCTTAGCTACAGTCACCATCCATAGATCAGAAATTCCTTTGCCTCACACTAATAGTGCTCATAATAGCAAAATAGTTTATTTTCTCCAACATACTAAGCAGTGTCCTGCCTCCTCCATATGTTGTTTTTGTATGCATCTTGTTCCTATGTCTTTCCTTCCCTCCTTGGGAAATTTGCATCTTTATAAATCCCTTATTTTTAGGGGCTGCTAGTGATTAAATTCCACATTTTCTACTTGTAAAAATCATCATTGAGGTAACTCAAACATGTTCCCCACTCATGGAGTCATGGTCAGTTATTTCTAACCTAGTTGTTCCATTTGTCTTCCAGCATTTAATTTATAAAAAAAAAATCTTTCACATGTGTCAAAAATAAAAGAGGTTAGTTGGGAAAGTCGAATCTTTTCCCAACAGTAATCAAATAATTAATTACAATAATAAAAATTCCAAATTCGGATTTTCCATAAATGGAAAATAATTTCCAAATCTGAATTTTCCTAAAATGGAAATTTATTCCAAAGTTCACTTAGACCTTAATATTATAATTGTTGGGGATATTACATCCTCTCCCCCTTAAGTACAACACTGTCTTTAGTGTTCATTCCTCTCTCAGAATAGGGTTGGATAATATTTCTGCAAATCTTCCTCCAATTCCCAAGTGGCCTCCTTAGGGATAAAGTGCTTCGATTGCACTTTTACCTGGGTGATGGCTCTGTTCCGTAGTACTATTTCTTTCTTATCCAGAATGCGCAGAGGTTCCACTTGGAACTCACCTTCTGGTTCCACCTGCACCATGTTCCAATCAATGATGTGAGTAGGATCATGAACATAATTTTTTAATAAGGAAACATGAAAAACATCATGAACTTTTAAGTTTGCAGGAAGTGCTAGTTGATACGCCACAGGTCTGATTCGATTTAAAATATCGAAGGGGCCACAAAACCTGGGCACCAACTTTGAACAATTTCCTATATTTAGAGAGCTCCTCCTTTCTTTGACTTTAAGATATACATGGTTCCCAATTTGAAATTCCTGGTGTCTCCTTTTTAAACCTGTGTATCTTTTTTGTCGGCCTTGAGCCTCCTTCAAATTTTGTTGTACCCTTTAAACCATTTTCTCCATTTCCTGGAGCATTTATGGTCCCATCATAATCCTGTCAACTGGATTATCCCAGCTAATTGGGGTTGTGCATTTCCTTCTGTATAATGCTTCGAAGGGACTCATCTTGTCTGATGTCTGATAGCCATTATTGTAAGAAAATTCAACTAAGTGTAGGTACTCCTCTCACTTAGTTGGTTTCATTCTCATGTACATTTGTAACACGTCTTCCACAATCTGATTCATTCATTCGGTTTGCCCATCCGTTTGTGGATGGTAGCTTGTGCTGAAATTCAGGTTAGTATCCATCCTGCAAAAAATTCCTTCCAAAACTTTGACGTAAATTTGGCATCTCTATCGGAGATCACCATCTTAGGAATTCCATGCAATCTAAATATTTCTTTCATAAAAATTTCAGCAATATTAATTGTTATATAAGTAGATTTCATTGGTATAAAATGTGTAGATTTGCTAAGTTTATCAATCACTACCATAATCGAGTCATTTTGCTTTTGAGTCTTAGGAAAACCTGTGATGAAGTCCAACGAGATAATCTCTCATTTCCATTCTAGTATAGGTAGAGGTTGTAGTAGACCGGCTCGATGTTGATGTTCAGCCTTTACCTGTTGACAATCTAAGCATTTAGATAAATATCCAGTTGTTTCACTCTTCATGTTAGGCCAATAAAACAATTTTCTTAAGGCTATTATCATTTTCTGGTATCCTGGATGAGCAGAATATGGCCTTTTGTGCAGTTCATCAAGAATTGTTGATTTTAATTCAGTAGAATTAGGTATGTACAACCTATTTTTGAACCCTAGCAATCCATTTTTATCTAAACTCAGATCTGTTTTGTTCAGTTTTTCTGCATTTTCTTGTAATTTTTTCGTTGTTTTGATGTATTTTTCATCATTACAGTTTGCAGATTTTATTCTTTGTTCGATGTTGTTTTTTTATTTGCTACCACTTATCTCAAAAAGTCTGTTAGTTCTTCAACTTAGGGAATCTACAACTTTTTTTTCTTTTCCTTTGATGTGTCTTACTTTGAAATCAAATTCACTTAAAAAGGATAGTCATCTCGCTTGCCTTGCATTGAGATCTGGTTGATTGAATAAAAACTTTACACCACTATTGTTGGTTAGTAGCAGAAACTTTCTCCCCATTAAATAATGTTGCCACATTTTCAGCACATGAATTACGGCCGCTAACTCCAAATCATGTGTAACATAATTATGTTCATGTTCTTTCAATTTACGTGATTCGTAACAGATGATGTGTCCATCTTGTGTTAGGACACCTCCCAAGCCTTCTTTGTTTGCATCCACGCAAAATGTAAAATCTTTATCAGGATCCACTACTCTTAGGATAGGTATTGTAGTTAACAGTCATTTTAATTTATCAAAGGTGTCCTGACACTTTTGTGAACAAGTAAATCTTATTCCCTTTTTCTATAGGGATGTAATTGGATACGCGATCTTAGAAAATCCTTCGATAAATCTTCGGTAATAACCAGTAATTCCCATGAATGATCTGATGTTTGCTACATCCTTAGGGATAGGCCATTCCATAATGGATTTTATCTTTTTTGGATCAACTGCAATACCCTCTTCGGATATCACATGTCCTAGGTACTGTATCCTTCTTTGGTAGAAGTCGCACTTATCAAACTTCGCATACAACTTGTGTTTCCTTAAGGTCTACAATACTATTTTAAGATGTTCTTCATGTTCTTCTTATGTTTTAGAGTAAACTAAAATATCATCGATAAACACCAACACAAATTTATCCAGGTATTGAATGAATATACTATTCATCAAACACATAAAGGTTGTTGCTGCATTAGTAAGACCAAATAGAATTACTTCGTGTTCTAAATGTTCTAAATGATGTTTTATTTATATCTTCATCCTTTATTCTAACTTGGTGATAACCATACCTTAAATATAACTTAGAGAAGATCTTTGCTCCTCCCACTTGGTCAAACAAGTCGTTAATTCTAGGTAAAGGATACTTATTCTTTATCGTCATCTTATTTAGTTGTCGATGGTCAATGCATAGTCTCAAAGTCCCATATTTCTTTTTAACGAAAAGAATTGATGCTCCCTAAGGAGAGACACTTGGTATGATATATTATTTATCTAACATTTCTTGCAGCTGAATTCCAACTCTGTTAATTCGGGTAAAGTCATTCTATAAGGTGCCTTAGATATTGGGGCAGATCCAGGTAGTAGATCGATAGAGAAATCTACCTCTCCTCTTGGAGGTAGTTCTGGTATTTCGCCCAAAAATACATCTCTAAACCCATGTAGGATTGCAAAGTCCTCTAAATTGTTTTTTTTTTTCCTTTTCTAACAGATTAGTTACTTGGAAAACATAAACTTGGCAACCTTTGTTCATACATTTATTAAACTACATGGTTGATATCTTCCCAACCAAAACTGGTTTTCTGATCCCTTGTATCATCCTAACTGCATTGTTTTCATCTCTGTAACTAAGTTACTTTTCATAACAGTTTAAAATTACTTTATGTTTCTCTAACCAGTCCATTCCAACGATTATATCGTAAGATCCCAAAGGTAAAATGTTCAGATTTAACTTTGTACTTTGATTTTCTGTGTTGATTTCACATTCAGGAATAAAAATTGTTACTTTTCTCTTGGTCCATGTTGATAACTGTACTAACCAGGACTTAGCATGCTTTACTTTCTTGAGTTTTTTTAATTCAACTAAACCAGGAGTAACATAACTCAGACTAGCTCCTGGGTCAATTGATATAGAAATGAGGTTATCATGAATTTTACCTTCAACCTCCACGATAGTGGATTGATGATCAGCTTGCCTGTCATCCACAACTGCATTAATTCTGTGCATACTTCTATCCATATCTCCTACTGTAGAAGCTTCTTGCGGGTTATGGACTATAGTTCTTGCTGTGCAAATTAAGCGTGGGCAGTTTCTCCTCAAGTGAGTTTCTCCACACTCCCAACACTTCCATGGTTCTCTGGGGTTGTCCCCAACTTTCTTGACTCCTAGGTTAACTGGTCTACTTCCCCCTTGAGCACTCTAGATGTTGGAATGATAGTCCTTCTTTTGGAAACTTGTTTCTATATTCCGAAAAGGGGTTGGTTGGAAGCCTTTGTTTCGCTGATTTAATCTGTCATGTTTCTTGTCCTTCCATTCCTTGGGAATTTCAAACCTCTGTTTGTACTGATCATAGCACATCCAAGCCTTTCTAAACACTTCATTTAAAGTCTTGGGATTGTCAAATTAAAATATGTAATTGTACAACTGTGGTAGACAGCTTAAGAATTGTTGTATCTTTACTTTGTCTTCCTTGATGTATGGTACACATCTCAATAGTTCTAGAAATTTATTTATTAGATCGTCCATGGTCATTTGTCCGATCCTTATCTCATAAAATTCCTTAGTCTTTCTTTCATAATAGCTTTCTGAAAAATATTGCTTCTTGAAATATTTCTTAAAATCTGACCATTCTATTTGTTTATCTTTCAATCCCTTAACCAATTTCAGGTCTTACCACCATATACTTGCTTTTCCCTTCAAGTTGTAAATGGTCATTCTGACTTTCATATTACTAGAGTAATTGTAAATCTGGAAGTATTTCCTTATATCTAGTAGCCATGCTTCAGCCTCTTCACTCGTCCTCGATTCCCCGTCAAAGGTGGATGGTTTATTTTCTTGAATTCACCTTCTAGGTGATCTACTTGTTTTCTTTTTCTTCCTATAGTTGTTTTGTTTCATGCCACATGTGTGTCTTCGGAAGAACTATTCTCATTTTCTGTTTCATAACCAGAGTTTTTAGAGGACCTTTTGTTGACTTATTCTTCTTTGTCATTGTCCTTTGGGCTCTTCTTTCTTACTATACTGCATAGCAGCATTTCATTTATTTCTAACTGGTCTTCCTATGCCTTTTTCAACTTTTCATTATCTTCTTTAAACACTTGTAATTCCACGATGAGATTCTTCATTGTTTCTAAAACCTGGGTGGTTGAACTCCCTTCGTTGTTATGCCCTAGTTCTTTAGGAAGTCCTTGATTAGGATTCTTTTCAGATGTGATTTCTTCTTTATTCTGTGCTGACATTATCACAGCAGACCAACAATTTTTTTGTTTGTAACAGTGTTAAGCCCTAATATTGGCTCATTACCCCTTAATTGGGGCATATTAGATTAGTAATGTTATTTTATTTATGTCGTCTTTAGGCCATTAGTTGTAATTATACCTCCTAGTCTCCTATATATACCAAGGAGACATTTTCATTTTGAATCATCTTGTACTTGAACATTTAAGTGG
>JASDQU010101172.1:1568-12576 GCA_032191745.1 Picea mariana
TGATATTGTGTCGGTGAATAGCCTCATGGAAGTCCAGTAAATGCTCAGCTGGTTCCTCCCAACTTGTTGCATGAAATTCAGGGAGGAAATCTTCCCATTGGTCTCTATCAGGAAGTGCATTAGGAAACCCAACTATCTGGGAAAAGTCACAGAAAGAAAACCTTTGAGCCAGAATTTTCTCCATATCGAACCAGTGGAGTCGCCAATCGATCCTCGAATCATGGATTTGCCAGGTGAATGATGCGCAGCTTCAAGTGTGTCTGGTCCTTGTTCACCATCAAAGGCCAGATATTAACATTGTCGTTACCCCAGGAAGCTTGTCAGGCTGAGAAAGCATCTGTTGAAACCTTCTCGAGAAATCTCCTTAGGGTCAACTTTCAGGTGTGCTAACAGTAGTCACAGCTGAAACAGTGATGTGGAAACAATGGAGTCGCCAGGTGCACAGTAGCAATCTTTAAGGGCTCTAATGTGTAATGCACCTTCAGAATCAGAGGCTCAATGTCGTTCTACCTAGGGAAAATCTTCAACTTTGTCCCCGGCAATGGAAACATAAGTCACTCCTGGATTGCTTGCAGGAGCAGAGCCCGAAGCCCATCAGTTTCACGTCACGGTGGTTTTTAATGGGTGATCAAATGGACAGAGACTCGGGGATATGCCACTCTAACTCAGAGACTGGGTCCGACATGTAAGAAACAAAGGATGTCTTGATCTAACTTCAGTCAGCGGTTTGATTAAAAGGTGAACAGGTGGAAGACTTGATAAGAAGAGTGAACAAACTACTTCGAGCAACAGGCTTTCAGTAATTTGTAGAAGAAAAACTCTGAGTGTGAGATCCTCTGGTTCAGGGATTCGAGATACTGAAAGAGGGACTTGACTGGATTCTCCAATTCCAAGTCATTTAGCGTTAGGTAAATCACAAGGACTGATTAGAGACAATGCGACTGTCACAGTGATCAAATTCTACATCATCCTATAATAGTTACAGCTCGGCTGGATTCTCCAATTCTGAGTTCCTCTAACACAGTTTGAACAAGGACGTGAAATAAAAACTGACATTCATAAGGCAAGAAGTCTCAAGAGTTCATACATAACCAGAAATAACAGTGCTTCATTAAAGCTTTACAACTGGGAGCCTTGCTCAATCATCGATAGATACAAAAAATGGACAAAATGCCTACATATACTCTTCCCCATTTCGCCCAGCAGAGGCGTCTCCTCAATCACATCTGGCCTGCATTCTGTTGTCATACGCTACCTTAATTCTTCATGGCTCGCGCCAGGGGGGTAGCTGAACCCTTAAATGTTGAATTGGCATGTGCAGGCTTCCCTGGCGAGTTGGAGACTCGGCGCAGCTTCCATGGAAAGAATTAGTACGGAGGACCATCTCAGGTGGACCTTCAGTCAGGACGTCCATACCCTGTAATTAATGAGTGAAGCTAGGCTTCAACCACCTTATCTCTTCTTCGCTTATCCTCAAGCTGGCATCGAGATTTAGATCACATGAATCAGTGCCTAGAGAACACAATGCCCCCTCTCTTGAATCTTAATTAGGCGCCTTTGACCTCTCTGTCAGAGTGCTTTTGGCGTTTCGGGGTTCGCAGATGAGAAAGTATTAGGATTTTTCTCCTTTAAAGTCGCGATGGGTGAAATGCTGGGAGGGCCTAATGGTTGCCACGTGTTCCCCAATGATTTGACGGCTCTGAACTAACCCGGTAATACTTTGGGCCTGAGTTTCGACGCTTTCGGTGCTATCGGGGTTCAGGGTTTCGAAATGTAAAATGGCGAGGAGTGCTTACATCTCGAACTCCCGAATGCCGTCATGACGTGGATGCATGCCGCACATCCTTCAGATGGACAACCCAGATAGTATTTGCTATTATAAAGGGGTTTTCCCCCCTTCACCCACTCGCTTGATATGACCTGGTGCTGACATCCTGGGCTTAGTTCGAAGGGAGCTTCGGAGTTTCGCTGATCGACACTTTCAAGTGCAATGGACGGAGAGCTTCCTGACTCTCGATACCCGATACGCCGACAGGCTGCCACCTGTCCTGGTTGGATCGGACGACCCAAATCTGATTTGAACTATTGGTGCTCCCTCTTGTGCTAAACCTTGGGCAACTTGGTAGCTCCGAAAACCCGATGACTATCGATATGATTTGTAAATAGATCTTGGATGATGCCAACACTATTTTTCTCGCTCGCTTGCCTTGCTACCGGAAAAACAGGGATTCTCCCACGCTATGCTTGGGCACTTCCTGAGCAACCTGTAGACCTGGGTGCTTTTGCACCTAAGACAAAAATAATCGCTAACAAATTCTACTTCAAGGGCTTCATCTTGCACGTGGACCAAAGAGGTGACCCTTCTCTCTCTCAACATGAGGCAAAACTTGAGGTCAAAAGAACTAGCATAGGTAACCATGGCCAAGGTTTCAATAGGTTTTATTTCAAGGGGAATCTTACCATACATCCTATTGAATCTTTTTGAGAAATCTGAAATAGACTCCCCTTCTTTCCTCTTATGTGCCCCAAACTCTGTAATATAATAAAGATTTTTTTTTTTATCCCCCCAATGTCTTAAAAATGTATCATCTAGGGCTTGAATCCCATCAATATATCTGGGGGCCAAGCCCCTAAACCATTTCCTAGCCTCACCATTAAGGATATGGACAAAAACTCTCATCCATACATCCTGATTCGAGATGTCATTATTATCTGAAAAACTGTAAAAGGCTTCAAGGCGTTCCTCTGTAGTTATGCTTTCCTCCCCCATGAACTTGGGCAACTCCTTAAGGTATCCTTCAGCCGAGAGATTATTCAAAGGATGAGGTAAGATGAGAGGGGCGTATCTGGCAGCCACTATGTCATCCATCATGTTTATGGGCGGATTAACACCTACCATTGGGATGTGAAATGGAGGAGAAGCAGGGGGAGATGGAGTTTAGACAGGCAAGACTGGGACTGAGCTCCTGGGAGGAAAACATGATGGTTGGGTGTTAGGAGATAAATATGAGGGGCTAGAGGTAACAACGATTTACCCTTCTATAACTGCAACAACTCTAATAGGAGGAGGAGGAGTAAAGTCTAGAGAAGGAAAGTCTTCTAAGGTCAAATCTATCTCCTTCCACTTCACAACTTCGGGGGAGAAAGGGGTGTCAAAGCTATCTCCTTCCAAACCAAGAATAGGAGGGGATAAATTGACAGGAAAAGTCCCAAAACTTAAATTTCTTGAAACTTCGGCAGTTTGTATAATAGGAGAATCAAAAACAACTATTGGATTTTGTAAAGAGGGATTATGCAAATTATCAGAAAAAATTGGTACAACAATGGAGGTACCTTTTTGAGTGGTCTTTCCCTTTCTGATAATTTCCTCTGGGTCAACTTCAAGCATTGCTAGAGGCAACATTAAAGTGGACCTCGTGTGTCTGCCTTTAGGATCCAGAACTGAAATAGTGGAGTCACCAGGTGCAAGTTGCAATCTTCAATGGTACTGATATCTGATGCACCTTCAAAATCAGATCTTCTTTATCGTTCTATTCCAGGGAAAAGTATTCAATTCATCCCCGACAATGACGCCAAGAATGTTAGCACTAAGAGTCACCCTCAGATTGTGGGAGGATAAGCCCAGTACCCATCGAAGGTTTTGGTGGGTGTCTGGTTTATATGAGTGGAGTTCAATGGAAAAAACTCAATATATGAATGATGTTCAACACATAACTAGACAAGAAATGTACAAGGAAGTGAGGGCCACAACTAACTTCATTCAATGAATTGAGTTTAAGTGTGAGTAGAGGGAAGAATTATTGAGAAAGGTGAACATGACTGCTATGGGCATAAGGCCTTCAAGCAACTTGGAGAAGAAAAAATCAGACTCGAGATCACTCTTAAGCTCAAGTTTCAGACACTGAAATATGTCCAAACAACACAGTCATAACAACACAATGATCAAACCTACATCACCATGCAGCTACAACAAATCGACTTGATCCTCCATGCCTGATCCATTCAATGTAAGAGGGAAAAAAAATCACAAGGAAACTGACTAAAGCTGGTCACGATATTGCTGCAATCAAACCTACATTATAACAACATAACAACCCTCAGCTAGATCCTCCATGCTTGAGTGTTTTAGCACATTGTTTTACAAAGAGATGAAAATAGGTTGACTTCTATTAATCTGAAAGTCTCAAATCTGATACATAACCAGAGAACAGTTTTGGCATAAAAACATTACAAAATAGGGAGCTCTGTTCAACCGGTTGACAACCATAACAAACTATAAAAACTATCTATTTATACTCAGAACAGTCCCCGACTATCAAGAGTGTGATCTGATCACTACAATCATAGATTTGCATCGACGACTTCTTCTGTCAGACTAAACGTGTGCCCCTTGGTCAGACACGAGCTCAGATCAACATGGGTCTGCAGGGAAATCTGCTCACAGCGGTACCACGGGTTGACACTTCATTCCCCATGGTCGAGCCTTCCATGCCTTTCATTTATGGGGTAAGCCTAGGTTTCAACCACCAAACCTACCTTCCATTAACTGCTTTTCCTCGGAGATTGAACAAGACTTAATGCTCAGGGGCATGACCACTTGCTGCTCTCTGATAGGATGTCATATAAACATGTAATTGTGGGGCCGCTCAGAGGTGGTTTGGGTTCAGATTATTTTTGGGCCCACAATCCATCACATTTTGCCACATAGTATTTTTGCCATACCATGGTTTCCATTGTGGGACCGCTCAAGAAAAATATCTCCCGATCATGTTGTGTCCCCGCAATAGACTATGGCCATTGATCTGGTCACGATATGAGATCTGGGCGTACCGGCTAGATTTGGCGCCATTGCCAAGCTTACTTGCCCACCAACTTTAGGATCTGCCAAAAGTGTGCTTTGGGGTGGGGCACTACTTTTGGTGCTGAAAAATAACACCTCTCGGAGGATGATCTAACATGGAGGCCAGATGTCACCATGTCGATGTGTCGTGGATAGAGAGGTAACATATGTCACTTGAAAACATGTCGGAGGCGTGTCTGAGAATACTTGAAAAGAGTGCCACGTGTCAAAACCATAAGGGTGCCACCTGTCTATGCTAATAGCTGGCATTTGTTTGTCTCTCCAGGGCTTAGGGGCTAGCTCCTATTTACCTACTGTGATTTTACCTAGAGCTATGGATTTGGCGACATGTGGCTCTTTGAATTGGATGACCGAGATTCACTTTGGGTCTCCAGGCTCCGGGAGAATCAAAACTCAAACTTCTCTTTTCCAAAGGATTTTACTTGGAGTCATAGATCTTATGACGCGTGGCCCTCCTGATATCGACGACTGAGATCCCTTCGTAGATCTGGGCTTCAGACTTCTCAATAGTAAAAAATTACTTGCCCCAAGCAAATTCGACGGAGTTAGGGATCTGACGACGCGTGGCTCCTAGATTTGGACGACTGAGATCCACTCCGTGTCTCCGGACTCTGGAAAAATCAAATCTCAAACTTATTTTTCCATTTGTGTTTTCACCCGGAGCTATGGATCTAATGACAAGTGGCTATTTCTAATCAACGGCTCAGATTCACTTCGGGCCTTCCGCCACTTTGACACTTTGGGCACTTCGGGCCTTTGGGACCTTGGGGAGGCACTGCCACTAAGATCAACGACTCCCTCCTGATTTTGGGATCAATGGTCTATGATTGCTTCAGGAGTTTGGGCTTCGAATCTTCGGAATTATTATGCACTTCTCACTTTGAAATTCCCGAAGCTCATTTCTCCAAACACTTGGATTGAATGCCACCTGTCCCCCTCGAGATCAATGACTCTTTCTCGTTCCGAGCCTCTAGTATTTGGACCTTTTTCCCTGGCGCTATACTTCGCGTGACTTTGGACTTCTGAATGTTCGTGAGCCGCTGATTCGATCTACTCCTGGAATCTCTCTCGTCCGAAAGATTAAAATTGCCTGCTTCTTTTAAGCCCGAAATGGGTTGCTTTGAATGTCGCCCTTTGTGTCCATGGTTGCGGCTTGCACGATCAAGGATTTGGACGACTGGTTGTGGGCTGGGATAACAGGGAGACCAGTGACTAAAAAAGGAGATGAGTCTTCATCCTTTGGGGAAAACAGAGGGTCTTGAGGCTGAGACTCCTTTCGGGTAGGACATTAAGGGAAACTAGGGCGTACAAATGAACAAGGGCACACAGAAGATGACTTTACATGCTGAAATGGGACAATCTTAAGACTTGTAGATTCGAAAAGGATAGAGAGATGGAAAAATTACAGACTTAAGTAGAAACCATGAACCCACAATACTCTGGCAAGTTCATGTGATAACAAAGCATATGAAAATTATTTAATATTTAACCAACATCAAACTTAACATTACTTAAGGATTTCCCTAAATGAAAAAATTATATCTTTAAAAATATATATATATATATATTTTCCAACAAAAACGTTTCTCAATTATATTAATATATAATTTTCTTCACATAGAAAGGTTACAATAGCCCCTTCCTTCAAAAAAATTATCATGTTCCTAACAATGATCTATTCCCGTTTATAGAAAGAATAGGATCAGTGCCTTACATAGTTCCTCAATAAGGTATTCAAGGAAATTGTACAAAAGTAGAGTGAAAACTTGAAAAAAATGTCAGTCTCATAACTGTATCTATTGCTGACAACAAAAAGGAACATATACAGATGTATAGGCCGCAAGATTACTTGAAAAGTAAAATTATAGTAGAGATTTAGAAAATGAGGGGGGCCCTCATGCCCATATAGCTAGTGATTGTAAGTAAATAAACCAACCTGTTTTTGGAGAGCAATCTTTGAGAGGGAATCAATTTCCTTGTTGTGCACCCGGAAGGTATGCTTGTAGCTGATTTGCCTGAATGTTGAATGCAACTCTCTGACTATTTCCTTCCAGCCTATAAGAGAGGTGACCTATATTTTTCCTTTATTGTTTAACCAGTCGATAACAATTTTTGAATCCCCAATGATTTGTATATCCTCAATATTTAATCTAGTAGACAGGTGGAGTGTTGCCCAGATCCCCAATAATTCAGCCCTAGTGTTGGTACCTGGGCCACAGTTGAAAGTCCAACTATAATATGAGTTCTTCGAAATCCTTAACAAGCCACTTGGTCCACTTTGAAGACCATTTGACTGCGCTGCACCATCAAACCATCCAATAGGCAAACCCTCTGGGATATGTGTCTTAAATTTTGTTTTGTTAATCACTTGTCTCAAGTGAACACCAATCCAAATAATGTGCATGCCAAGTGTTCTGTAGACCACTGATGTTGGAGAAGGTGATCCATTTTCAAAGACTTTGTTATTTCTTTCCAACCATACAAACCAACAAACTATATATGGTAGAGCTATATGTGCTCGCTCCTTTTTGATCCAGGTGTCAAAACAATCAAATATAGTAATCCCATCACAAACACAAGTAAAACTTTGATCGATGGAGATCTGGTCTAAGACCTGTCTAGTGAAAGGGAACTTGACAAAGAGATGTAACAATGTCTCAGCCTCCTTGGAGAAAATATGGTAGATGTTGGGTTCAACCCAACCTTTCCTTTGAAGTGTGTCCCAAGTAAGTATTTTATTTTCAATAGCAAGCCAGATGAAAAGTCTTGATTTTTGTGGGATGTTCCAAGACCAAAATTTTCTCCTCCAGCCAACAATATTATGAACCCATAGAGTATTTGTGATAGCTGAGTAGACATTATAGACAATAAGACGACCCAAGTTTGCACCCCCTGTCCACAAGAGCTCATCCTCTTTGTCGAGGAGCTATATACCAGAACTCATGAGTTCCCTGCAATACTTGTCCCACTCCAATGCTAAATCAACTGGGAGTCCAATTTCAACACTGGTTTTCCAACAGTTCAAAGTAGTCCCATATCTGGAATTGTCTTTTGCTTAGAAAAGGCAACTAATGTTTAAATAGTTTAACAAAGTTAGGAGATGTGGTGATAAGTAGGAAGAGGCCCCCAATACCATGATGCGATCCTTGCCAATAATGATTGAATATCCAGACCTCGGTTTCCAAGAAAGCCATTGAGTAATTAAATATGCCAATTTTACCAGATTTCTCCAAGTGTGCGATGCCAATCTCACAATGTTTTGAGCTGTTCTAAACCAGGTGGCCATCGAACAGTGTGGGAGGCATTTGTCTTTGATAACAGAGTGCCAAATCCCAACATTTGTTAGCACACGCCAGAGTGTGTTTGCAGCCAGAGCTTTATTAAAGAGAAATATATTTTTGATCCCCCAACCACCCTTATGTTTTGGTTTAGCAAGTGCGTCCCAAATGCAAAGATGAAGTCGATTAGAATCAATACAACCCGTCCAAAGAAAATTGAAGGATAATTTTCTGAGTTTGTGTAGAACAATGACTGGAATTGTTTCTAAGGCCATCCAGTAGATTGGTTGTCCTTCTAATACTGCTTTGATGAGAGTATATCGTCCTCCTAAGGAGAGCCATCTGTTGCACCAGTGGCCAATTCTTTTTTCCACCTTTGCCACCAATCAATTCCAATCAGTTACCTTATAGGAGTCAACTTTTATAAAATAACCAAGGTACTTAAAACCTTCAGAGAGTTGTACAAAGTTATGAGGAAAGAGTTCTTTAAGTTGAGTCAGTTACTGCTCCTAGATATTGGCATAATGGAAAGTCGATTTAGTCCAATTTATCTGCAAGCCAATAACACTACATAAAGTGTGCAAGATGTTCTTTATTTCCTTCCATTCCTGCATGGATTCATTTGTCATAATTAAGACGTCATCAACAAACAATAGATGTAAAATCTTTACTATTCTAGAGAATTTTACCTCATATATCTTTCCTTCCGACTGACAAAGTTTTAGGAGTAAGCTTAAACCTTCCATGACTAATATGAACATAAGAGGAGAGAGCGGACAACACCACCTCAGTCCTCTGCCACTATGAAAGAAGAGGGAAGTTTCACCGTTAACTAGAACAAATAAATTTGCGCTTGTTACACAACTCATGATCCACTTGATAGTTAGCAAACTGTAACTTGATTGAACCAGAATCATGTGGAGGAAATCCTAATCAATGCAATCAAAGGATTTTTTGAGATCAAGTTTCAAGATAAGTGCCTTTGAGTTTTTTTCCTTAATACTGTGCAGGCATTCCTGTGCTATGCCAATGGCATCTAGTATCTGTCTTCCTTTTAAGAAATCCAGTTGTTCACTCGACAAAGATATCGAGAGGACAAGCTTTAGCTGATTTGCAATGATTTTTGAGATCAGTTTATAGCACAAGTTGCAAAGTGCGTCTGGTCTGTAATCGCCAAAAGAAGTAGGTTTATTTTCTTTTGGGATCAATGTCAGAAAAGTTAAATTTATAGAACCAGTCACTTTCCCCCTTAACCTAGAATCTTCTACCATATCCAATAGGTCATCCCCAACTAACTCAAAGAAATGTAGAAAGAATTCTACAGTCCAGCCGTCCATGCTAGGGCTTTTATCTTTTGCAGAAGACTTTAAAACATCCCTTACTTCCTGTAAAGTACAAGGGCTATCCATAAGGAATGTGTCGTTCACTGTGACCGAACGAGGAAAAAGACTGGCCACCATGACTGAATCTTGAATTATTGTGTGATCATTTTCCCCATAAAGAGATTTGTAATGATTTGTTGTCGTTGTTTTTAAAGCATGCTATCCCTTGTGGATGAATCTTGATTCATCCTTGATTTCCCAAATATGCTTTTTATTTCTATTGAAGTTTGTGAAATGATGAATTTTTTTTGAATTTTGATCACCACACTTTATCCAGATGGCCCTACTACGTTGGCGCCACATAGCTTTTTCTGCAAGTAAGATCTAATTCCATTCAATTTTCAAATGTTTCAATGTGTTATCCCTACCACGCAGCCCATGACTTGTATGTCCCCTTGTAGAAAGGCCATAAGTTCAGAATCCAACTCTTTTAGTTTTTGCAGTTTTTGTTTCATGAGATTTTTGGCCCAGAGATTTACTCGATGCACCTAAATGCAAAAGACTATTTTTTAGTAAAAGGAGGAGGTCATTCACTTTGTTACAAAATGACATGTGTGGTATTATAACATTTACTATAAAGGTATAGAGGTCATTTCGCATAAAGTTATGGAAAGGTATGATGTATGATATTTTTAATGCTTTATCTTATGAACATATTATTTATAAAATTTGAAAATGAGCTCTTATAACGACAATCTAAGATCTTTGACATATTTTTTTTTCCTAAATTTGAGGAAGAATATGCATAATATTATGCATGCTTTATATGTTTAATTATTGTTTATATGTTTAATTATTGTTTGTGGATGTTTTATAGTATATCTTTTAATAAGTTTCGGGGGAGAACATTGAGATGGACTTTTACTAATTTTTCACATATTTTCTCTTGAATTGGAGGAATATGCATTGGGATTTGTTTCATATATGTATAGAAGAATATGCATTGGGATTTGTTCTATATATAATATATATTTTTTTTAAGTAAAAAGGTGGTGCCTGTTATATTATCATAATCAAAATACAAGACTGAGTGTGATGTCAGCTGTCTCGTCTGAGTAGGAAACCGGGACAGCTGGGCATCCATGTCCAATTGTCACACTGTGGCATATTTGGCAAAAATTAACAGAGTTTTGGGTGCGACGTCCTGCCCGAGGGAAACCAGGACTTATGGTCGCCAGCATGCAGCTGATTATTCTAACTAGTGCTAAGACAGCCTGGTAACTATCTAACATAAAGCAGAAAACATAACAACAACACCAAGACCAGAGTCGGGCTTTAAACATGTAGGAACCTTTGAGCCGAGCTTCTTGTCTTAGACCTCGGAGTGCCTCCATCTTGCTGGGAATGAGTAGGTTCGCGCACAGGTCGGACATTGTTTCTTGGACGATGCTCTGGAATGTGCCGCGAAGAACATGTCAAGCCGCTGGTCCATTCGCGCCAGGCGGAAGATTTAATCGTCCAGCTTGTCCTTGATTTCGAAAACGAGG
>JASDQU010101172.1:96709-106738 GCA_032191745.1 Picea mariana
TAGAATTATTAATCTTTACTTATGCAATCATTCATTTTAAGGTTGATCAAGTCCTAAGGAGACATAGTTTTTTAGGTACTAGGTTCATTAACTTTCCGGTGTTAAAATCGTGATGTGCTCTTCAAGACGCACTAAGTGCTCCAAGGGTTCCACTCATCTGCATTCATGTTTAATTTACATGACGTGCCCTTTAATACGCACTACGTGCTCCAAGGGTGTCACTCGTCTTTTGAGTGATTTTGGTAGACGTCAAACCCCTGGAGTCAATACTCCATTAGGTGACCTTGTGGGAGACTAAGGGCCTCTAAGGAATAAGGACCCTTCCTTATTGCGTGCCCCTTAGAATCATCATGAGCAACTGTCACATTTTTCCCTCATGGCATCATGGATCTCTCAAACTAGGTAATCATTAACCTACAGTTTGAGCCATGGCGAGAGTGCTAGTAGGTTGTGGCAGGGTTGTTTCCACACCTCTCCCTCAATATCTTTGGTTGTCATGTGTGACCCCAAATTTAAGTTTGGTTAGCAAGCTATCGTCATCCTGCAACCATCAACGAAACATGTCAGCGATCAAAATAAACAACATAATATACTAGTCATATGTCACATATGCAATATCAAAAACACTCAAACCATAACAATCCACCCCCTAACTCGATCTGGAGTCCAAGGAGGTCCATCAATGCCATCGTCATCCTTAATCGATCCAGAGTCCTGCACACTCAGGAAAAACCATTCAATAGCACTTATCGATATAAATATAATAAAATAATATATCATCAGATCCACAACATCATCATAATCCATAATCGAAACATTTAATCATATAATGAACTGGATCACTTTCACGCAAGTGTCCTCAAAGAATAATTCCAATCAGGTGTGTGCAAGAGCGATATGTTACACTATCACACCATCCCATCGTCACACCATCATAGTCCATTATGTCACACTGTCACAATCCATGACCTCATTGACATCAATGACAATATATGCTCAACAACCTTCCCCCTTTGCCATTGATGGAAACTCTATTGTTGAGTTTCTCCCCCTGTCAGTGTGTTCCTCTATCATTCACTCCCCTTTGTTGTATGCACCTTGTTTCTCCTCTTTATCGTAGCTCTATTTTCTCCCCGAGCCTTTGACATCAATGACATAGGGATCTTCCCTACTGAATTCATACATTCTGAGAGTGACTTCCCCTATCTGAATGTTGTATTTCCTGCTGCTCAAAATCCTTCACTTCTCCCCCTGAGGCTGGACTAGTCTTTCAGCAACTTCCAACATGTCATGAAGTTTTATACACCTAAATGAGGAGTGGGAAGGGCTCACAACTTCTCTCTGAGGTACTCAAAGGATTCCCTAGGTAATGGATTGGTAAATATATATGCAATCTTCTCTTTGGAAGGAACATATTCTAGTTTAACCACCTGATCCTGAACATGTTCTCTGAGAAAATGATACTTGATGGGGATATGCTTAGTTTTAGAGTGTTGAACAGGATTTTTATAGAGATTGATATCACTTTTGTTGTCGCACATGATAGAAACAGGTTGATCACAGGGAACTTGAATATCTTTAATATTGTTCTTTATCCACAACACTTGCGTACAACATGATGATGCATCTATATACTTTGCTTTAGTTATAGAGAGGGAAATAGAAAATCGTTTCTTGTTAAGCTGAGATACTAAAAAATTACCAAGGAAGAATGTGCCTCCACTATTGTTTTTTCTACGAGAACAAGGTCTATGTTTTTTGGATGAAAATAATAATCTAATAAGAAGGGGGGGTGAAGAAAATGGGGATTAGCAAGGTCTGTGTTTTTTTTCTAATCCCCAATTTATGGACTATGGATACCATATTCCATAATCACTAGTGCCTTACAAATACCTAAATATTATTTTGACTACAAGAAAATGAGTTTCCTTGGGATTGGACTGAAACCTACCTACCAAACCAACAGCTTGCATGATGTCAGGCCTTGAAGCTATGATATAAAGTAAATTTCCTATCATGGACATATACATGGTTTTATCTACTTCTGAAGCATCATCGTCCTTGTTGATTTTTCAACTAGTAGTCATGGGAGTGCTTACTGGTGCGTAGTTTTCCATGCCAAACTTCTTCAAAATTTCCTTGAGATATTTACTTTGGGAAATAAAAATGCATTTTTCTTATAGATGAATCCGTAAGCAAAGAAAGAAGGATATTTATCCTAACATGGTAATCTCAAACTCTTGTTGCATTGCAGCTGCAAACTTATTAATCATTAATTCAATATTACTGACAAAAATAATATCATAAACATATACCACAATAATTAACATATCATTACCTTTATCCTTGATGTATAATTCATTATCATCATCTCCCTTTTGTAATCCTTGATAGTTCAAATACTTGTCGATTCTGTCATACCAAACTCTTGGAGCCTGTTTTTGCCCATACATACCTTTCTTTAGTTGGCAGACATAATAATTTTTTTCAGTTAGTAGAAAACCTTCAAGTTTCTCCACATAAACTTCTTCCTCAATATCACCATTTAAAAATGTCGATTTGGCATCCATCTGGTAAACTTTGAAATTTTTGTAGCATGTAAAAGCCAAAAACATTTTGATAGCTTGAATTCCTGCAACAGGAGAAAAAGTTTATTCAAAGTCCACTCCTTCAAATTGAGAATACCCTTTGCATACTAATCTGACCTTTTTTCAGAGTATCTTCCCATCTTCATTTAGCTTGTTTCTATATAACCATTTAGTTCCAATTACACTCTTGTCATTTGGTCTTGGAACAAGATCCCAAGTCTTATTTTTTTCTATTTAGTCTAGTTCTTCATTCATGGCTTTGACCCAGTAAATATATTGTCTTGCTTGCACAAAGTTTTTGGGTTCAATAATGGATAGCAGTGTAAAAATTGCAGAGGCGGGTGTATCTAAAAGTTTCCTTCTGGTTTGTATGCCTAATTCCTTATTTCCAAGAATCTGACTTTTTGGATGGTGTTTTTTAACATACCTTGATGGGGTCTTTGATTGTGATGTTTTCATTCTCTCTCTTTCTTCTGAATCCTCTTGTTCATATCACTACTACATATTCAAAAATTGTCGACGAACTATTTCTGACAGTACGGACAAAATTAGTCGTACTGTCGAAAAATACAAGATAAATATTTCTATTTTTTCAATCCCACCCAATTTTTTCGGACTTGAGATGAAAACAAATGTTCGTCTCACTTGCAACGTCTAGGACAAGGTGTATGTATTATGATGAACCTCTATATTCATCTAAATACCGAAGATATTATTGCTAATCGTTCCTCTCTTCAAACAACCACCCACTGTTTGACGAAGTCAACATTGACTTGGCCAACTGTCATCGGAATTTAGACGGACAAAAAATCACAAATATGTTGCATTTAAAAGATGTTGCGACAGTTTTTATATAATAATGATGGTTCAGAAAGGGTATAAGGTGTTCTTGTAAAGCGAAAAGCAGATTTATTTTATATGTCAATTGCATTAGAAAAATATAATAGATATTCTATTACACCACTCAATTTTATAAGATAATCATCACTGTATTTTTGTGGGGAAGAATGTCAAAAAATATAAGAGGTGGGGAAAAAAGTAAAGAGGGTGAAAAGGGTGACGATAAATGTTATTTCCCTTGCAAAAGATGTTGTACTTCACGTACCATAAGAATTTTAATAGAAACAACTGAAATACATTCTAGGAGATATGGGCACATTGACAAGGGATCAAATAAATATCATTCCATGGTAATTAGCTATATATTCATTATCTGTATTTATATTGATTGTATTTATAAAATTTATATTGTTTTAATATTTACTATACAAACTGATTTTGCATGATTGTTTGTAATTATAAAGTTAGAATTGCCCTCTAATTTTCTGTAGAATGCACCAAGTAGTAGTAGAAATGATGTTGTACAAGCTGAGGAACATGAAGGGAACAATGAAGGTCAAATTAATGATACCATGGAAGGAGATGAAAATAATAACACAGTTCAAGATGATGGGACAAATAAAATGATCCAAGACCTTTTTGCTTAGTCGAATGAGGATGGGGACAGTGATGGTATTTATGATGAACCTTGGATAGAAAAGGAAAATAAATGACTTTATAAAGGCTCAAGAGAAAATTTTATCTCTGCTACATTGTTGTTGGTGAACTTAAAGGTTATGAATCATTTGTTGAACACTTGTATGACACAGATCCTAAGGTATGTAATATGTTTCATCACGTATACATAAAGGTTGATTTTTTTCTCTTTTTTAGTGTTAATTAATGTGTAAAATAAGAATGCAATATTTACAATTAATATTCTTTACATTAACTAGTTTTTTTTATGTTATAGATTGTTAGGTGAACTTTTGTTACCGTCATCAAATATTTTACCTCCCACATATCGAGATTTACATGCCATTATGAAAGAAATTAAAATGGAGTATCAAACTATATATGCATGTCCTAATGATCATATTATATATTATGGACAGCATGCGTCGAAAACAGAATGTCTGCAATGTTGTGTCAGTAGATATTGAATCGATCAAGTAATAAAAAGGGTGGCTCAAAAGGTTCTTCTTCATATTCCCATAATTCCATGTTTGCAATGATTGTTCAGGTGTGAAAGCATAGCACAATTTATCGATTACCATGCATGGAATATAAGTGTATATTGTGTTCTTCGAATGCCTACAGATGGTTATGCATTTAGGAAAATTGAGGAAAAATGGGCAGAATTTAAAGATGAACCTCGTAATGTTAGGCTTTCATTGGCAGTTGATGGTGTTAATCCATTCAAAGAGATTAGGTCTATTTACTCAGTGTGTCCTATATTTTTTATCAACAATAACATTCATCCTTGGATGTCAATAAAGAGGGAGCACATAAGGTTGACAATGATTGTTCCAGGTATTTTTTTACATTAATTTTTCGAAGATAACATTTTCATTTGTTTCATTTTTTGCATAATATATTTTTTTTATTTACTTACTTATATATACATATCATGGTAGTAATTATGTGTAATTTCAAACAATTAGGTAAGTACCAAGTTAAATATATGAATGTATATATTGAGACTCTTATCGACGAGCTACTAAAGTTATGGGTCAGCATCACTATGTATGACATCTGTAAACCAATCGGGGAGAAGAAATTTCAATTCCATGGAATACTTGTATGGAAAATTCATGATGCCCCGAGACTAACACATTTTTGTGGTATCTAACATTTTGTTTCACTTTAATACTATATAATTGTTTAAATATATCATGCATGTTTTTTAAATAATCCCATCATATAATTGGCATTAATCCATCTGTTGCAAGGCTTCAAACAAAGGGTGAATTTTCATGTCCAATTTGTGGTCCTAAGATGAAGTATCGTCATTCAAAAAATTTAGGAAAGATGGTGTTTGAGGAGTATAGGCACTTTCTCCCTAATAACCATAGGTATTGTACTACTAAAAAACATATTTTCAATGGGAAAGAAGTGACTGGATTAAAATCACGAAGAATGGCACCTCACCTATGGAGGTTGGAATATAACAGAAATCGTCAAGATACGCAATTTATTTATGTATCGTATATGTAATGTTTTGAATTTTTATTTTAATTATCAAATTTATTTTACCTTATTTGATAATTATTGTTGTGATTTCTTTTATGCTTCATCAAGGCTTCCATCGTGAAGGTGTTAATAATGGGTTTCCACAAGGAATGAAATGTTATCCCGCTCAATTCATGAGGTTTCCCTACTATGAGGAGCTAAAAATAGCTCATTTGTTTGATACAATGCATATCGAGAAGAATGTGATAGAAACGTTATGGCAAATCATAGATGGTAGGAGGGATAAAGAAAAAATTGTCAAAATTTGTACTGTCATTCAGGAATCCAATCATGCAATTCAAGTGTGATCCAATCAAATAGTGATGGAGACCGAAATAACCTTCCATGGTTATTAACATAGAAACAAAGCAATGATGTAAAAGAGGTCATTCAAAGAATTAAATTTCCCATGGGTTTTTATTCAAACATAAATAATATCTTAATGAAGAAAGGTGAATTTGGTGAGGTAAAAACACATGATTGGCATACCTTCATTAAGGTAATAATTTTGGTATACATATTTATATATTGGTCATATACATCTTTTAATATTTATTTATTTTGTCTACTTTAGAAACAAATAACAATTCATTTTTATTGTTACAATATGTTCTACCTCTATCTCTCCCAAACGACTTTGACAACATCATCAAACGAGTTATATATGATCTTGAAAAATACATGAGGTAAGTAGTTGTGATTTATATGAAAAATGTTTTTTCAATTTTTTGTTGTACTTAATGACATAAGTTTTACTTGTAATGTAATACATATTATGTTTTGTTGAAACATGTTATTTTCTTGCGTCATGATTTGTAGATGGTTTTCATTTAAATAAATCCATCAAGATGATATAAAGTATTGGAAGAGAGAAATTCCTCGACTAATGTGTGAAATTAAAAAGTATCTACCTCCAGCATTTTTCAATGCAAAAGAACACTACCTCATACACCAAGTTGAAGAGATTGAAATGTGTGTACCAGTACACATAAGGTCAATATGGATGGTGGAGAGGCACTTGAAATCATTGAAGTCTTTGGTTAGACAAAGAGCACATCCTGAGAGTTCTATGGTGGAGGGATATATGGTATATCAATCCATGGTATATATTAGTCAGTATCTTCCTAAATTAGCATTGGCAACTATACTTGTAGTGGATCTCATTTGGGATGTAAACTCCATCAAAAAAATCGAAGAGGAGCACCTGTTGGGAAAAGGTAGAATGAAGAAAGTGAGAGGTAATTAAAGTGTGGAGATTTATAATACATATAAATTTTCATTTTTTTGTATATGATTATACTCATTTAATATTTATTCTTTCGACAATTATTAATATTTAACATGGTTATAACTAATATTTAATATTGGTGAATTCCCCGGATGGCGTGCCACACGGAACAGTGCCGGGAGGGGCCATAAATGGTGGCCATCGGCTCCCATCTCCTCGCCATAAATGAATGGGAGCGCACCTAGGCAGAGGACGTCAAACGATGAGGCTCCTCGCTCGAGCGAGCAGTACAGGAGAACAACGCATTAATACCTCAGCCTTAATGGCCATAACTATCACCTTCGACCTTATTCACCGCTTAGGAGGATTCGTAATGCATTTGAGGTTTGCAGAGCCGAAGGCTGAACCTTTGAAGCACAAGGATAGAGCTTGGTTTCTGAGCATGCCACGAGCTAGGGGACGGCCTCACAGAGGCGTGGCATGGTACGCAGCTGATTCACAGTGGAAGCGACAGAAGAACTTTGAAAAAGCTTTGGCTCTCGCCGGCAGAAGGAAAACATGGAAGTCCAAGAGATTGGGAACACCTCCCATGGCATATGTTGAGGAGATTGAGTCGGGCAAATCCATCCAGAGATACAACGAGAGCCTCCTATTCACGGTCCCAGACAATTGGAATCCCCCCGCCTGTTTCAGGAAGGATGTATTAACCCTTGCTCCACGCACAGTGCACAATCCCAGGGATGCTCCAGTTGAGGAGTTCACAACATGCATCGTGGAGGAAGAATTTCCAAAAGGAATGGAAGAAAACACAAAGGAATTCACGACCGGTGAACCTCTGGAGGTGGTCAAGCAGCGAAATAGGTAGATAGAGTCCCTGGGTGGAAATGCAAAGGAACGAAAGGATGTGGCTAACCAGCCACCATTCCTTCATCCGGAGCACCTTGAATTAATCTTCGACATTCGCAGCATGGTGGACGACCATATATTCAAGGCCATCTGCATAAATCAATGCCTCGATATGATCTACGCGGCCTACTCCAGTGCATCCCCAAGATGCCAATGCCCTACCTACGCGTAGGTCTACACAATTCCAGTCAAGCGAGAAAAGAATGGAGACGAGGATAAGGACACCGTCTAATAGGTTTTTTACATGCTCACAGTTAGAAACTCTTTTCTTTTGTTGCATACCAGCGATATAGCACAGTTAGCTTGTATTATTGTTATTATTAGCATAGTAACGACAAGACTTGGTATAAAAGTGGCCATGCATCCTGGTTTCCTTCGGGCAGGATGGCAGCCTGGAACTATGAGTTTAAAAAGCAACATGGCTCGGCCATCTGTCTCGGTTTCTTCTACAGGCGGGACAGCTGGCAGCTTAACAGAACTATGTAATTTTGCAATGTTAATATAATAGGACCTACCTTTTTTACTTAAAAAAAAAATTATTTAATATTGGTGAATTATTATTTTTTTATTCAGTTGCTCAAGATTGGGATGCACCACATCTATACATCGAAAACAATATTGATTGGATGAAGGTATGGATTGAAAGATGTAAACAACATCATGGTGGTAGGTTATCATGGCAACAACTGTTTGAATTGGTTAGAGAAGCTTGTCGTAATGGAGATGCCAATGTTACACAAAGGGAAATTTATTTAGCATATCGTTTGAAAGATGGACAGGCAAACAAATTCACCCATTTTATTCAGTTATTTTATATTATATTAATGTGACTACAGGTGTTTTTTTTTCAGATACTTTCCAAGTTATATAAATAAATTTTTTAATTGACAATGCATATTTTACATGTCTGGCATATTGCAGTTGAAACACCACAAGGCTATGTGGTGCAATGGTCGTAAATTTTGCATCAAACAGTTGGATGAAACTAGGAAAACTTTTGATAGTGGGATAACTATAGTATTCCATGTCACTAATGTTTCCTCTAGGAGTGAAAGACATCCATGGGAATCTGAAAATAGATGTATTTGGATGATATACTTGAGTGTGACTTTAATTCCTTCAAATTAGTTTAGTTCAATGTCAAATGGTATTGGTTATGAATTCGTGAACATGATGAGGAAATAATTGTTATTCAGCATGCCAATGGATTTTCGATGATTAAAAAAACAATGTTTGAAAGAGGACATGGTCGTTATGTTTTTCCTAGCCAATGTGAACAGGTCTTTTACTCAAAGGTTCCAGGTGAAAGTGATTGGTCATTTGTTGTTATATATGATCCAAGAGGAAGGCCAGTAAAGTATATTGTAGAGGAAGAATATGATATTGAAGAAGAATATGATGCAATGGAGACAGAGCAGGAAGATGGGTCGATAGATGAAGAAGACGGAGAAGATGCAGTTCTTGATGATGATGTCGATGAAGATATGCTCAAAAATTACATTGATGACGATGATGATATCGTCAATCCTTTCAACATCGTTTCTAAACTAGATGGTGATATAGATGTCGAGTTGGATGAATAAGAATATATAGAAGAAGGATGATTACTTATGTGGGTTAAAAATTTTACTTATGTGGGTTATTTACATGTTTTTAATTTTTATGCCATTTTTTTATATCCTATGTGACATGTTGTTTATTATGTAAAACATGAAAATAGTAGCCATAGAGTACGTGCTAAACTAAAATTATCATTTACAAACACATAATTTAGTTTACCTTAATTAATTTTTGTTTTGGTAGTTTCTATGCATGATTACTATGTTGCTTTCGATTATTTTATATTTTATAGATTAGGTATTGGGGAATTGAGAGTGATGTGAGGGGGAGGGGAGGAGTGATCCAGATTTTATGAGCAGAACGAAATGAATACAGATTATTAACAGGTGCTTAACACAAAATAACAGAGATACAGTAAAACTGTTCTTCTATTCAATAACGAAATAAGCTGAAACTGTAAAATGCAGCGGAAACAAGCTTGCTGGAATGGTGGCGGCTTATCTCTGAGAAGAGATGTGATGGTAGCGTGCATTCGCAAAAGTAGGTTACAATGAGGCTCTGAAGGCATTTTTACAATAAGAAAGAATTCCAAAAACCCTAGACATCCAAAAACCTAACCCTAGGAGATGAAGCGCCAAAAGTCATGTGGGCCCCGTTTGGGTAAGCTAGTACATCAACTTCCTGGGGTCGTAACTT
>JASDQU010101172.1:117974-134676 GCA_032191745.1 Picea mariana
ACATTAGCATAATATTATAATTATTATTAATTAATATTACATATGTATTTATGGTTCATGCATTAATATTATTATGACATGGGATTATGGTCATATTAACAATAATAATTATTAATAAAAGTTAATAATATTAAAATTAATATTACTCATTTATGTACTTATTTTAATATGGTTTAACATTAGCATCATATTAATATCAATTATTATATTTTATTATTATATATGTCGTTATGGGTCATGTATTAATTATATTAAGAGATGAGATTATGGTCATTTTAATTTTTAATAATTTAACACGGTTGACAACGGTTAACCATGTTGGATATGGTTAACAATGGTTTGACCATGGTTGATGATAGTTAACCTTGGTTCACACTTTACACATAAAAACAAACACACACAAATTACCTTCATTGACTTGCTTTTTTGAATGGTTATGTCACAATATGAAGTTTATGGATTATACTGTATTATGATGTGCCTCAAGGGTTATGTTGGATTGTTGAATTCCTCAATGATTATTCCATGTAATTTGACATTCATATTGGTTGATTTATGTCGAATTGATATATTTCTTAATGGTTATGTTGCATCAATGATTAGCCTATAGTTCAGTATGGTCAACCATGTTTCTGCATGGTTGTCTATATTTGAACAAGGGTGACTATGATTGACTATATTTGGTCATGTTCAACTATGAATGAATATGTTTTGCTATGTTTGAAAATGGTTGAATATGGTTAACTGTGTTGAATATGGTTTACCATAGATGACCATATTTACTTTGGTTTAACATGGTCTAACATCCCACTCTTTTTCACATTGAGAGAACTTATTCTTTGAGGACACATGCATGCAAGTGATCCGGGTCATTATACTATTGGTTGTTTTGATTATGATTATGAGATATTGTAGATTTGATGATATGCTATTTTGTTGTATTTACATAGACAGGTTCTATTGAGTGGGTTCTCCTGAGTGTGCAGGACTCTGGACGTTGAGGATGTCGAGGCATCGATGAAACCCCTTAGACTCCAAATCAAGTTAGGGAGTGTATTGTTAGGGTTTGAATGTTGTTGATGTGACATATGTACATATGGTTATATATTATGATTTTGATTGTTATTGCTGACATGATTCATTGATGGTTGCAGGCTGACGATAGCTTGTCGACCAGACTCACATTTGTAGTAGAGGGGTCACGAATGAAAACCAAATACATTGAGGGAGAGGTGTGATAGAAGCCCTGCCATAGCCTACTAGTACTCCTGCCATGGCTCGAAATGTAGGTTAACGATTACCTAGTTCGAGATATCCACAATGCCATGAGGGAAGACTGTGATAGTCGCTCACGATGATTCTAAGGGGTGAGAAATAAGGCAGTTTCCTTATTCCTTAGAGGCCCTTAGTCTCCCACAAGGTATCCTGACGGAGTATTAACTCTAGGGGTTTGATGTCTATGAAATTCATTCAAGAGGTGAGTGGCACCCTTAGAGCATGTAGTGCGTCTTGAAGGTCATGTCGTGCAAAGAAAACAGAAAGAGGCGAGTGGCATCCTTAGATCACATAGTGCGTCTTGAAAGGCATGTCGTGCAAATAAAATAGAAAGAGGTGAGTGGCACCCTTGGCAGACGTAGTGCGTCCTAAACGACACGTGACGATTTTAACTAGTAAGTTAGTAAACCTAGTGCGTAGAAAACTATGCCTCCTTAGGACCTGGTTGGCCTTAAAATGAATGATGTGATAACTAAAGTTTAATAACAAATTTTCCCTTAAAAACTGTCACCAATCCTAGTGAATTGAAAACCTAGGTCTAAGTAGAACCTTTGAACAAAAAAAAACTAATTAGACATGTAACAAGAAGGGGATAAAGAAAATTCAAGCATTAATAATTAAAGTGGAAATTTTAATAAAGTCTTAATTAATAAAATGGCTATTTGGTTGTTTTTGTCTAAACATGTAAATTCTGAACTTAGTTATAAAAAGGGGAAACTTTAAGAAAAAGGGAAACTTATAGAAAAGGCTGAAACCTAAGGAAAAGGGGAAGCTTAAAGAAAAGGGGAAACTTTAAGAAAAAGGGGAATGTCTAACTTAGTAAGGAATCTAGCCTTTGGAACTTTCTATTTATGAAATCAACTAGGAATTAAGTAAGGCGTAAGTCATTTAAGAATTGTAAGAGAATTTTGGGACATCGAGGAGAGTTTTTAGGAATGCTTTTAGGTGGGTGAGGGAAGTAGACAAATTTAATTAATTAATAAATTGATTTTCTGGTGCAACTAGGGGATCGGGCGACATATGTACGGGGGAGTTTTTTCCTAATTAAATAAATGAAAAAAGAATCTAATGAGGGTTTGGGAAACTAATGACTAAGAAACTATATAACAAGGATGGAGGAGGAGGAGTATGGATCACATCTGTCTTGCATAACGTTCCACTACCAAATTTTATATTGATTGAACTTTCTGTTGTGGGAGCTTGGATACCCAGCTCGGGTAACAAGTGTTAGGTCGACCTTGTGAGGCAAGTTGGGTGCTAGAATTCCATGGTATCGTGTGCATGGCACCTTTGCGGCTCGGGGGGCTCAAGGGGAAGAAGAGTACCCCTAGTGTTAGCTGGGAGGTACTGTTGAGGTCACATCGGTTGGAAAGTGGGAGATGGATGGAGCATGCATGTGACAATGACTTAGAAGCATTCACATTTGGCTATGATACACATGTGAATATTTGTATTGAATGGTAGTTAAATTCCTTGTATATGCATCTCTTTAACATCAAATGAACGCATGCGTCATCGTGTTAAAAATTTAGTTAATTTTCTATCTTGGCAATTTACGCTTGTGAAATTTGGTTTAAGGGTAGTTAAATTATGTTCCTGCGCCTTCAGTTAAGGTACTTCTATTGTGTTAAAGTTTATGTTTTATTCAACATATACTATCTAGAGATTTTTTTTTTTCTTTTAACGAACTTGTATTGAAGAGACGAACGTTTTATGATTAGAGAATTCAAAGTTATCCCAGCCTTATGCTCACTGTACTTTTGATTTATTTCCAATGGTGAACCCAAACTTTGAATGTAAAATTACTTCTCTGTGTTTTTTTTTACTGTTTTTAATACCAAGAAAAAATTTGTTTTTATCTTCTATTCCTTTATCCTTTAAGTTATTAGTCGAGGCTCAAGTAGTCGACCAAGAGACAAATCGATTGTCTTTCACTACGGTGTTAAAGATTTAGAGTCAAATG
This sequence comes from Picea mariana, assembly GCA_032191745.1. Classification (NCBI taxonomy): domain Eukaryota; kingdom Viridiplantae; phylum Streptophyta; class Pinopsida; order Pinales; family Pinaceae; genus Picea; species Picea mariana. Next base: position 121,213 of record JASDQU010101172.1, read on the forward strand.
GCTCGCTTTCTTGTGCATGGATAATAGCTGTAGGATCATTTCTTTGCCCAACAAGGAGTTCTCTCCTGGGCGTTTATTCCATCCTTAGCCTCTGCGATTATTGTGATTTACTCTCTGCAAACTCGTGCTTCCACACAATGATTTTGGGGATGTCTCTCAAGTTCACCCAACGTTTTATTTCTCTGCGATTAATGATGTTTTTACTCTCCTGTACCATTGCGTTTTTGGTGTAAAAATGTGCTTAGGCTGTGGGGGAATTTAGCCATAGTTTTACTCTTTTGTACCTTTGCATTTTTAGTGTAAAAACATGCTTAGGTTGTGGGGGAATTTAGCCAGAGTTTTACTCTGCTATACCTCTACGTTTTTGGTGTAAAAATGTGCTTAGGATGTGGGGGAATTTTGCCAAAGTTTTACTCTACTATAATTCTGCATGTTTGGTGTAAAAACGTGCTTAGGCTATGGGGAAATTTAACTAGAGTTTTACTATGCTATACCTCTGCATTTTGGTGTAAAAATGTGCTCAAATTGTGGGTGAATTTAGCCTGAGTTTTTAACCTCCTTACCTATGTGTTTTTTGTGTAAAAAAGTGCTCATACTGTGGGGTAATTTAGCCAGAGTTTTACTCTATTGTACCTCTACATTTTTGGTGTAAAAACATGCTTAGGCTGTGGGATAATTTAGCCAGAGTTTTACTCTACTGTACCTCTACGTTTTTGGTATAAAAATGTGATTAGGCTGTGGGGGAATTTAGCCAAAGTTTTACTCTGTTGTACCTCGACGTTTTGGTGTAAAATGTGATCAGACTATGGGGGAATTTAGTCTAAGTTTTTACCGTCCTTACCTCTGCATCCATGGTGTAAAAACGTGCTCCAACTGTGGGGAAACCCAACATGCATTTTTACCATATTCATCTCCGTGTTTTTTTTTTTTTTTCTACACTCAACAAGGCCACACTTCAATCGCCCTCTATAATTTTTCCCCCAAACTCGCCTAGCATGCAACACCCATGCGCTTAACAAATTTCCTTTGTGAATTGTTTCTCTCTGTCAGATTTTGACTGAATTTAATTGATGCGAATGGTTGGTCTCTGTCAGATTTTTACTAAATTTAATTGATGCGACTGGTTGGTCTCTATGATATTTTTACTAAATTTAATTGATGGGAATGGTTGTTCTCTGTCATATTTTTACTAAATTTAATTGATGCAAATGTTTGGTCTCTGTCATATTTTTACTAAATTTAATTGAGGCAAATGGTTGGTCTATGTCAGATCCTTTTAAAAATATATTTTTTAGAGGATTAAAAATTATATTGTGATGAATAGATTGTTGATTATGTTATTGATGATTAGAATGTTGATAATGAGATAGAATCCATACTTTATTATTGCATAGATATAACTTATATGTAATTAGGAAGAATAAGAGATAATCTAAACAACCTTAGTTATTTTGAAGAATAGTTTAAATTTTAGATTTTGCAAGATACATAAGTTTGAGTATTGATTACATCTACCCTATGATCTGAACATAGTATTATAATAGATAATGGTGAAGTAGAAGAAGGGGATCATAAGGACTTAAACCTTCAATTTACTCAACAATGTTAAAGTGCTTGTAGTTATTGTAAGTTTTGATGACCACTTGTGCTCAAGACTTTAGGTGAGTGAGCATGTCACTTTTTCTTAGGTAGTAGACCTGGTAATTATGATCATTGTGTAATGTATGATAATAGTGATTCTTAGAATTATTGCAAAATTGAATTTTAGGTAATCAATGGGGATGAGATTTCGGACTTCTTGCGCAACAGATTTCATGTCATAAATTGAGTTATAGATTTTAGAATTTTTCACAATTCGTTATTTTTATATTTGAATGATGGGTTAACAACCGTTACTGACTTCATTGATGTATTAATGCATGATGGATTACTATCTTTACTTGAGTCATTGTATTTATTAGTGATTAATGGATTAACAACCTTTATTGCCGCCCTGATGTGTATGGATGGTCGTGGGTGTAGTCTCTTCTTGTGCGCCATAAGGGCATTGATCTGTGAACACTAGTAATTAAATATTTTGTACCTTAAAAATAAGACATAGTTGATTACATTTCATCTTATCTTGTGTCGTTATATGAATGATGAATGATTAATTTGTTAGCTCACTTGTGCCATGAATTTTATAATGATGCATTAATGGTTAAGTAAAAATATTTATGTGTGTGCCTTAATTTAGAGGCGTATGATTGCTTCGCCATTATTCCTTGCACCTCAAAATTAATGATAATTGTGTTTGAATTTATGTCATTGATTTACTCGTGCAATGAATTTAATTGATGTTTAATATCGTGCCATTTCGTAAGTTGACATGAGAATGTTCAAGAATTATTACACTCTCAGGCAATGAATATTTAATGTTGATGTATGATTGGTAACGATGATGGTTACCCATGTGCCATGTTTAATTGTGAATTAGAATTTATGGATTGATGGTCCTTATGCGATGCGTTGAGGGTTTAAGATTTGTATCGTATTGCGTCCCTATTAATCGTAGAATGCAATGATGTTGGGTTGTTGTAATTAATATGTTAATACATTGATGTGCATGTCATGATTCATGGTGAAAATATGTCATCCATGTGTCATATTGGAATATTAATACTTATTATTGTTTCATTAATTTGCGTGATTGATGTGTTGGCGACGTTGACTATTTTTTTGATGTTTAAATTTTCCTAACACAGCTTTAAAAGAAAAAAAAAATTGACCTGTTGTACGTTGTTTGGTTGTCGTAATGACAAGGTTTACATATGGTATTAGAGCGGGTTCAACCCTTCAACTATGGATCGCCACACCTTCCACTAAATTAAGCCCTTGATTAAATCATAGTGCTAATTAAAATTGTAACCTGTACTTGTATTAGTCATAGCTAGAGGACGCTGCAAACATTCACAACATGGTGCTGGGGAGGGAGGTCCGACGCCTCCATAGGCATCCATGCCCTAGAAGTTGAACCACCAAGGGGAAGAACAATTCCTTGAGCGAAATTTGATTGTTGTAAGTGATGTGGATGGTCTCACAAGGTCCCTCTAGGGAAATGTCAGAGACCTTAACTAACTATCTATACTGAGATAAGGCCAGGGCATCTATACCCCTAAAGGTCCACAGCGTGCCCAGCTAGTACTGGTCGCATTCATAGAAAACTCTAGAGGATTAAGTTTCCTAAGTTCTTGGGTGCCACAGACATCACAGCCATCGAGGCATGGTTTGAGAACATGGCGATGTGATTCACACTTCGTGAATATACCTCCCAAATGAAATTCTACATGATTTTATTTGAGCTGAAGGGGAGCGCTCTTCTATGGTGGAAGATGCTCCTGCCACAACTGAATATGATCGTTGAAGATGTTTTATGGGAACTGTTCGAGGAGCGGTTCTGGGAGAGGTATTTGTCTGAGGAATTCATTGAATGCCATATCAATGAGTTCAATGACTTACAACAAGGTGATCATATGGTTACCAAGTAAGAGGCCCATTTCATGGAGATGCTTAGGTATGCTCCACATATGAACACCAAAAATCTTAAGGTTGATAAGTTTGTGATGGCCTTAAACGTTAGGATCTGTGTGAAAGTGAGAATCCTAATGCCTCAAATGATGCATGATGTAGTCCAGAAGGCCCTCATAGATGAGGAAGAGCTGATCAATGGAGGTCAGGGCAAGATTCATGTGAGACTGATGGGACATGCAATGTCTGGTACGCAGCAGCATCAGACTCCAGCTAGACTTTCTTCAAGGTATTGGGATACTTTGAGAATATTCGTGTTCACGACACCTCGACAAATGGCTCCCCAGTGGGGACCACTATGTTATCAACAACAATTGTTGGGCCTTTTAAGTGCAATAGACCCAGGTTTCAAGCTCGTGGGCCAACAAATTCTACTCTAGGGCCAAAAGACTGGACCAGAGACGAGTGTTTGTGATAAGGAGAGCCACCTTTCCAGCAAGATTGTCTAGTTGAAAAGGCTAGATAAGCCAGGTCAACAGGACACATTACTGTTGTGGAGATGGGATAGGCCCACAAGTTTCATGATGTCGATAATTAACTGCCAGGCCGAGCACTAGTTTATTGTGCTCAAGATGACAGGTACCATCGCTGACTAGACCTTAAGTATTTTTTATAGATGCTGGTGCTATAGAGAGATCTATTTATAGTACCACACTAAAGGGTTATAGGTAAAGGAATTTGACTGGATGGGTTTAGATTCATCAAAATGGATTTGGGTGCCAATAAGATGGTTGGAGGAAGGGGTATGAATTTTCACTTTAACCCGGGGATAGTGTAATGAAGCCCAACCTATGTCATGATATTAATATCTTATGACGACATGATTAGTATGGAATGGTTGGAATCACATGAGGCGATACTGAACTATAAGACAAAACAATTGAGCTTGGTTGATGATGAGGGATAGAGACACACGATTATAGGTCGGAACCAGGGATTTTTTGTAGGGTTCATCTCTTCCTTGCAGCTATGGACGAGCATGTGCAAGGGATTCCAACTATATGCGGTCCTTGCATTAGACGAAAAAGGTATGGCAAAAGGACTGGAAAACCTTCTGGTAGTACGATAATTTGAGAATGTCTTCCCAGAGGAGTTACTAGGGTTGTTATCTAAGAGGGAATTGGAATTTATCATAGACCTAAAACTGGGAACCAAACTGATAGCAAGAATACCTTATCAGATGTTGACCCCAGAGTTACATGAGTTGAAAATGCAATTGAAGGAGTTGTTGGACCTAGGAATTACATCCAAGTGTGTCACCATGGGGTGTGCCTATTATTTCTCATATGGAATAAGGATGGGTCGTTGAGACTCTACATTGACTACTTTCAATTGAACAAGGAAACAATCAAGAATCAATATCCATTGCCAAAGATTGATGATCTGTTTGATTAGATGAAAGGCACGACAATGTTTTCAAAGATCAACTTGAGATCAGAGTATCACCAGCTGCGGATCAAGGAGGACGAGATCCATAATACCTCCTTTGATATGAGGGTTGGACATTACAAGTTTATCATTTTACCGTTTGGACTGACAAACGCCCCAGGGTTATTTATGAGTTTGATGAACGGGGTGTTCTGCGAATACTTGGACAAGTTCTTCCAAGTATTCATTGAAGATATTTGGACATGTTCTTGGATGGTGGAGGAGCATGATGAGAACTTGCGCTTGGTACTATAGTGTCTACGAGAGAACAAATTGTTTGTGAATTTTCTAAATGATCATTTTATCAATCAAAGATTAGTTACTTAAGGCATGTCATCTCCGACAAAGGTATCATTGTGGATCTAGCAAAGGTTGAGGCTATTATGGAATGACGTGCACTGATGAATGTACCAGAAGTGTGTAGCTTCATGGGTTTAGCATGATATTATGGATGGTTCGTCAAGGGTTTTTCGAAGATAGCAAATTTGATTATGAAATTGTAGAAGAAGAACAAGAGGTTTGTTTTAATCGAGAAATGCGCGGAAGAATTTTGGAGGCTCAAGGAGCTATTGGAAACAACACCGATACTAAAGGTCCTTGACATGGACGAGGATTTATTGGTATGCACTGATGCATCCAAGGAAGGATTAGGTACATTCTTGATGCAAGATGGTCTAGTGATCGCTTACATCTCGAGAAAGTTGAAAAGGCATGAGGAGAACTATGTGACGCATAATTTGGAGTTGTTAGCCATTGTATATTCCTTGAGAGTTTGGAGACATTACCTAATTGGACATAAATTCGAACTAAAAATGGACCACTATGGTCTACAAGACATCTTTATGCAAAGCGTCCTGAACGCAGAACAATGACGTTGGCTAGAATTGCTTAGCGAGTACGATTTTGAGATTACTTACATAAAGGGAACAATGATAAGAGTGGTTGATGCGTTGAGTCGAAGACCATGCATGTTTTTTGTGATGCCTCTTCAGACGAATCCACGTGAAAAGATTATAACTTTACAACGTGACGATGACTGGTACAAAGAGGTCAAGGATTTAATCAGACAAAACACAGTGATGGTACCAAAATTTGAGGGATTTACTATTGACAACGACAGATTATTAAGATTTAAAGGTCGAATTTACGTACTTCCAAATGACAAGTTGAGGAGTTTGATCCTAAATGAGGCTCATAGAGCAGTGTACATGGCTCGTAACAGAGTCACGAAGATGAGGGAAGACCTTAAACCCTTATTATTTTGGAAAGTAATGAAGGAAGACATAGTCAACTACCTAGCAAGATGTCTATAATGTCAGCAGGTGTAGGCTGAACATAAACATCCACCGGGATTAATACAACCAAACGCTATTGCAGAATCAAAATGGGAGTTCATTTCGAAGGACTTCATTATTGGACTGCCACTGAAGGCAAGGAGACATGACTAGATTTTTGTAGTAGTCGACACACTGACGAAGAGTGCACATTTTATTCTTGTACGTACGATGTATCAGGCACCTAACATAGCTAGAGTTTTCATCAGTGAGATTGTTAGGTAGCATGGCATGCCTAATAGGATTATATACAATAGAGGATCGATGTTTACATGACAATTTTGGACTAGTTTCCAAGAGGCCTTTGGAACCCAACTTAACTTTAGTACCACGTATCACCCGAAGACAGAAGAGAAGGCTGAAAAAATAAACCAAATATTGGAGGATATGTTGCGTATGTACGTGATGGACCAACATAAGTGTTGGGAAGAATTATTGCCAGTGGTATTATTTGCATATAACAACAGTTATCAAAGAACCATTAGATGGCGTCTTGGAGTTAGGATTGGCTTGAGGATAGGGTCCTGGTGGGACCTAAAGCAATCCAATAAATGGAATACCAGAAGCAAACCATAAGACAAAGGATAAATGAAGCACATGATCGACATAAGAGTTAGGCTAATGCACGTCGTGTTGATAGTAGATATGAAGTTGGTGATCGTGTCTTCTTGTGGGTAAAACCACATAAGAGTTCAATCAATTTTGGAAGGGTGCTAAACTCTCTTCTAGGTTCATGAGATCCTTTATGATTTTGGAAAGGAAGGGGCCCGTGGCATATCGACTAGCCTTGCCTGATTCTTTGAAGCATATGCTTGATGTTTTCACGTATCGGTTTGAGACATTATGTTAGTGATCCTACACATGTTATGGACATGATTTCCTTACAGGTATTGGATGAGGGTGCACTCACAGCAGAGCCAATCCGCATCCCGAACCATCACATTCAATAACTACGACGTCGAACAGTAGATCAGGTCAAGGTCCACTGGGAAAACTATAGTCCCCACTCAGTGACTTGGGAGGACGCATATGATATGTGTCAACAGTTACCATTTTTGTTTGATAGGTAGACATATGATACTCTGATACACTTTATATTGGCACTTACATACTGTGAAACTTCAGGACAAAGTTTAAAACAAGAGGGGGTGTATGTAACATCCCGCTCTTGTGCACAATGAGCGAATTTATTCTTTGAGGAGACTTGCGTGCAAGTGATCCGGGTTATTATACTATTGCTTGTTTTGATTATTATTACAAGGTATTGTGGATTTGATGATATGTTGTTTTTTTGTATTAACATAGATAGGTGCTATTGACTAGGTTCTCTTGAGTGTGCATGACTCTAGACGTTGAGGATGTCCACGCATTGATGAAATCCCTTGGACTCTGGATCGAGTCAGGGAGTGGATTGTTAGGGTTTGAATGTTGTTGATGTGACATACGTACATATGGTTAGATATTATGATGTTGATTGTTATTGCTGACATGATTCGTTGATGGATGCAGAATGACGATAGATTGCCCACCAGACTCACATTTGGATTAGAGGGGTCATGCATGACAACCAGAGACATTGACGGAGAGGTGTGGCAACATCCCTGCCACAACTTACTAGCACTCTCATCGTGGCTCGAACTGTAGGTTAACGATTGCCTAGTTTGAGAGATCCACGATGTCATGAGGGAAGAATGTGATAGTTTCTCATGATGATTCTAAGGGGTGCACAATAAGGAAGGGTCCTTATTCCTTAGAGGCCATTAGTTTCCCACAAGATCACATGGCGAAGTATTGACTCCAGGAGTTTGACGTCCACCAAATTTATTCAAGAGGCGAGTGACACCCTTGGAGCACTTAGTGTGTCTTGAAGGGCACGTTGCGTAAAGAAAACAGAAAGAGGCGAGTGGTACCCTTGGAGCACGTAGTGCATCCTGAAGGGAATTTCGCGATTTTAACTTGTAAGTTAATAAACCTAGTTCTTATAAAACTATGCCTCCTTAGGACCTGGTCGACCTTAAAATGAATGATGTGATAAGTAAAGTTTAATAACAAATTTTCCCTTAAAAATTGTTGCCAAGCCTAGTGAATTGAAAACCTAGGTTTGAGTAGAATCTTTGGAAAAAAAAAAACTAATTAGACATGTAACAAGAAGGGGGTAAAGAAAATTCAAGCATTAATAATTAAAGTTGAAATTTTAATAAACGTTTAATTAATAAAAGGGGTATTTGGTTGTTTTTGTCTAAACCTGCTAATTCTGAACTTAGTTATAAAAAGGGGAAACATTAAGAAAAAGGGAAACTTAAAGAAAAGGGAGAAACCTAAGGAAAAGGAGGAACATAAAGAAAAGGGGAAACTTAAAAGAAAAAGGGGAATGTATAACTTAGGAAGGAATCTAGAATTTGAAACTTTCTATTTATGAACTCAACTAGGAATTAAGTAAGTCGTAAGTCATTTAAGAATTGTAAGGGAATTTTGGGACACCGAGGAGTGTTTTTAGGAATTCTTTTAGGTGGGTGAGGGAAATAGAAAAATTTAATTAATTAATAAATTGATTTTTTGGTGCAACGAGGGGATCGGGGGACATGTACGGAGAAGTTTTTTCCTAATTAAATAAGTGAAAAAGGAATCTAATGAGGGTTTTGGAAACTAATGACTAAAAAAATATATAAAAAGGATGGAAGAGGAGGAGTATGGATCACATCTGTCTTGTGTAATGTTACGCTGCCAAATTTTATCTTGACTAAACTTTCTCTTGTGGGAGTTGGGATACCCATCTTGGGTAACGAGTGGTAGCTCAACCTTGCGAGGTGAGTTAGGTTATATCATTCTTTGGTATGGTGTGCATGGCCCCTTTACAGCTCAGGGGGCTCAGAGAGAAGAAGAGTACCCCTAGCGTTGGCTGGGAGGTACCGGTGAGGTCACATCGATTGGCAAGCGAGATTTGGATGGAGCGTGCGTGGGATAATCACTTTAGAGCATTCTCATTTGTCTATGGTATGTATGTGAATATTTGTATTGGATGGTAGTTAAATTCCATGTATATGCATCTCTTTAAATTCAAAAGCACACGTGCGTCACTGTGTTAAAAATTTAGTTAATTTTTTGTCTTCACAATTTACACTTGTGAAATTTGGTTGAAGGGTAGTTAAATTATGTTCATGTTCCTTTAGTTAAGGTACTTCTATTGTGTTAGAGTTTATGTTTTATTTAGCGTAATACTATCCAGAGATTTCTTTTTTTCTTTCAGCGAATTTGTCTTGAAGAGCCCAGTGTTTTATGATGAGAGAATTCAAAGTTATCCCAGCCTTATGCTCACTGTACTTTTGATTTATTTCCAATGGCGAATCCAAACTCTGAATGTAAAATGATTTCTCTACATTTTTTTTATTGTTTTTAATACAAAGAAAATTTTGTTTTTATCTTTTGTTCCTTTATCCTTTAAGTTATTATTCCATTCCCGAGCAGTCAGGTCTGAGCAGAACCAACTGTCTTTTTATATGGTGTTAAAGATTTATATTCAAGTGCCCTTCTTTCTTATGCATGGATATTAACTGTAGGATCATTTCTATGCCCAGGAAGGAGTTCTCCCCTGGGTGTTTATTCCCTCCTTAGCCCCTGCTATTATTGTGATTTATTCTCTGCAAATGCATGCTTCCACAAAACGAATTTGGGGATGTCTCTCAAGTTCACCAAACTTTTTATTGCTCTATGATTAATGATATTTTTATTCTCCTGTACCTATGCGTTTTTGGTGTAAACGCATGCTAAGGTTGTGGGGGAATTTAGCCAGAGTTTTAATATGTTGTGCCTCTACCTTTTTGGTGTAAAAACGTTCTTAGGCTGTGGGGGAATTTAGCATGAGTTTTACTCTATTGTACTTCTGTGTTTTTGGTGTAAAAATGTGCTTAGGGTGTGGGGGAATTTAGCCAGAGTTTTACTCTATTGTACCTTATCATTTTTCGCGTACAAACATGCTTAGGTTTTGGGGGAATTTATCCAGAGTTTTACTATGCTGTACCTATGTGTTTGTGGTGTACAAAAGTGCTTAGTCTGTGAAGGAATTTAGCCAGAGTTTTACTCTGATGTACCTATGTGTTTTGGTGTAAAAATGTGCTCAGGCTGTGTGGGAATTTAGCTAGAGTTTTTACCCTCCTTACCTCTGTGTTTTTGGTGTAAAAACATGCTCAGACTGTGGGGTAATTTAGCCAGAGTTTTACTCTGCTGTACCTCTATGTTTTTGATGTAAAAATGTACTTAGGCTGTGGGTAAATTTAGCCAGAGTTTTACTCTACTATACCTTTGTGATTTTGGTGTAAAAACGTGCGTAGGCTGTGGGGAAATTTAGAAAGAGTTTTACTCTATTGTACCTTTGCATTTTGGTGTAAAAATTTGCTCAAACTATGGTGGAATTTATCTAGAATTTTTACCCTCCTTACCTCTACATCCTTGGTGTAAAAACATGCTCCGACTGTGGGGAAAACCAACATGCATTTTTACCATCTTCATTTCCGAATTTTTTTTTCTACACTTAGCAAAGACACACTTCAATCGTCCTCTGTGATTTTTCCTCCAAAATCGCCCAACATGTAACACCCATGCGCTTAGCAAATTGCCTCTATGAGTTGTTGGTATATGTCATATTTTTACTCAATTTAATTTATGTGAATGGTTGGTCTCTATCATATTTTTAATGAATTTAATTGATGTGAATGGTTGGTCTATGTTAGATCATTTTAAAAATATATTTTTCATAGGATTAAAAATTAAGTTGGGATGAATAGATTGTTGGTTATGTTATTGATGATTAGAATGTTGATAATAAGATAGAATTCATACTTTAATATTGCATAGATAAAACTTATATGTAATTATGAAGAAGAAGAGATAATCTAAACAACCTTAGTTATTTTTAAGAATAGTTTAAATTTTATATTTTGCAAGATACAGAGGTTCGAGTATTGATTACATCTACCCTACGAGCTCAACTTAGTATTATGATAGATAATGGTGAAGTAGAAGAAGGAGATCATAAGGACTTAAACCTTCAATTTACTCAACAAATTTAAAGTGCTTGTAGTCATTGTAAGTTTTGATGACCACTTGTGGTCAAGACTTTAGGTGAGTGAGAAAGTAACTTTTTCTTAGGTAGTAGACCTGGTAATTATGATCATCCTGTAATGTATGATAATATTGATTCTTAGAATTCTTGCGAAATTGAATTTTGGGGAATCAATGGGGATTATATTTCAGTCTTCTTGTGCAACGAATTTCATGTCATAAATTGAGTTATAGATTTTAGATTTTTGCGNTTTTTTTTTTTTTTTTTATATTTGAATGATGTGTTAAAAACCATTACTCACGTCATTGATGTATTAATGGATGATGGACTACTATCTTTACTTAAATATTTGGATTTATCAATGATTAATGGATTAACAACCTTTATTGGCACCCTAATGTGTATGGATGGTCGTGGATGTAGTATGTTCTTGTGCGGCGTAAAGGAAATGACATGTGAATGCTAGCAATTAAATTCTTTTCACCTTTAAAATAATACATAGTTGATTACATTGAGTCTTATATTGTGTCATTATATGAATGATGAATGATTAAGTTGTTAGCTCACTTGCGCCATGAATTTTATGAAGATGCATGACTGGTTAAGTAATAATATTTACGTGCGCACCTTTGTAACGAACCCTTAGTTACGACTATAAGCGAAGCAAAAGGTGCAATTTTTTTGGTTTTAGGCAGGAAGGCATCGGTGACACAGTTGACCAGACCTAGATGACGAACACACACACACACTAATTGTTAGGAAGAAATATTGTCATTTAATTCCGTAGTAGTATCTGCCCAACCATTTAATTTGTCAATCCGAGGTTCGTAGGCTTACAAAGCACACACACTATATATGCAGGACTGAAGTAGAAGTAATCTAATCTAAATTGTTGAAATGAAACTAATCTAGGAAAGTAAGAAACATTAATCTAGGAAAGTAGGAAATTGCATAAAGGAAAAGCAATACAACATGTGAAGAGTTAACGACAAATAACATATGTGAGGTCACACAATAAAGCTATCTTGAATTACATAACAATAATCAAATGACAATCATGAAAGAATAACAATGAAAGAATATGAATCAAATCTAAGAATCCATTTCTCTTTTGAATCCTAATGACTACTCTAATTCTAATTACATCCTAATTGAATTCTCATGAAGAGAGAGCACTCTTTTTTATACATGAGAGCCTTGAAAATAAGATAACCATCTCATTATTACAGATCCACTATTCTCTCAACCTATTTTCCATTATTACAAAATATAATCCCTTTAAATCCTCACACATATCTCTCATATATCTTAGATAAGATATTCCAACCAAATCTCCATGATCTTCTCCTTTGGAATGGTCTTGAATTATCTTCTCAAATATTGAAATGGTGGAGGAAGTATTTGAGAAGTCCTTTGAATTAATCCTTCACATATTCCTACACATTACAAAGCTCACACATATTTGAGATATATATGAAAACATGTTTATTTTCTAACATTTAATCACAAATTCCTTTTAAATACTAAAATGAATAAAGTGGATAACAATAAGATGAAACCCAAGTATATTTATGGAAATGATATCATGAAAGGTTAATGGGGCAATGAAATGTGAAGAAGGATGATGGGAAAGGTGGATGAGAATAGGACATTTTTGGGCCCCAACATACCCCCCAACTTAACTTGTTGCATGTCCTCATGCAACCATGCATGGATCTTCTCAAGAAATTTTGGCATCTGAATGTTGGCTTTGAGTGATGATAATAAATGTTTCCCAGGATGGGATTTACATGAGTAATAACTGACATTTTCTTATGGTTGGTTCTTGTGTGACAACCATGAATATAAAGAATGTTGGTTCTTGTGTTAAAAACATTCATTTCGTTACTTGTTCTCTTGAAGTTATGATAATAATTTACCCATATTTTTAGTTTCCAGTAACAACTGATATTTTCTTATGGTTGGTTCTTGTGTGACAACCATGAATATAAAGAATGTTGGTTCTTGTGTTAACAACATTCATTTCGTTATTTGTTCTCTTGCTGTTATGATAATAATTTGCCCATATTTTTACTG
>JASDQU010101172.1:145563-158318 GCA_032191745.1 Picea mariana
TGTATTGGCACCCTGATGTGTATGGATGGTCGTGGGTGTACTCTCTTCTTGTGCATCGTAAAGGCATTGACGTGTGAATGCTAACAATTAAATGCTTTAGCCTTGAAAATAAGACATAGTTAATTACATTCCATCTTATATTGTGCTGTTATATGAATGATGATTGATTAAGTTGTTAGCTCACTTGTGCCATGAATTTTATAATGATGCATGACTAGTTAAGTAATAATATTTATGTGCGCACCTTAATTTAGAGGCGCATGATTGCTTCACCATTCTTCCTTGCACCTCAGAATTAAGGATAATTGTGTTTGAATTTATGTGATTGATTTACTCACACAATTAATTTAATTGATGTTTAATCTCGCGCCATTTCTTAAGTTGACATGAGAATGTTCAAGAATTATTACTCTCACAGAAAACAAATATTTAATGTTGATGTATGATTGATAACGACGATGGTTAATCATGCACCATGTTTAATTGTGAATTAAGATTGATGGAATGATGGTCCTTATGAGATGCGTTGAGGGTTTAAGATTTGTACCGTATTGCATCGTTATTAATGGTAGAATGAAATGATGTTGGGCTGTTGTAATTAATATGTTAATGCATTGATGTACATGTCATGATTCATGGTGACGACATGTCGTCCATGTGTCGTATTGGAATATTAATACTTATTATAGTTTCGTTAATTTGTGTGATTGATGTGCAACGACGTTGAATATTTTTATGATGTTTAAATTTTATTAACACAACTTTAAAAGAAAAACAAATTGACCTGTTGTACATCGTTTGGTTGTCATAATGGCGGGGCCATTACACATGGTTATTTCATTGTGAAATTCATCAAGGCTTTTGTTGAATTGCGATGCTCTTTAAGGCTTATGTTATATTGTAATGGTTCTGCCACATTGTAACATTCATATTGGGTAACTTTATGTCAAATTTCTATGTTATTTAATGGTGTTGGATTGCGACATTCATCATAATCATGTGTAAACACAAATAAGGTGATTGTGATATTCATTGTAATCATGTTTGAAAAAAAATAGTATTTCATTATGATGTTTTCATACAAATTATAACTATTTTGGATTGAGATTAGGTTTCTTAAAGTTTTTATATAATTATTCCTTTGTATATGAAATTTATTACACAATACACACACACACACTTTTTACTAATCTATATAAATATATCTTATCCATTTTATTTTTTATAATTGTAGTAATGTAGCTAAGATAAATTTAATAATTATTATATATTTATTATTATTTATGTCAAATTGCTACATTTCTTAATGGTTATGTTGTATCACAACATTCATCATTGGTTATGTCTCTTTGAGATATAACATGCACACACCTTTTATTAAACTATATCAACATATGGTATCCGTGTTTTCATAATGGTAGTAATGTAGTTAATATAAATTTGATAGTTATTATATATTCATTATTATTTAAATTAAATTGCTATATTTCTTCATGGTTATTTTGCAGCATGACATTCATCAAGGGTTATATCACATTGAGATACGATGTGGTTATATCTACTTCTATGTTGATCTTGGTTAACTTATGTCATCTTGTTGTGCTCCTCAATGATTATGGTGAATTGCATTGTTCATCAAGTGTTATGTCACATTAAAAATTCAACAATTGTTTTGTTGCATTGAATATTCCTTGAGGATTATGTTGGATTGTGACATTCTTGAATGGCTATATCACATTACAACATGCATATTGACTAACTTTACATTGAATTGCTATGCTACTTGACAATTATATTATGGTTAAGTTGCATTATGATGTTAATCATAATCACGTTTCATTGATTGATTAATTATAATGTTCCATTTTCGGTAACTTTATGTCAACTTGCTACATTAATTAATGGAGATGTTACATAGAAATGTTCATTTTAGTCATGTTTCAATAAAACTAAGATGATTGTGAAGTTCATCATAATTATGTTTCGATAAAAATAATATTTTACTTTTTTTTCTTCATATAAAATATAATTATTTTGGATTTAGATAAGTTGCTTAATGTTTTGATATCATATTCCTTTGTATATAAAAGTTATTAGGAGTGTGTATGTACACACATTTTATTAAAGTGTATCAATATATGTTATCCATGCTTATAATTATATTAATGTGGTTAAGATAAATTTAATAGTTATTATATTGTTATATATATTTTTTTACTTGCTATGTTTTTAATGGTTATGACACATCACAATATTCACCAAGGGTTATGTCGCATTGAGATATAATATGGTTTTATGGACAGTGATGTTGATCCTGATAACTTATGTCCACTTTCTAAATTCCTCAATGTTTTTTGTTGAATTGTGGCATTCATCAAGTATTGTGTCACATTGTAACATTCAACAAAGATTGTTTCACATTTCAACCTTCCTCAAGTGTTGGATTCGATTCTGATGTTCGTCAATGTTTATTTCACATTGCAACATACATATTGTGTAATGGTTATGTCAGATTGTAACATACATCTTGTGTATGGAAAATTTCTATATACTTAATGGTTAAATTATGGTTAAATTGCATTATAATATTCATCGTGAACTTGTTTCATTAATTGAATAATTATGATGTTTTCATATAAAATATAATCATTTTGAATTAAGATTAGGATACTTAAAGTTTTGATATAATTATCCCTTTATATATAAAATTTTACACACACACCTCTTTTATCATTAATAAATTTAACATTTAATCAAATTAGAATGTTTACTATTTTTATAGAGATATTAATTTTACTCAATAAAATGGTAACTTTTACTAAAATTAATTATTAATTTGTAGATGACAAATTGATAAATTTTAACGTACTGTAATAAAAAGAAAGAAAACATTTTAATAAACAAGTGAAATTAGTAGCAAAGTTGCTTATACCTATATCTTAGACATGTTTTAACTTATTAGATTTATGTAGTTCAAAGTGAAAAACTAAAGTAATATGAAACATTTGAAACTTGTAATAACATATTATTTATACATAACTTAAAAGCAAGAGAGGATGGCAAATAATACTTTATCCTTTTAAAATTTCAAATAATGTTGAAGATAATCACGCAATGAATAGAAAAGTTATTTAATACATGTCACTTAGAAAATGATTAATAATATTTAAATACTTTATAAAAACTAAATAAAAAATTGGCATTCCTATTTTAATAAATTTAAAATCTGCAATATTGGATTTAATGCTTTCTTTGCTACCATGTCCTTCAGAGTACTCCAAACTATCTAATGTGCCATATCCCAAAAACAATAATTAAACATCTAGCCATTAAAAGTTAAGTCTATGTAGATTTGAACCTTCAAAGTTTATAGTAGCAAGCAATACACTTTGGTAATGTTGGATTGTTGATTATCGTATTAAAATAAAAAGGGGTTAGTTTGATAGTTTATAGTTGCAAGCAATACACTTTGGTAATGTTGGATTGTTGACTATCATATTAAAACAAAAAGGGGTTAGTTTGATAGGTTTTAGGGGTTTAATGCCTTACTGGTTAAATATGTTGAATGAAGTAGGGAGATAATGGACCTTATAAGTGATTCATTGTAATACCCAATAATTTAACAAAAATTATATTTAAGTGTTTTGTGTCGATATCTTGATTAGACCAAAAGGTTCTTTTATAGTGCAGTGTGGGAAAGATGGTAGGTAATGTTGATGTCACCATATGCCATCCTTCAAAAAAATTATATTACTTATAAAAAATAAAATTAATAATACTATATGTTGATTAAAAAGAAAAATAAATATCTTTATATATAGGAGAGGGAGATATGAGATTTACCTATAAAAAGTGCTCTATAAACAGATAAAAGAAATAATCACAAATATAACTTTTTTCTATCGTAGTAAAAAGATAAATTATGTACGAATCGTTACACAAGTAAGTGCCAAACAACCTAAAAAAATAACATGTAACATTATGAAAACATAAAAATCCCCAAAAAAGAATGAAGTAATTTGAGGATAAAAAAAAGGAAATATCTAGGAATTGAACTTAGAATTTGAATATTTATCCCTCAATAATGACTCAAAGGGTTCATCAAAGTCCAATTATAACTTTCAAAAATGAGTTTTTTAAATTCTTCCCATGCATATGAACATTGATTTTTTTTAAATATTTTTACAATTTAATCAGTTCTCTCTCTTAGCTACAAAGCTTCACATTCATAGTAATTCACCAACACACTTCGATGGAGATAGACCATGACCAAACAATAATTATAGATGAAAAATATATTTATACCATAGAAAATGATTCGTTTATTCATTTACAAAATTATTTCTTGAGTTGTTGGAATTTGGTGATATAACAAATTAGAGTTTTTATTATACAATATGAAACTTTGATCAAAAGAAAATTGTGAGAATATTTAATTTTTTGTCCAACTCAAATCAAATATGTCACCTAAAAAAAGAGCTTGAATGAGAAAAGAACCTATTCCTTCTAAAAATTATGGTATCCTTCCATTAGACACACAGTTAGTTACTATGGATCCTTCTTCAAAGGTGTGGAAAGAAATTAAAAAGAACAAGAAATGAAATGTACATCACCGATGTATGTTTAATTTTATGAGTGCAAGGTGAAATGATAATCTTGTAAGTTTATTTGTATCATACTTTGAGCACTTAGAAAATGTGATCTTCTTTCTATAATGGAATATAAATTGCAATTCGTTATCTTGGAAAAAAATGAGGATGGATGCCAACCCAAAATATTCATTGAAAATTTCAATGTTGAGTAAGACAAGAAATATTTATTGTACCAAAGGATCGACACCTTAAGAGAAATATATACATTATCTAAAACATCCTTAAAAGCTTCTTTCTTGTCAAAATTTGGTGAAGAATCCACATGATAGAGTTCCATAACATTTGACGATTTTTCTTAGAAACTTTTAAAACAGTTAAGAACATGATAAACTATTCCTTGGAACTTTAACCCACGAAACTATGCCAAACACCAACATGTACATTAGAAAATTACTTACATCATTTGACCCTATGACTTCCTTCTCAATGACATTTAGCCATTTATGCTAAGATGTGTGTACATGTATTTTAGATATTCTTATGATTTGTGTTCAAATATTTATTTCTAAATATTAATATTTAATCTATAATTTAATTCTTTAATTATTTGAAGGGATTTTTTATTTTTTTTTGGAAAAAAAATATTATATTCAATATTTAAAAAAAAATTCAAAATATACATCTCTCAATGTCCTCAAATTTATATTATCTATCAATTAACAACATACTATATTAACCCATAAATCATTTCTATATATTTTGACTCACTAGTCTATGCCATCAAGGGAGATCCCTTATCTTCCAACCAAAAGCGTTTCATAAATCAATTTTTCAAGAAAAACACCCTATTTATCCATATTTTAAGTATGATCAAAATGTATCCGAATGGGGTGTCATATCAGAGTTAATGCTGGATGAATTGTGGAATGCACACTTTTCCACCCAGATACTCCAATTTCCAGGTAGGCGTGTGGAGAACATTCCCCATTACAACTGCAGTATGAGCATTAAGTCGATTTGCTGGTTAGTGCATGCGAGTAAAGGCATGGCTCTACATTGTGGTATCGCCAGCGAGAAGGAAAATTACAACAGGCTCATTCAAATAGACAATTTTCTTGATGTGTAGTTGAATTTTGGAGGCTTTGAAATGACGAGGGAAATTTCTGGAGGGTAGTTCTATAATGTTGGCTCACCCTTGAAGCTTACTTTATTCTGGTTCTGCTAAAGGCTAGGAGTAGTTTTGACGGTTACCCCGATCGATAGCATTAGAACCACTCCTCTCAGTATGTCGCGAGTCAGGGAATGAGGTTGTTTTCGTTGAGGGTGAAGGTCTCAATGGAGGTCGGAGTGCAGCACATAGGATTTCCCCCATCTGTTAGTTAAATGGAGGAGGAAGACATTGTTTTTCTAGTTCAAGATATTGAGATGTGTGGTGAATCGAATTCTAAATTCGTCAGTTCAATCATAGAGCCTAGTTTAGAGGATGCTTTTGTATGGGGATTTCAGGCGGAGTGGTTGGATGAAGATAATGTTCCCATAGGCAGAGTCGAAGCTCAATGTGGACACAATGGCAATATTTTTCTCTGGGTGGAGGGCATCCCTAATTCCCAGCCGCTGAAGACACCGCCGATGGATAACCATTCTTGTGGAGAGTCCAAGGAATTTCAATTAGTAAAGGACCATGTGAAGCTCATCTTCTAGGTTAGAGGGCATTTAGCAGAATTAAAATTCAAGGTGGAGCAATTGGACAACCATCTTTCTCTTTTGCTTTCCTTATACTCTCGCATTGTGTCGCTTCATCCTCCCTAAGATATGACCACCGAGGTGTTATAGAGTTATTTTCCACCTAATCATTATGTCATTATCACATAGAGATCACCTAATCACTAGATCATTCTCCCATAGAAGCCCCTTATTTTAATCCTTAAAACCTACCAATTCTTCCATGTGTTTTGAGCAAAATTCCAACATGGTCGCCCTTTTCCTTCACTAAGGGTGTGACCAAAAGAATTGGTCATTCCTTTTGGACTACCAAGGGGGTGAGCGATCACTCTGTCTATGTGTCTAGGGAGTGACCAAGTCTAGAAGCTCTTGTTTTGGATTTGGTTTAGATGGATAAGACCTCCCACTAATTTCTTGGGGTTTATCTTCGAGAAGGATTCCATCATGAGCTCAAGAATATTATCCTAATAACTATATGAAATTATCCCTAAATACCTATAAGAACCAATCCATTTCCCATGTAAAATGAGGAGCAAAGAGCTAGCAAAGTTACTCTGGTGATTTGGTTGCAAGACTTGGGTAAGAAACTTGGAAGGAGGCCATCTCTTCAATCTACATATGTAAGTTGTAATATTGCTTCTTTGATTAATAGAAGACATATTAGATGTTTCCCTCTATCTAATTGTTCATATAAATTTATGTATTCATTGGTAGATAATGAGTATAATTATGTGTTATGATATACTATTAGATATGTTGTCAGTCCATGCATGATTTATTTGATCCTTGGGAGGTTTTTGTCTTATTTGGATGTTTTCATGTATGAATCAAATCTAGAAACATCCTTAGTTTATGTCTCTATTCCTGTCTTAGGTGCTAGTGAACCTAAGGGATCTCAACTCCAGGGTGCAAAATCCATACAAAAAATTTGCCACCTAATAATTAGGTCATTATCACCTAAAGATCACCTAATGACTAGGTCATTATCCCCTAGAAACCCCTTATTTTAATCCTTAAAACCTACCACTTATTCCTTGAGTTTCGAGCCAAATTCCAACATGGTCGTCATTTTCCTTCACTAAGGGTGTGACCAAAAGGGTTGGTCACTGCTTTTGGCCTGCCAAGGAGTGGCCATTCACTCTATCTATGTGTCTAGAGAGAAACCAAGTCTATAAGATCCTATTTTTTTATTTGGTTTCGATGGATAAGACCTCCCACTAATTTCTCATGGTTTAGATTCGAGAAGGATTCCATAATGAGATCAAGAATATTATCCTAATATATATATATGGCCTTATCCCTAAATCCCTATAAGAACTAAGACATTTCCAATGGAAAAGGAGGAGGAAAGAGATAGCAAAGTTACTCTGGTGATTTGGTTGCAAGACTTGGGCAAGGAGCTTGGAAAGAGGCCATCTATTTAGTCTACTTCTGTAACTTGTAATATTTCTTCTTTGATTAATTGAAGACATACTAGATGTTTCCATATATCTAATTTTTCATACAAGTTTATGTATTCATTTGTAGAGAATTGGTACAATTATGTGTTATGATATATTATTGGATCTATTGTCAATCCATTCATGATTTCTTTCATCTTTGGGAGGTGTTCGTCTTCTTTGGTTGTATTCATGTATGAATCAGATATAGGAATATCCTTAGTTTATGTCTCTATTCATGTCTTAGGTGCTGGTAGAACCTAAGGGAGCTCAGGTCCTGCAAGGTCCAAAATCCCTACAACGGATTGACGACCATACTCGAGAATTTTTTTCTCCATGTATTAATCCCCTTATATTGTTGAATTTTTTTAATCTTATTTCTACAAATATTTCCCCTTTTAAGTGTTCTTGTTCCATCCCAATCATTGCCCCAATCTTTTTTGAGTATAGTTGAATAAACCATATCTCAGATCTATCATATTTTGTCCAAATCCACCCTTTTTTCGTTTCCTAGTTTCAGTCACCCTTTCCATGTGTAAAATGAGCGACCAACCTCCTTTGGTTGCACATTTTTCTCTATCACGGAGTGACAAACCACCTTCGGTTGCCCTTTTGGCTATATAAAAGAGAATCCATCCATTCTCCTATGTTAACCAGGTGTGGCCATACTTTCTGGTCACACTTTCTTCCTTCATAGGGAATGACTAATTTCTTTGTCTCCCTTTTGTTGGAATCCCAACTAGTATCTGGTTTTATGTTTCTATTCAAAGCATTTTTTCATCTTGTGCTTCAGTTCCAGGCAAGTGGATTTGTCAAACTGATACCTCATAGATTACAAGTTTGTTTTGCTTGTCATTTGTTTTTTCATGTTTATTTTGCATGACTTCTCTAAATAAACATGAATTAGAGTACAAGGGTATTCATGCTTCTCAGTTTGTTTTGCTTGTCAAACTGATACCCTTCTCTAAATTCATGACTGAGAAGCATGAATTTAGTCATTTTTTCTCTAGCAACAACTAAGAAGGAAATTAATCTGTGATTATCCCATGCATAATTTAAAAATATTTCTTAGTTGTTTTAGTTGTAACCTATGAGAAATGATCTATTAATTACTCTTACATTTAAAACATTGATTATTTCCTAGGTAAATAAAATGGATACATATGAATTTTTTTGTTTGGACATATCGACCTATATCCAAGCATAAGAAAAACATTGAACTCTGAAATCCTTTGGTGAAATATAAGTGCTTGGGCGATCATCTCATGATTACACCAAAACCTATGCCATATCATGATCATATATGATAGCGCTTACTCCTCACCGAAATTTTTGGATTTTTTGTTCCATTATGATCACATCGGGGGAAATTTCTTGGGTTGTAGACCAACGTTTCGTGGTGAACAACAATGGCTACATGAGTTTTATTATGCATAACTCGTCTGTTCTCTTCTCAGCTGGAGGAAATCAGTATTCCAAGTTGGGAATGATAATCAAGTACTTTCATTTTATGCACATCTTGCCTAGCACCAGGTATGTTTAACTGTCTCACTTCGAAACTTATCTCTTTACCCCACTCAATTCTCATTCTTGTCATCCCTACAAATGTCATTTCATTATTCTCTTTTTCATCTTTTTGATGTCTCCTGTCGTTAGGATTGAACCTAATGGCCACTAGACCCTTCTATGTCATGACGGTGTCACTGAGAGACTCACCCCGATCGGGTACCTACCTTTCATTTAGTCATTTAGGGGTTTTAACTTAGATGTAGACAAGGAGTTTTCCAAAATGTTTGATGGTGTGAGGGTAAAGGTCGGTGATATGCAGTTTTAGTTTGATGAGGGTTTTATTGTTAGAGCCACCAGTCTCTCTGCTTCTAGAAATAAATGGTTTAAAAATGTTAAGGTAGAAAATATCCCTTGGCGGTCATTGTTATATTCTGAACAAACGAAGTATCACGTCAAAGGATTAACCCTATAAATATTGTAGTCTAAATGGAAGAACCTCCTAATGATTATCAAGAAATTTATAACCTGTGAAGGTCATTTTGGTTTGATTTTCTACTTCCACATATGTTTTCTCATGGTATTTCTGGGGTTTCATCTAAATTTATTGTTTTATTTGCTCCGAAGCCTCCATAAAATGCCCAGGTTTTATCAATGTATGGTTAGAAATCCTCAAGCCATTACATTTAATCCTGGATTTATCAGAAATCTGGTTGAATATCATTTGGTTAGTGTTGGGGATAATTGGGAAAATTTTCTTATTAGAAATAATTTTTTGTCCCTGGAGAATGACCCTTTAATGGGAGTAGTACAAAATGATGAAGGGATTTTACTTCTACAATATCCATCACAATAATTACAAATCAAAATTCAAATTGGTGAAAGCCCTGTTTCGTTATCTAAATTGCAATATGTATCATTACCCGGGACATGGGCAACATTTAAAAAGAAGAAATTTCTCCCTAAGAAATCACTAAAAGTTGTTGTTTCTGATTTAAAGGATCGATTTATGAATAAGAGCCATCCACAACCTGTGATCCATGTTAGAGAAGAACAATTAAATACAAAGGGTAAACCATCACAATTCAATAGCGAGGTCGATTTAAGGAATAACAAGGTTGTCGAGTCATCTCCAGGTTGATTCGTAATAAAAGGAAATACAAATATGGCTATCCCTATTATTATGATAGACCATGATTCATTTGAAGAACATCATATGGAATATGAATTCGTTTCAAACTTACCTCCTTGCCTTCAATATTGTAAAGGCTTCTCTGACATATATTCCGATTTAAAATCAAAGGAAGGTTTTTCAAAAAAGGAACAACAATATTCGGTTCCTGACTTAGAACCTGATCATTTCCATGATTGTCTTTCTTGGTCACAAAATTATTACTCTGACATTCCTTATCTACAAATGCGTTTGAATAAGGTCACGATGCAAAACATGGAGTTAGAATAAGATAATTATAAACTAAAACTAAAATCCGAGAAGTCTGTAGCTTGCACACTTAAAAGGTCTAATCAACTTGGAGATGTGGTTATAAAATATTCAACAAATGTTAGTGTCATCATAGGATATAAAGTATATCAACCATCACTTTCGAATTCTTAATTATAGGTAATTAAATGTCATTTTATTTTATTGAATAATGTTTTAAATAACATGATTGGTTGTGATAGAATAGCTACAGAATCGAAGATTCTGTAGCCAGTCTTAAATTAGTTAAATAGATTTTGATATTATTTTATTTTGTCTTTTTTCAGGTATTTGTAACACTCATATTGTTGGTAGACACGATGATTATGCTATAAGAGATTTGGGATGCTATTTCTTTTGGAAAGTTTTAGTTTCTTTCTGCAACAATTATTGATCATGAATGATCATTTGTAACAAACTTGTTAAAGTGGTTATAATTTTTTTACTTTTAATCTAGTTTAGATTGGAGATTAGAAGCTCCAGATTTTATGGATGATTGAACTCTATCCTATGGATAGGAGAAACAATTAAGAGTGTCTTTAAATATTGATATTTGATTTAGGAACTAGGGGATATTTTTTTTGGAACCTGAAGGATGGATTGAATTTTTTTGAATGAAAGATATGAAAAGGAAGTATGCTCTATGGCTTTAGTGAGGACAACAAATTGTGTGATGGTATTATTTATTAGTCATGTTACCTTTCATATTTTTCAAAGAATAAAACATATATTGCATGAATTAGCTTTTGTATGTTCATTTTTATATGGTTTAATGTTTTTATTTTTTCTGTTCATGTTATAGTTCATTATTTATGGTTACCATGATCCATATGGTACATTAAATATAAGACAAATATATTTGTGTTCTTAGTTATATTGAACATTTGAATTTGTTATATCAATTGCATGTTATTGGAGTTGTTTTCATCTCTATGTTTTGAATCACATAACATTGTATGGATTATATTTGTCTTTATGTTTCTTACAAACCACTTTCGAATTACTGAAATTGCTTGAATTTCTTCAGGCAATATCATAATTTCTATTTTGGCTATTTCATAAATTTTATTTCTATATATTTATGCTTGGAAAATAGGTTACGGGAGTACATCGTACACAAGAAGATAAAATCACAGTTCTTTATTTTAGTCACTGATCGGTAACAGGTTAGTTTATTTTTATTGGTTTGTTTATTTTATTTGAATGAATAATGATTAAAACTCAAACTTTAAATGCCTTTATCATTTTATTTATATCATTAAAAATCATATCCATTCTCTTTATTGTTAGTTTGTTCCTTTTATCAAGTTATTAATTAGTTATAGAATAGGTTTCTTTATCTTTCATGCGTTACTTAAATTCTGCTTCAATACTACAATTTTCAATTTCACAAGGCTTACATAAACCTTGTATAAGTACAAAAATATTGTATATTAATAAGGTTGTGTGGTATTTATATATTAAATATAGATAAAGTAGAAAATTCACATAGTAGTTTTGTATAGATAGATAGTCGTTTTGTTTTCTTAGTTTACCTTAGTATTTTCACTGGCCAATAGAGTCGTAAAACCCATCAGGGTAGGTTACTTTAAACATATTCACATATAAGGGTAGGTTACTTTAAACCCATCAAGGTAGGTTACATTAAACTAGATATTCCCTTCCCATTGACGGTGCATTCACATATTCTCGTCAACAAATGGCGCTAGAAGGAGGGACCATTGGATATTAATTGCTCTAGAAGGAGGGCCAACTAGATATTAATGGAAAGAGGGGGCCGGAAGACACCTCTTAACAATCAGTCTCCAATTATAACTCGTAGTCACTTAGACCCCTTTATTGTTCCTGATCCATCCACTACATATGAATCCAAATGTAACATCTTGCTCTTGCGCACACTGAACAAACTTATTCTTTCAGGAAACTTGCTCGCAAGTGATCCAGATTAATATACTTTTGCGTATTTGATTGATGATTATGAGGTGTTATAAATTGATGACATGTTATTTGGATGCA
>JASDQU010101172.1:208998-223540 GCA_032191745.1 Picea mariana
ACGACCGTGCGATGTCAGGGGAATGCCGTAGGATAATGAACTCAAAGGCTAATCATTTGAAATGGATTGGCCGAGCGTAGTAAGCCAATTTTTCTGCAATTAATCTTGTCAGCGATTAATGATTGGAACTTGATAACTACCGATCTTCAAGTATGGGTGGAATTATTCTTCTCCAAGAAATCAACGTCTCATTCATAAGTGAAGTAATCCCCAACTGGATCGACTTTCTAATTTCTGTAAGAGTTAAGGAAAATAAAAATCGTGGTCTCTGCAAAATTGGAAGACATGGACGAAGCCAATCAAGCAATATCCAGTGGAACAGGGTTTTTGACTAACATGGCGTGTTTATCAATGAGTAAGAAAGAAAGGTTGATTGCACAGATATTAGCAACCGAATTCCATACTGACCCTGCGACAGAACCATAATCAGGGTTCATATTAAATCCTGTTATGAGGGACCTAATCATCAACAGACACGTAGACGAACTCTACAAGCGAGTAGTGAAGAAGAAATGAAGCAAATGATAGAAGACAAAAATCAGAGATGAGGCGGTTGAGAGCGTTAGGGAAAATCAACTAGCCTGGTTGGGCACTCTAAAGGAGGAAATATCCAAGCTGGAATGAATTATAAGGTAGAGAGTATGTTCCAACAAATTTTGGACATATGGAATTCAAAGGAAAAATCCCCAGATATGTCAGACCTGTTCGTAACAATCCCTTTAAAGTAGGAGAAATGTCGTTATATATTACTCCTTTTTGTAACTGACCTCTATTTTTAGAATTTTGGGGAAGTTTGATCATTTTGAATTCCACAAGTAACTCCTCTATATATATCATCCCGAATATATAGAAGGGATGAGATGGAGAAAAGAGGAGCCTTCCCTCTGAGTAGGAAGACTTTGTAAAACTCAGGAGATAGAATGAATATACAAATGCATAAGCAAATTTTTGAACTGTTTACGAAAATATTCTAATTGGTTGTGATATGAGTTCTGTCTTCTTTCATAGTATGAAATTCTTGTGATATTTTATTTTATTTACACTTTCATCTGTCTAAATTGGAGAATCAAAAGCCCAAAATTCATCACACGATACTCTTGGCTTAGCAATTTAGGTTATGTGTATTTCTTCTTAACCAATTCAGAATTCATTTTAATATGCTCTCATGCAGTTATATGTTTCTTTTTCCTTTGCTGCCATGCAAACCTCAAATATAAACTTAGAATCATTGCCTCATTTATCCTTTTCCTCTTAATAGTTTTCATGATTTGTCGATGCATCGTTCATTCATGACTCCATAGCCCAAATGTTATCTTCATTTCTTCAACAACTTTATAAAACCCCCCCAAAACAAACCGAATCTAGCCACCGATTTCCATAGAAACATCAAGTGACACGAGAGAGCCCTCTCTGCATTGAGCAGGCTAGTGCCTCATCTCTAAAGCTGGTTGAAACAATTACCTCTGTCGTTTGTCTATTCAACCGGACAAAATTTAAAGAGTGCTAACATTCTAGCGCCGTTTCCGGGGACGAAATTGGTAAATTTTCCCTGGGAAGAATGACACGATTGAGTTCTAAGGTCCGACAGAAGCAGACACTTAGGAACATATTGGATTTATCCCTTCTCTGGTGACTCCACACATCAAAGAATCAGTTTGAAGGTGATTCCACTGGTAGAAGAATCCATAAATTTTTAATTTTCAATGGTGACTCCACTCTCAATATAGAATCTGGCTTCCAAAACATCATTGGCGACTCCAATGGAAGATGAGATCCCTTGAAATAGTTATGAAAAGGCATTATGGAAGAAAACATGTACTTAAAATGGGATTCTTTCCAAGGCATTCTACTATTTGTTATAAATTGCCTCTGGTCCTTTCATGAAAATACTAGACAAGTTTTTCTTTACCTGCTGCATTATAATGATGATCTCGAAAGTCTTGAAATCATTTGTTCTCCTCTTAAAGTTGTGCATGCATATCCTCATTGTATCACTAATTTTGATAATTTTTTTCCATCAGGGCTATGTGATGATCATGACCAAGTTGATGAGCCCCATGAAGCCAAGGCTGATATTTCCCCTCCTGTACTTGCTCCAACGTCCTCCAAGACCCAACATATATACACACCCTTGAAGATACCCCAAGTTCTCCACGATTTCCCTCCAAAATACTATGAGTATCTACCTGTGTTTGATGGGGAACTTGATGTAATCTCAGCTGAAAATCACATCCAAGGGTTTGAACATTTTTTGGATTTGTTCGAGATTGACCATGATGATTTTTCTATGAGGGCCTTCTCTCATTCCTTGAAAGGGGACACCAAATACTAGTTCAAACATTTGCATCCAGAGACAATTAGCTCATGGGAGGGGTTGAAGAATGTCTTTTTAAAGTTTTGGGGCAAGAAGAAATCTTTGAATCTACAACTCACTGAGTTCTATGCCTGGGAAAGACAAAGCAATGAAACTATTTCTATATTCAGTAGAAGGTTTTCCAGTATCTATTATAATTTGTCTGAAGAAATTCAACCCACCGAAGCTGCTGCCATGCTCCATTATGCAACTACTCTTCATCCAGATCCGTATTTCCTCTTGATGGAAAGAAAACCTAAGTCCTTACAAAAAAATGTTTAATTATGCTCAAGACATTCAACAAAATATCCAAGCATGTGAACAAACTCGAGATAAGGGGTTAGATTCTAAAGAAAATGAAAGTGAATATGCACATAAAATAGTTGATTGGAACCCTGAGCATAGAATCGATAATATCATAGGGCTTCTTGAATTTCCCAATGCCAATGATTTTGCAGAGAATTATATTCCACTTGTTAAAAGAGGAGGTGCTGATTTAGTTTCTGATCCATCCCATGATAAGAAAGAGGCTGATTATTTTATGTATTCATTTATAGAAAACCAAGAAGATGAGTTTACAAAATAGTTTGTTAAAGAATAGGTTGATGTTCCAAGTTTGTTCCTGCTAGATGACATTGCATATGTTAGTAATTTACCTATATATGACAAATATGATGATGATTATGATGTTGAAGACGTTCTTTTTCAGCAGTATAGTGAGATAAATCAATCTACATATCACAGTTACAGAGAGAAAAGTGTTGGATCAGTTGGAGAGAATTCTCTACCTTTGTGTTTTGCTGCATTCAAATTGTTGAAAGAAAATTCTAAGATCATTATTGAGGCAAACGAATCTGTGATGATGCAAAATCACACTAAACCAACGACACAAATTAACAAGATATTGCAAATCTCTTCTCATGTGATTAGTGATCCCATAACTTGTTATGTAGAAGATCCTATCATTTCAAAAATACAACCATTAATCGAAGATGAACATGTTAAAAAAATGCCCACAACGAAGAGAATGGAGAAGGTCTTGAATTAAGTGAAACAACCTTACCACTATGTTTTTGTTCTTTCAAATTGTTGAAGCAAAATGTTTGTGATATCTCAAGTCAGAAATCCTCCAGGCATGATAGCGAATATGAAGAGAAAAGTGGACTTGCAAGTACAAATTATCTTCCATTGTGTTTTTCCTCCTTTTTAGCAAATCGTGAGATGATAGGGGAAGCATGGAAGTCTGAGGAAAGTTCCATCAATCAAGAAAGTCAACAACATTCTCACACATTTGATAATTGTGTTGCTGATCACATGAAATGTTATTTTAGCTCAGATTTGCAGCCTATGCTCGGATGTCAGACTAAAAAGGAAGAAGGAGATGCTGTTCAAGGTCATTTCCCTTTGCCTAAAACTAATATAGATATTGAACAATGTTTCCAACAAAACAAAGTGTTTCAAAGTTGTCTTTCTTTCCTTGAAAATGATGTGGTGGTTCAATTTTTAAATGGCCTAGACACATATGAGGGTTTTGAGAATGCATCTATGGGAACTCTAGACTATGAAATAGTACGTGATATCAGCTCTTCGCATTCACAAGAAGATTATGAACATGAATTTATTTCCATTCATTCATTTGAAAGTCAAAATGACAGTCCTCAAGCAAATTTCCAGAAGTTTAATAAAACCAAATCAGATGCAGATAATATGGCTGTCACATTTGAAGACGTCCAAGAATGTATGAATATTTTCATTGATATGCACAAAAGAGTAGACAAACCTATTTCTGCCATTTTATTTGAGAATGTTCTCAAAACAAAAGAAACAGAGCAAGAGCAACAAACACTTGCGAAGGAAGATTTTCTTTCTATTTTTTCTCATCAAGAAGAAATGATTTGTCATGGTTTTCAAGACCCTCTAGCCATCCTATTACAGTCTTCAGTAAAGGAGGGGTTTGTTTCATTCATAAGCTCAAGATTTGGATTCAAATTTTGTTTTCAACTGCCATTGTTTACATTTGTCTACCTTCTTAAAAAGGATGTGATCAGAAAAAAGTCGGGAAGCCAATTGCTTGATTGGTTACATTGGCACTTTAGCATCACTTGATTGAGTGTTCATCTCAATAGTTTTAGAGTAGGTAGGAGTATGCAAATAAACTTGTTGATCAGGCAATTTTAGGGTTGAATTTCCAGTATTGTGTACAACCAATTTTCAGCAGTGTATTCAGTATCCAGTTGAGAGCAGTATGCAGAATTTGGTTTTCAGCAGACACTAGTGACAGGTCAGAGTAGGGCACACACACATGTTTTGGGAGTAGCCCAACGAATGAGGCACCGGGTCTACTATTTCTTTGCTACCTCACTGGGAGGATAACATCCCCAATAGGACCCTATGTTATCACCAGAACGATTTCCTGTAATTCGAGTGCCAAATAAATTTAGAGAGGGGTTAGACCGATAGGCTGGAACCCATTTGGAGGGAAAAGTTATATTGGAAGGGACACGGAAGTGGTAGGAACCAATGGACCGTAGATCTTGGGGCTGCCCGGATCAACGGTTGAGACCCATATCGGGCGACGAACAACGCATGACTTAACTGATCATGGGTGGGCCGGGGAAAACCACAATGGTGTCATTCATGGATGCGTGGTGCCCTCAGAGGTACATCGGGGTGAGAGGAGGTCTGCCTAAAACCATTTTCCCAAAAGCTCCGATGTCACGTGTTCTAATACGTCAAATCAACGATTCATGTAGGGGAGGGAGACAGCTGGTCAAATCACTGCACGCCACTCATTCAGGTACTTCATGACCGTGCGATGTCAGGGGAACATTGCCGAATAAAAAACTCAAAGGATAATCATTTGAAACGGATTGGCCGAGGGTGGTAAACTAATGTGCCTGCAAGTAATATTGTCAGTGATTAATGATTGGAACTTGATAACTACCTATCTTCAAGTATGGGTGGTGTTATTCTGCTTCAGGAAATCATCGTCTCATTCATAAGTGAAGTAATCCCCAACTGGATCGAATTTCTAATTTCTGTAAGAGTTAAGGAAAATAAAAATCGTGGTCTCTGCAAAATTGGAAGACATGGACGTAGCCAATCAAGCAATATCTAGTGGAACATGGTTTTCGACTAACATGGTGTGTTTATCAATGAGTAAGAAAGAAAGGTCGATTGCATAGATATTAACAACCAAATTCCATACTGAACCTTTGACAGAACCAGAATCAGGGGTCAGATTAAATCCTTTTATGAGGGACCTAATCATCAATAGACATGTAGACGAACTCTACAAGCGAGCAGTGAAGAAGAAATAGAGCAAACGACAGAAGACAAAAATCAGAGCTGAGGCAATTGAGAGTGTTAGGGAAAATCAACTAGCCTGGTTGAGCACTCTAAAGGAGGAAATCTCCAAGATGGAATGAATTATCATGTAGAATTGAGTATGTTCCAACAAATTTTGGACATATGGTGTTCAAAGGAAAAATCCCCAGATATCTCAGAGCTGTTCATAACGATCCCTTTAAAGTAGGAGAACTGTCGTTATATATTACTCCTTTTTGTAACTGACCTCTATTTTTAGAATTTTGGGGAAGTTTGATCGTTTTGAATTCCACAAGTAAATCTCTCTATATATATCATCCCGAAGATATAGAAGGGATGAGATGGAGAAAAGAGGAGCCTTCCCTCTGAGCAGGAAGACTTTGTAAAACTCTAGAGCTAGAATGAATATACAAATGCAAAAACATATTTTTGAACTGTTTATGAAAATATTCTAATTGGCTATGATATGAGTTCTGTCTTCTTTCATAGTATGTAATTCTTGTGATCTTTTATTTTATTTACACTTTCATCTGTCTAAATTGGAGAATCAAAAGCCCAGAATTCATTGCACGATGTTCTTGGCTTAGCAATTTAGGTTATGTGTATTTCTTCTTAACCAATTCAGAATTCATTTTAATATGCTCTGATGCAGTTATATGTTTCTTTTTCCTCTGATGCCATGCAAACCTCAAATATAAACTCAGAATCATCGCCTCATTTAGCCTTTTCCTCTTAATAGTTTTCATTATTTGTCAATGCATTGTTCATTCATGACTCCATAGCCCAAATTTTATCTTCATTTCTTCAACAACTTTATAAAAACCCCCCAAAACAAACCAAATCTAGCCACCGATTTCCATAAAAACATCAAGTGACACGAGAGATCCCTCTCTGATTTGAGCAGGCTAGTGCCTCAGATCTAAAGCTGGTTGAAACAATTACCTCTGTTGTTTGTCTATTTAGCTGGATGAAATTTATAGAGTGATAACATGGCCAACAAAATTGAGGGGTTAGGTTGATGAATATTACTCTGTTCAATAGGCGTAGGTTTAGGGTCTAGGAGAATTATATTTTTCAATGAAGAAGAAGCATCAGGCATTGGGGTTTTTGCTTTAATTTTTTGTTTGGCCATACTCCTCAGAACCTTCATAGGAATGACTAGTGCAACAAGGGTAGTGACAACTAGCACTACTAGAGTGGTAATGGTTTGTGCAACATGGGCACAACGCTTCTATTTCAAAGGATCCTTTTCACGGGTCTTATAAGGAATAGTGAAGTCCTTAGCTACATGGGAATTGAGTCCTTCATTTTTATTTTTATCATTGTCATCAATAGGAGTAGTGACAAGCTCACAGGGCAATCCTTCATATGCACCCTTTTTGGAAACAAACCCATTCTTTGATAGGAATGCATCCCAATTATCTCCCCTCTTGTTTAATTCTTCAACAATTAATATTTTAAATAATTCATGGTTGTACATGCTTCGATTTACATTCTCAGGGTTTGTTTGCACATTCTCAACCATCCTACCCAGGATTTGACAAGGATAAAATGGAGAATTCAACTCACTACCAACTTCAAAATGCAACAAAAGGAAAATATGGTAGAGAAAAGTGATGGCATACCATCCCTCATAGGTTATAACCTT
Source organism: Picea mariana (assembly GCA_032191745.1). NCBI lineage: Eukaryota > Viridiplantae > Streptophyta > Pinopsida > Pinales > Pinaceae > Picea > Picea mariana. The sequence goes on from JASDQU010101172.1 coordinate 216,327, forward strand.
CTTAAGAACAAACATGGGATTTATTCACTTCTCTGTGATCCATACCCTAGGCACCCCCTTTTTCCAATATAAATTCTATCTCATCGAGCACATGAATCATTCCCACACCCCTTGCTCCACTTGTTTATTTTTGAACCATCGTACCCCTATTGTCAGGATCCTTGTATCTTGAGACGATTTTTCTTCTAATACGACAAGCACCAAGTCTCCCATGCGATCCACACTACCATCAAATTCCTTTGTTACATAGGCATCATACCCCTGAATTTTTTCGAGAAATGGAAACCAGCCTATAGTTTTGAGGAGCGGTTTTCTAGCATTGTATTTGGGGTATGCCTCGAGCTCTCTAAGAGACCATGGCTATTTCCTTAACATGTCGAGACTCCCCATGCCACCATAATTGAGAACATGAGAGGGTATGCAAGAGTACTCTATTTTTAATGATTCACACTACAAGTGGGGAACTAGGATTTAGGGAGTTTGGAGATAAAGTGGGAGAATTTGAGCTTATTTTGATTCCTAGTAGTGATTCAAAATAAGTGGGTCAAAAAAAAATGGGAAATGAGTATATAGATCGGTCATTCATTGTAATGATCATCCATGGATGAAGCGATGATTGTGGGTGACAGAGTAATCATGAAATAAAATGGTTAAAATATCATATGTAGCGAGGGAAATGGATAAGGGTAGTGTATATGGGTATGGGATATGTGTAGTTTATAGGATGAGTAAATGGGATATAAGTAGATTATAGGTTTTTTAAGTGGGATTATAGGATACATGGAATATGATAAGAATACATGTTACATGAATGAACTCATAAGTAAATACAAATTAAGTTTCCCATGTTTTTAATAAACTAGAAAATAATCAAAACTTGCCTTATTACCTCAAGTTTACCTGATGATGCATGTTGGAATGGAGAAGAGAAAGGAAACCTAAGATTGTTGTTACATTATGTTGAGGTCATGAAATCACTGAATGCTTTGTTGCTGAACCTTGAATTTCCAAATGTTGATGTAGAAGAGATGCCAAAAATGATGACATTGCTAGTGTTTGAGATTGATTATTTTCATAAGTGGATGATGCTGTAGATGTAGACCAGTGGAAAGATGAAGAGAAGGACCTAGGGTTGCTTGGGAAACTCCATACCTTTACTTGTGAAGCTGCTAGCCTATAAATGATGGACATAATTTAATATTATAGGCTACATGTCATCTTGTAACTGATACATGGGTCTTGTAATTGTAGAAAACAATGGTTACAAGACTGCTCAATGGTTACCAGACTGCTTGTAGCTACTGAAATTACAAATATTAAAGCTTCTATTGAAAGTCTAAGTAGTGAAGATGAAATATATCAATACTGAGAGCTACTAATAATAGAAGAGAATTGAAAACATGAAAGCAAAGAATATGAAAATGAAATTTTAACTAAACATGCTAAACTGGAAACTTTAGAACAAAGAAATGAGCTGCTGCAAGCTATTGTTGATCAAATAGTCTTCAACTGCTACCAAAACCCGAGGTACATTTCTTATCATGTGAATAAATGTTTTGGTTTCAAGCATGAAAATAAATCGTTGTATTACCAACCATTAAGGTATGTCATTAACCAATGTGAAGCAACTCAATTTTAATGACAATGCATGCTAAAGTACCTTAGTGCATATTAACAGGTACAAATATATGTGACGATATCAAGTCACCTGCAAGATTCGTCAATCAAGAGCCATTGATGAATCCCCATGATTGAAAACAAGGAGATCTACCATTGATGCATGCGGATCATAGGGCAATATAAAATATCTAACCTTGACCCTAGATAATGTGTTGGAGTTGATGGGGCAGTGTTTTTCAGAAGGAGGGCCTTAAGGAATCCCCATCAATGGACATGATCATAAAATAAATGATTTTGAAGGGTCACAATACAAAATTACATGCATAAATTTTATTGTGAAATTTTATTCTCGAATGAAGATTCTGACACAAGAAAATTTAACTACAGTGGAGATGGTTGCTAACTATTTTGATAAGACAACAAGAATGGTTATCCCAAGCTCTGTAATGATAAGGTTTTTCATAGACCCAAATCATATCTTGTTGAACTTGTTGTTAAGAGATTAGGCATAGAAAAAATCCCTCTTTTTGGGACAAACCAAACTTATATATCTTACAGTCAACAATCTCTCTTTTATTTGAGAAAAGTTCAGGGGACATTTTCCAGCCAGTTACCTAGCTTTCAAGCAAATTCCTTGTCCAAATGTGCCATAGAGCTAGTTTTCAAAAAAGGACTTCATTTTTTCTTTACTTTACACACACACACATCTTTTTATTTAAGGAAGGAAGAAGAAATAAATCAAAGTGAGGTTGCAGCAAGTTGGGAATCCTCCCTTCTCAGTACCTCCATCTTAGATTGTTGCTGAATACATTGGACGAACTCTTCTCAATTGACATGCAACTTGTACAATCTTAGTCGATGCCCATTGACCAAGAAATAAATACCTTTCCCATAAATGGTATTGATATTCACAGAATCCTTGTCAAAGACATTCAAAACTTCATATGGACCTAACCATCGTGTGGTGAACTTTCCTTTAAAGTTTTTAAACTTGGAATAAAAAAGGAAAGCCCAATCACCTGGTTTGAATTGATTCTTCCGGATGAACTTGTCATGTCATTTACTTCTCTACTACTAGACAAGGGTGGTCTACTTGATGGTGTCTTGAAGCTTCTCGTCCAATTCATTTAGATAAACTATCCTTTGTTGTTGTGCCTTTGAAATATCCACACCTAGTTGAACTTCCATTCTGAAGGTCTTCACTTGAAATTCTATCGGAAGGAGAATTTTTTTGGCATACATTAATTCACATGGTGTGAATCTGATTATGTTCCTTCATGTAGTCATGCAGGTCCACAGTGCCTTAGGAAGTCATTCTGCCCAGTTCTCATGATATCATTGTACTGTCTTGGTCAGAATTGATTCAAGGACCTTATTTTTGGACTCCACTTTCCCATTGGCCTATGGATGGTAAGGGGAGGATTCCAATGTTTGATTTGATATTGCTCAGTGATGGATTGTACAAGCTTTGATGCAAACTACACTCCTTGATCTATTACAATTTCTCTTGGCACAATGAATTGGGTAAAAATATCTCCAAATAGAAAATCAACAACTATTTGTTCAATAGCACAGAAAAGAGATTTGGCTTCTACCCACTTGGTAACATAATCAATACAAAGTAAGATATACCTTTTATTTTTCGATTCAGGAACAATCGACTCTACAAAATCCAAAGATCATTTCTCAAAAGGCTCAATCATTACCTAGGGTTGTAAAGAAATCTTGTCAAATCATACTAGGCAACCCATTCATTGACAACTATCACAACTTTGAATATATTGTTGGGCATCCTTGAAGAGGGTTGGCCAATGGTATCCAGAATGAATAAATTTATATGTTGTTATCTTGTCAGTGAAGTTCCCTCCCCATGGCTTGTCATGAAAAGATTTCAATATATCAAACAATTCATCTTTGTAGACACATCTTCTAATGATAAAGTCAGGTTCTGTCTGGAAGAGGTTCCCTCCAACACAAGAGTAAGAGGCGTGGCGTTGGACGATCCTCTTCTTTTCACTAGGTGAACGATGCTGTGGCGATTTCCCTGTAACCAAATAGTTAGCCACATTTACAAACCACAATGATTTAGTAGATACAACAAACAAATTCTCATCAGCAAGTTCATCATCTACAAGAGTTTCTTTTTCCTCATTATGAATTCTAGAAAGGAAATCTTCTACCAAATTTTCCCTTCCAGGTCTATCTAAAATAGTAATGTTAAATTCCTGCAACAACAAAATCCATCTCGTCACCCTACCATTGGTTATAGGTTTTTTCATTAGGTACCTAATGGTAGAGTGGTTGGTACTAATGAAGACCTAATACCCAATGATGTAGTGTCTGAACTTATTAATTGCATGCACAACTGCTAGAAATTCCTTTTTTGTAATTGTATAGTTTACTTCAGATGGTGTTAATTTATTTCTAATGAAGTAAATGGCGTATGATGATTTATTTTCTTGTATTCCTAAAACGACTCCAAGAGCTATGTCAGAGGATTTAGTTGAAATGTGGTATGGAAGAGACCAATTTCCCCTCCTTAAGATTGGTGCTTGTGCAAGTTTTTCTTTTAGTACGTCGAAAGAATGTTGGCAATGATCATCCTAGAAAAAGTCAGTATCCTTGGTAAGTAATTTAAATAAAGGGGTGGCTATTCTTTAAAATGTTCTATGAATCTTCTATAATAACTAGAATGTCCTAAAAATCATCTTACATATTTTGGATATTTTAGAACCAAGAGTTTTGATATGACCTCAATATTTTCTGGATCAATTTGAATTCTGACACTAGATATGAAATGGCCAAGAAAAATGCCCACGCTCTGCAACATATGACATTTAGCATCACTCAAAACAAGGTTATTTTCTTGGAACCTTATCAAAACCTTTCCTATATTCTCTAATGCTTCAATGAAAGTATCACCATATTGATCCAGGTGGATATCGGTGGCCACCCACCTTTTCCAACTGGCTCAAAACAATTTTCTAGCAATTTTGGTAATTTACTATGTTTAGCAGTTTTTAACTTCCAGGGCCATTTTGAGTTCTTAAATGAAGGTTTTTTGGGATCGAGCTTCTTAATGATAGTCAAAGGCTCTAAATGAGCCCCCTAAATGAATCTCCTTGATGATACCTTTCCAACGGTGTATCGATCACCCCAAACGAAGATTGTATGCAAAATTTACGCCCCTGGGAAGTTGACGTATCAACTACCCCCATCGGGGCTTGCAAACCTTTTGAATTTTCATCTTACAGGGTTAAGGTTTTGGATTTTACTTATGTTAAAAAGGTCTTTGGAGCCTCATTGTAACTATCATCTCCTTGCAAATGCGATTAGCAGTCACATCTCTTCTCAGAGATAAGCTGCCACCATTCTAACGAGTCTTTCACTCTGTATTTCTACAGTTTTGCACATTTCACACATTAATAGAAATTGTGTATTACTGTATCTCTATGCTTATATCTCTGGTATATTTATGTTATAATGTTAGATATATGATACATCTCTGTACATTTCTTTATTATATCTCTGCTCTCATTTCTTGCCGAAAATAATCCAGATCACATATACAGAGAAATCATCCATATAAAATTCCATGCAATCATGGATTAGGTAAAAAAAGATAGATAAAACCACTCTCTAGAAAGTGGTGGGAGCATTAAATAGTCCAAAGGGTAACGATTTGTAAGAATATATACCCCATGGACATGTGAAAGTTGTCTTATCCTGATCTTTGGGTGCTATGTGTATATGGTTGTAACCACTAAAGCCATTGAGAAAAGATAAATAATTTTTACCAGCTAATGCATCCAAAACATGGTTAATAAACGGAAGAGGAAAATAATATTTTAAAGTGGATTTGTTAATTTATCTATAATCGACACAAATACACCACCTACCATTCTTTTTAGGTACATTAATAAGGGTAGATAAACTGGGCATCTAGTAATTTTTGTAGTCATTCTTTGACAATTTCTTTGAGAGCAGGCTTCATAAACCTTTATGGTTTCCTAATGGGGTGGGAATTCTCCTAAATTTAGATATGATGGATACAAGTGTCCGGGTGAATTATCTTTATATATTGATAGCTCCATGCAAAGGCCCCTTTGTGTGTTTTTTCAACATTTTGATTAGTTGTTCTTACTGAGACCTGTCAAGTTGAGAATTTTTATGTAAAAATTTACCTGGAATGATGTCAACAGGAATTATGCTCAATTCTATCATATCAGTGGCTATTATAGAAAGTTTTTGTGATGAGGAAGTATTCAATCATAATTCTCTTGAAATTCTAAACTAAAGATATGATCAAGAGATAAAACCAAATTTGCAAAGGATCTAAATTGACCAAAAAACTCTGAATTTGGTCTTCTTCGATGAGTGCTTTGAATTGCATAATATGATCTATTGTAGAAATAGATTGAACATTTTATCTATCACTATTGGCGGTGTCTAGACATAGAGTGTTTTCAAGCTCACGAGAGGATTTGGGGGGAGGATACAAAGTTATATTTTTCACTAAGTCTCCATAAGAAATAAGCATGTTCCCAGACCTACATCCAATAAATGCATTTGCGGTGGCCAGATATGACCTTCCTAAGATCAGGGGATGGCCCCCTGAAGGGGTTTTGGGATATAATACCATACAGTCAACATGATACTCCCATGATTCTAAGGAAACAATCACATCATCTAATACACCCTTAGGCTTGATATTGGATTGGTCTGCTAACTCTTAAACAATATGTGTAGGACAAAGGTTAAGTATATGTAGTTGATCCATGGTCTACAGAGTCATGATGTTGGTGGTGCCCCCTATTTCAACAAGCTTGTTTGGGATGAGAACATAATTGATGTGTACTGAAACATTCGAGTTTCTAGGATCTTGATATTTTTCTACACATATTTGTCCTGACATGAGATTTGTTGATATCCCCACAAACCAGATTTTTGTTGGTTCTATATTCTTACTTTTGGGTTTCTTTACACAAAGTTATGTAATGGTTTTGGCATAAATAGGTATATCTATAATGGCTTGCAATAAAGGGACTTTGATGCAAACATTCCTTAATTTAGATACCAAGTCAAATTCGTGGTGAACAATTGGTTTCTCAAGCTTAACCTTTCTCAATAGGGAGGCAAACTGGATGACTGTGAAGCTCTAAATGTGGGGAAGTTTGCTTTATTTCAACATTATCATTTATTTGTTTGGGAGTATCCTCCTCTGAATCTTCTTCAATAATTTTAGGAGAGTTCCTATTGAGCACCTTTCTTGACCTAAGTTGAATTTATTGTAAGTCCACTTGGGTGACCATATAGGTAGGAAAGCGTTGTAACTCAGTGTTGAAAGTAGGATGGGCTACCTTATTATTGGAGTTAGGAATTGGTTGAGTAAGAAAATGTGTAGGTATCAGAGGTTGGGTGGATGGAAGTTGTAGTTGTTGGGGTTGTGTGAGTTGTAATTGTTGAGGTGGTGCAATTAGTTTTGTTTGTGGTTGTGTAGAATATGAAATTTGTTAGGGATATGGTTGTTATGAATATTGGTGAGATGGTTGCATAGGGTATGATGGCTGTGGGGGTGTAGGATAGGTATAGAC
>JASDQU010101172.1:237414-253787 GCA_032191745.1 Picea mariana
TGACATTCAGGAGGTTGAAACAGTGAAAGACATGGGAGGAAGCATTCCAAGGATTTATGCAACCTTGGACAACGAGTAGGCAGAGTATCAATCCCCCATGATCGAAGTGGAAGGTAATATTGACAACCAACCCATAGCAATTTTGATTTATTCTGGAGCTACCCATAGTTACATAAATGCTAACATTGTTGAAATATTTCACTTGCAAAGAAGTAAGCATAAGAAATCTTGGTTAGTTTAGTTAGCCACGGGGGTTAAGAGAAAGATTAATGAGTTGGTTAAAGATTTTCAAATATACATGAATGGACTCAACACAAAGGTAGATGTAAACATCACACCATTCGATTCATATGATTGTCTAATTGGAATGGATTGGTTGGTAAAACATCATGCTGTCTTCGACTGTTACAACAATAAAAGTACACGTCTTGATGAGGAAGGGAAACAAGGCAAGATTCAAGGCATTCCAAGAGTTGCAACTGTTATAGAGATTTCAACTATGCAGTTGAAGAAGAGCTTCAAGAAGGGATGCCAGATGTTTACAACCCATATGGAGGAGGTAGCCAAAGACAAAGTGGAAAGCATTGAATACCATCCGGTCTTGAGGGATTTTGAAGATGTTTTTAGAGAAATTCCAAGATTGCTACCAAAGAGAGACATTGACTTCTCTATTGATTTGGTTCCAAGAGTTGCCCTAGTATCTAAGACACCTTACATAATGGGCACACCCGAACTAAAATAGTTGAAAAAGGGGTATATATGCCCAATTGTGTCACCTTGGGGAATCTCGGTTCTTTTTGTGAAGAAGAAGGATGGAACCTTAAGGCTGTGTATTGATTTCAGGCAACTTAATAAGGTTACCATAAATAATAAGTATCCTTTTCCTAGAATTGATGATTTTGTTGATCAATTGAAAGGTGCGAGAATATTTTCAAAGATTGACTTGAGATTGGGATATCATCAAGTAAGGATAAAGGAAGAAGACATCAACAAGACAACATTCAGAACAATATATGGGCATTATTAGTTGACGGTAGTGCCATTTGGACTATCAAATGCCCCAACAATCTTTATGTGTTTGATGAATGGAGTGTTCAGGGAGTACCTGGACAAGCTTGTGATTGTGTTCTTAGATAATATACTCGTCTATTATAAATCAGAAGAGGAACATGAGAAACATTTAAGAATGGTGTTGCAAGTTTTAAGAGAGTATATATTGTATGCTAAGCTAAGTAAGTGCATATTTTATCAAAATAAGATACACTACTTGGGGAATATAATAGCAACAATAGGGATAGAAGTTGATCCTAAGAAGATAGAGGCCATTAGAGGATGTCCAATGCCAAATAATGTCACATAGTTCAAATCATTCATGGGTCTTTCTGGTTATTACCATAGATTCATAAAAGGCTTCTCAAGGATTACAAGTCCAATCACTTCTTTGCAAAAGAAGGGAGTGAAACTTGAATGGAGTTCCAAGTGTGAAGAGAGTTTTCAACAGTTGAAGGGAATTTTGGTAAGTGTACCAATCTTGAAGATTGCAGATCCAAATGAATATTTTGTTTTGTGCATCGATGCATGCAAGGAAGGAATCAATGGAGTTCTCAGTCAAAGGGACCATGTGGTATGCTATGAGTCCAGAAAATTAAAAGAGTATGAGAGGAATTATGCTACACATGACTTGGAGTTAGCAGTGATTATACATGCATTGAAAATGTGGAGGCATTACCTTATGGGTAAGAAATTCAAGCTAAGGACAAACCATTATGGTTTGAAGCATTTGTTTGGACATCCAACACTAAATTCTAGACAAACTAGATAGCTGGAATTTTTGAGTGAATATGACTTCGAAATTAAGCATATAAAGGGAAAAGAAAATCAAGTGGCTAATGCACTCAATAAGAGAGCTCATGAAGTGCATATTGCAGCCATTGACATGTACATGATAGATCTGAAAGAAAAAATCATTACATCAGCAAATTCGGATCAACAATATGTAAGAATAAAAGAGATATTACAACAAAGAGTAAAAATTTAATTATTATGAGTTGAAAGAAGCAATAATTCTCATGTACAAAGGTAAGGTGTATGTGTCGAATTCCAGTGAGCTAAAAAATGCAGTGCTGAAGGAGATGCGTAATGTGCCATATGTCAGGCAACTAAGGTATCATAAAACAATTGCAACAGTAAGAAGCCAATACTTTTGGCTGGGAATGAAAAAGGAAGTGGCTAATTACATAGCCGAATGCCTAGAATGGAAAAAATTAAAGACAGAACATAGAAATCCAACATGTTTGCTACAACCATTTCCCATTCCAGAATGGAAGTGGGAAGTTGTTACAATGGATTTTATTACTAAGCTGCCAAGAATAGTGAAGCAACATGATTCCATCATGGTGGTGGTGGATAAATTGACTAAGAAAACACATTTTATTCTAGTAAAGACTACACACAAGGCAACAAATATTGCAGATATCCACATGAAATAAGTTGCTAGGCTACATGGGGTACCTAAAGCAATAGTTTCAGATATAGATCCAAAGTTCACATCCAATTTTGGAAAGGTTTGTTCAAGGGCTTTGGAACAAATTTAAATCTTAGTACAACATATCATCCAGAGTCAGATGGACAAACTGAAAGGACTAACAGAATAATTGAGGACATGCTTATAATGTATGTGGTGGATCGACCATCAAAGTGAGAAGACTATATTCATTTAGTTGAATTTGCCTACAATAATGGGTATCATGCCTCATTGAAAATGAGTCTGTTTGAAGCATTGTATGGCAAAAAATGTAACACACCAGTGAGTTGGGATAATCCAACAGACAAAGTAGTTGTTGGGCTAGAATTGTTAAAGGAAATGGAAGAGCATATAGTAAAGATAAAGAAAAATTTAAAGGCTTCCCAATATAGGCAGGACAATTATGTAGACAGGAACAAAGTTTTCAGAGATTTTAAATTGGGAGAACATGTGTTTTTGGAGTTTCCTGAAGTTGGCAGCGAGATATTATGGGACTTTTGAAATATTAGAAAAGATAGGTCCAATTGCATACATGTTAGCTTTGCCTGCATCCATGAGAGTGCATAATGTATTTCATGTGTCAATGATAAAGAAATATGTTCTTGATCCTAACCACATAATTTATTGGAATGTGATCCAGGTGGAGCTCGAAGGGGATTTTCGGGTGGAACCAATACACATCCTGGACCGGAAAGTCAAAGTTATTAGGAACAAAACCATAGGGATGGTAAAGGTTCAATGGACCTGATATGGTCCTAAAGATGCTACATGGGAGCATGAATAAAACATGCAGGCATAATACCCACAAAGTTTTTATAGTTTTGAAGAAAACATAATGCAAGACTCCATTTTGAGCAACTAAAATTATGGAACCACATCTTTGAGTCGTAGTCAATTGCATTGGGGACCTTGATAAAAGAATGAATCATCCTTGGGTTAGCCTTGATAAATGGATGGTACATCCCTTAGGTTATCCCTGATAAATAGATGGTACATCCCTTAGGTTATCCCTCATAAATGAATGGTGAATTCCTTGGGTCAACGAGTTGAGATGAACATGAGATTTTGGTTGGAGCTGCTACCGGAGTTGTTAAATTTCAAAATTTTGTTTCTAAGTATTGTGATTGTTGGCCCTTGGTTATGAACATAAGTTAAGATTAAGGAAGAAAAGGAAAAATGCGAATTGCGCGGAAGACACAGTGACTGATACTGGGTTGAAGTGAGCAAAAGAGCATAAAGGACAGAGAAAAGTAAAAGGAAGCAAGCCAATGAACGAGGAAATCAAGGATGACATATCAACAAGGAAGGAGGATCATGGACAACCCAACAAGTGGAAAAATCCACCATTGGATGCTTTGGATCACCGTGCGAGAAGGAAGGAAAGACAGGTTGGCGAAGCCCTGAAAATGCGGGTCAAGTTGACCTAGGGTTTTGGTATCTAAAGTTTTGACACCTAGGTTTCATCCTAAGGATGTCGGTGAGTGATTGTAATGTATAAATAGAGGTCAAGAGGACCTGGGATGGGTTGTTGTCATTGTTGTTACTATTGTTGGTGTTGTGATTGTTGTTGTGTGATCGAGTGAGTAACATTGTGTGAGAGAGAAGTGCTGGGTACAAGAGCCTTCTGTATTGTAAGATCTTCAGCTGGGTGCGAAGATCAACCCTGCAGCTGGGTGCATAGGGAGGGGAGAGATATAGAGGAGAAGAAAGAAGATCTACTAGCTGAGAGCGCAGACAAGAACTGTATGCTTCACCTTAATATATTATAAAGAACAGTTCTGTGAATGTAGCCCTAGAGAGAGGGTGAACCACATATACCTTGTGTTGTGTGTGATTGATGCTATGTTCTTTGCCTTTGATATACTGGTATTGCATTACTGTGGTAGATCTGATAGATGTGTGGAATAGATCTAAGCTGATAAGTGATATATGCATGCTGTATTGTTCTGGTATTAGATCCACTTGTATTCCCCTTGGTTATAGACATCCCTGTCGTGCAACCCCCCCATCGCTGCTTCAGGTGAGACTGCATCTGCTTCGCAGTTGTTGCCGAAAGGGCCAGTAGTTAGGGCTTGTTGGTGCACTCTTGGAGCTGAACCCTAGGTCTGCCCCTGTGCCAACAAATGGTTCCATTGCCGGGACATGAATATTCTTGAAGGAATGTCAAGGTGGTTCCCATCAAAGACAAAGATTCAGAAGTGGATAGAGGATCAAGAAAAGGACTTCGCTGAAGCCTAGAACAAGAAACTTAATCTTAGTACAGAGGATTGGTTAGGAAGATATATCTTTACTGATATACACAAAATTTTCTTTGGAGGAATCCATCGGGAGCTATACGAGTGGTTAGCTAGGTTAGGAGATACCTAGTTTGAGATTAGATCTAGGCCACCTATGGTCTGGACGACGACGCTAATCAAGAAGGTCAAGAGAGTTGATAACTTCATGGTAAGAGCATTAGACCACTGGTTTGATAGCACCATTGGAGGGTACATCATCAAGTTTGCTGTTGACAGGGTAGAGTCATATAACCAAGCCGAGAGATATTTCTTCAAGGGACCCAGAGGAAAATTTCTACATTTTTTGAAGTTGAGGATCAAGATGCTATTACATGAGAAGAACATCTTGAAGATACAGTAGATTGGTCGGATCTGAAAAAGCTAATGTTCAAGAATTCAGACAGCGACAGTGACACATAGGATGGAAATACGCATAATGGGAGAGCATTCAAAGAAGTTCACCTTGCGAATCCGTTTAAGTAGAACTACGAGGATGAGGGTTTCTATAGTGGAGAAGAGGCAGATCTGACGAATGAAGAGCATTCAGAACCCGCTTGGGCAGAGGAAGGGAAAGCTGAAGAGCCTCACCGGGAAGAGCTAGAAACTTCAGGAACTCCGTAGACTGCTGAAGTAAGTATTATTATCCCTCCCGTTGATTCAGTAGAATTAAGAAATCAGAGTAATCCAAGCCACCAGAGCATTCAGAGCACTGTCACTAGTAGTCCACCACATACTCAGTCAGGAACCCTAGGAAGATCTATGGCAGATGAGATGAGGCTCCCTATTTTTAGGGGAGATGGGTCTGAAGACTCTGATCAACATTGGTTCCTATATGAAGCTGTATGGAACATTAAAAATGTCATCGACAAAGCTATTAAAAGAACTCAGCTTAGTACTACCCTTCGAGATTGCGCACTGAGCTGGTACATTAAGCTTGTCTAAGGACTTGTACAGCCTAAGCCGCTGAATGAGATCAAGAATGCATTGATTGTAGAGTTCAAGAAACCCAAGTCAGAGTCACAATGTATTATAGAGCTGAAAGAGATCAAGCAAAAGGTAGCTGAACCTGTTTGGGAATTCGATCAGAGATTCAAGACCTTAACCGACCGATTGACTTTTCAGATCCCAGATGAGCAAAACAAAGAATGGTTCATTGCTGCCCTCTTACCACACATCAGAGTTCTTTTGATGCAATAGAAGATTGCTTCGCATGTTGAGGCACTGGAGATCTCCATGAAGTTAGAGTCAGCCCCTATGGAAGAATCCAGCTCAATGATGATTCAAATATTGAGTCAACTAACTAGTTTGTCTCTGCAGGTCGAAGATATGAAGAAAGACAAGGGAAAAGATAAAAGAGAAGACATCTGGTGTGTCAAGTGAAAATCAGAAGTCCATGACAAGGAACACTGCCCCTTATTTCATGAATACTTGGCCTCTGGAGCTCTAACCCCTTTGAAGCAAGTCAACCTACCCTGATGTGAAGTATGCATGAATAGACATTGCTCTGGTGAGTTCTATTACATGCAAAAATATGTTCAGACACCCACAAATTTGTATTGCATGTTCTGTAAGTTCATGGGGAACGATGATAGGGATTGTAGGGCTTATGACCTCATGCATGAAAGGTCAAGAGATACATACAAAATTCAAGGCAAAGTACAACAAGAAGGAAACACTACACAGTATAACTCCCCTGGGAGAGGAAACTTCAACCCTCGTGGTGGATTCAGAGGAGGAGGAGGAGGAGGAGGTATGGGTCGAGGCTGAGGATAGATCATTTGTTACAACTGCGCATAAACATGACACTTAGTAAGGGATTGTCAGAACCGTTGCACTACTTGCATCTACTGCAGTTCCTTCGAACACGTTATAGAATATTGTCCTATACTGCTAGCTAAGCTTCAGGAAAGACGTGGACCTCAGCAGAACCCGCAAGTGAAACTGATATATGATGAACCTCACGGAGAAGACCCTAGATTCGTTGTTATCAATAGAGGAGGCACTGTTACAGGAGAAGAAAAAATGACCCAAGGAAAGACTACATAAGACTCAGGAGTTAGGAAAGCTATAGAGAAGACCCAAACTTTTGATGCAAAGAAAGAAAGACAAATATTTGAGGAAGAAAGAAAAGAGTTCAAAGCAGACCAAGGTTATTCATCAGAGACATGACTAGAAGTGAGAGAATATGGAATGCCTCAGGCATTTGATCAGTCTACTTCGCCAAGAGAAGGAAAAGAGGTAAGGAAGCTCATGGAATTTCTATATACTTGTATTAAGTTGATTCAGGATGAGAGCATTGTACAAGAACTAAAAAATTTAATCAGACAGTATGATCTAGGAAAGATAGACCCCTTACTGAATAGGGTAGTACATCAAATCGATAAAAAGAGAAGGAAAAATAAGGAATTACACTTGAATTCTCAAATAGGAGAATATGATATAGACTATATGGTCCTTGACTTAGGGTCGGAGGTCAATGTCATGACGAAGCAAACCTGGGCACTAATGGGAAAACCCAAGTTGATCTATTCCCCTATCAGGCTTAGGATAGCTAATCAACAAGATGTAAGCCCCTTTGACAGACTGGAACATGTCTCTGTTTACATCGATGGAGTAAGAACGTTTGCATATTTTGAGGTAATTGAGATAGTTGATGATAACTGTCCTTACCCTGCGCTGTTAGGAATCGATTGGGCTTTCAATAGTTCCACTGTGGACGATTTAAAGAAAATACGTATGAATTTTGAAAGAGATGGCCTTAGGGTCATTGCTCCTTTAGATCCAGATGAAGGTCAACGATACACATATCCCATCAGAGAGGAAGACCACGCATATGAGTTGGAAAACATATACAAACTAATAGCCAGACAACATGATTACATTAATCCTACGACTGATGGAAACCGAAGTTGGTGAAGTGACAACGCATGTTCATCAGAATCAGAAGAAGCACTGGAGAACTGGCATAATAAAATGTATGAAGTATCTACAAGAAGATGTGCTAGATTAACCAGAGTAGTTCGCTGGATCGACACAATAGTAAGTAACTTACCCACCTTTGATGGTCTGAATTGTTTAGAAACCTTCTTGTCGGACTTTGAAGAAAGTGTACCAATGCAACAAAGATTGTTGGCAATGGATGAGGCCCTAAAAGAAACCCCAACAAGATGGTGGGGGACACACAAAACCAACATTGCAGATTGGGTACAATGTCGTACCTTGATGACAACGCAGTTCTTAGCACACGTAGAAGGCTGCGAAGTTCGGTACACAGTTTGAAGTTGCCTAAAGGACCATGTGTGGAGTTGCAAGGAAGCCTGAAGCCCCCATTCTCCTGGAGTAGTGGGTGCACAAATTCATTAACACACTGGACACGACACCTATCAACTGGTACCTTCACGCAGAGCTGCGCCTCGTCACTACAGATTGGGAAGGTATGACTCAGAATTTTTTAACTACCTTCTTATTTGAAATTCAATTTCCTTCAGTAGATCAAGAATTATAGATTGTCATACATAAAGTATTTGAGGAGGCCTCTATCCTCCCTTTAGAACAAGAAAAGGATGAATGGACTGCGCCTCTCCAGAAACTGCAAGACTGTTACAACATCAATGCTGATGAGGACGATGATCCTAGGAAGGTGAACATCACCGAAACAGAAGGCCAAAGAGATGTGGAAGGACCAGGAGTTGACCTACCATTCATCAGAAATCCGATCAAGATTAAGAAGATCAATATTGGAACAGAGCAAATACCGAAGCTTGCAAATGTTGGAGATTACTGGGATGCTGCTACTATTGACAAAATAACAGAGTTACTGCATGAATATCAGGACTTGTTTCCAACCAAGTTCACCGATATGAAGGGAATTAAAGGGCCTATGGGGGAGATGAGGATCGCTTTGAAACCAGATGCAAGACCAATCAAACAGACACCCTACAGATTGAACCCTAAGTATAAAGAGAAAGTGAAGATCGAGCTCGATAGAATGCTGGAAGCAGGAATTATAGAACCTGTCAAAGAGTCAGAGTGGATTAGCCCTATGGTGGTACATGACAAGAAGACAGAAGAGATCAGGATCTACATAGATCTCAGGAAGCTGAACGATGCCTGTTTGCATGACCCCTTCCCTACACCATTCACTGACAAAGTGTTAGATAATGTGGGAGGCCAAGAAGTATATTATTTTACAGATGGATTTTCAGGATACCATCAGATCTGGATTGCAAAGGAAGATCACCGCAAGACCACATTTGCAACAGAATGGGGTTCCTACCAGTATACAGTGATGCCATTTGGATTGAAAAATTCCCCAGCCATCTTTTCCAAGGTGGTGGTCGAAGCATTCAAAGAGTTTCTGCACAGATTTCTAGAAGCATATTTTGATGATTGGACTATTTTTAGTTTATTGAAAAATCATATTGAATGTCTAAGGATAATGTTGGACAAATGCAGGCAGTGTCAAATTTCCTTGAATCTGAAGAAAAGCATCTTCTTTTCACCATTTGGAGTGCTTTTAGGTCATATTGTATGCAAGCAAGGATTGCTGGTAGACCCATCTAAAATTTCCATTATAGTTGATCTTCCACCTCCTACTTCAGTCAAACAGCTGCGCACTACGCTGGGACATACTGGGTATTATAGGAAGTTCATTAAGGGATATGCCCAGATTACAACACCCATGGAGATGATTTTGAAGAAAGACTGTCAATTTCATTGGACCAAAGAATGCCAATAGTGCTTCGACACACTGAAACAAAAGATGGTTACTGCGCTTATCCTGGTTTTTCCAGATTGGAGAAAGGAATTTCACGTACATGTCGATGCATCTTCCATTTCATTAGGAGATGTGTTAGCGCAACCAGGAACATGCGACATCAACCACCCATTAGCTTTTTCCAGTAGGAAACTATCTATAGCTGAGATTATTTACACCACCACTGAGAGAGAAGGGTTAGCCATGGTGTATGCACTGCATAAATTTTACCACTACTTGTTGGGAGGACACTTTAAAATGTTTACTGATCACTCCATGCTGAAATACCTAGTCAACAAACCAGTGTTGGGAGGAAGGATATGCAGATGGCTTCTTCTATTTCAGGAATATGATTTCTAAATTGTGGTTAAGCCAAGAAGAATGAACAAAGGTCCCGACCACTTGTCAAGGTTGGAACACAAAGAAGAGCTGACCAATTTGGAGGATGCACTACTAGATGCACAGTTGCTAGCCATTAGAATGATTGATGACCACTTCGCAGAGGCAGTCCAGTTCCTGTCAACAAGAATGGCACCTAGTGAATATACAATTCCCTAAAAGAAACATCTAGTAGTGCGCACTGTAGAATTATCAATTATAGATGGACAACTATACAAGATGGGACCTGATGAGATACTGTGAAGATGTGTTATGGAGTCAGAGTGACCATTGATCCTCGTAGAATCTCATGAAGGCATCGCAAGAGGACATTACACAGGGAAAGTAACTGCGCAGAAGGTTCTTAGAGCTAGCCTTTGGTGGCCTGCCTTACAGAGATGCTAAAGACTATTACAGAGCCTGCGATGTATGCCAAAGAGTTGGGAAACCATCTAGAAGAGATGAAATGCCATTAGCACCACAATTGATCCTACAAGCATTTGAGAAATGGGCCATTGACTTTGTGGGACCTATAAACCCACCAGTAAAGTGCACATGAGCAAGGTACATAATTACAACGACATAGTACTTGACCAGATGGGCTGAAGCAAGAGAAGTTTTTGACTATAGTGCAACTACATCTATGCACATCATATTTGATGACATCATAACCAGGTTTGGATGCCCAAAGATCCTTATGAGTGATCAAGGCACACATTTCATAAATAAAATAGTTGAAGCCCTGATTAAGGAATTTGTAGTCCACCATCAGAAGAGCACACCTTACCATCCACAAGCAAATGAGATAGTCAAAGCATTCAACAAGATCTTGGAGACAACGTTGACGAAAATTCGCAGTGTGAATAGGGATGACTGGGATTTAAGAGTACCAGCAGTACTATGGGCCTATAGAACCACTTGGAAGAAGCTAACAATGCAAACCCCTTTTAAGTTGGTGTATGGTCTCGAAGCCGTTGTCCCAATGGAATACCTGGTACCAAGCTTAAGAATTGCTGCCTTTACATATATGGATGACACTGGCACTGTTCAAGAGAGGCTTGTGCAGTTGATCGAAATCGAAGAAGATAGATTTATTGCAGGATTCGATCAACATGTGCAAAAGGAAAGAGAAAAGGCCTATCATGATAGGCACATCAAGAAGAATCCATTCAAGCAAGGTGATCTAGTACTGGTATATGACAGTAATTTCATAAAGCATCCTGTGAAGTTCTGAATGCATTGGCTCGAGCCATATGAGGTCGCCTATGTTACAAAAGGAGGAGCTACACAGTTGAAGACTTTGAATGGAGAATGGAAGGAAAGATTAGTGAACGAGAGCCGACTGAAGTTGTACTATGACAACCAGTTGCCTCGCAGCTCTCAGTAAAAGCATAAGGAAAAGGGTCTAGGTACAAGGTGCAGTTGAAACTGGGTACTAGACACAGAAAAAACAGTCTACACAAGGAAGGAGAGGAGGCATAGAACAGAAAGCAGAGGCTACACTGCGCAATCTGAAGTCGAAGTAAAACAGAAGGATCAGATCTGAAGTGCCTCGGGACAAGTCACAGGTGAGTGTTGGGGGCCTGTTGGCCCTTGGTTATGAAAGTAAGAGAAGATCAAGAAAGAAAAGGCAAAATGCAAACTGTGCGGAAGACACAATGACTGTTACTGGTTCGAAGTGAGAAAAAGAGCAGAAAGGATGGAGCGAATTAAAAGGAAGCAAGATGATGAACGAGGAAATCGAGGATGACATATCAACAAGGAAGGAGGATCGTGGAAAACACAACAAGCGAAAAAAGCCACCGTTGGATGCTTTGGAGCACCGTGCAAGAAGGAAGGAAAGAGAGGCTGGCAAAGCCCTGAAAACGTGGGTCAAGTTGACCTAGGGTTTTAGACACCTAGGGTTTTGGTATCTAGGGTTTTGACACCTAGGTTTTGGCCTAAGGATGTCGACGAGTGATTGTAATGTATAAATAGAGGTCAAGAGGACCTGGGATGGGTTGTTGTCGTTTTTGTTACTATTGTTGGTGTTGTGATTGTTGTTGTGTGATCGAGTGAGTAACATTGTGTGAGAGAGAAGTGTTGGGTATGAGAACCTTCTGTTTTGTAAGATCTTCAGCTGGGTGTGAAGATATTTCAATACAAAAGTGCAAAGATTAACCTTGCAGCTGTGTGCAAAGGGAGGGGAGAGATAGAGAGGAGAATAAAGAAGATCTGCTCGCTGAGAGCGCAGAAAAGAACTGTATGCTTCATCTTAATATATTATAAAGCACAGTTCTATGGACGTATCCCTAGAGAGAGGGTGAATCACACATACCTTGTGTTGTGTGTGATTGATGCTATGTTCTTTGCCTTTGATATACTAGTATTGCATTACTGTGGTAGATCTGATAGATGTGTGGAATATATCTAAGTTGATAAGTGATATATGCATGATGTATTGTCCTGGTATTAGATCCACTTGATATTCCCCTTGGTTGTAGACATCCCTGTCCTGCAACCCCCCTGTAGGATTGTTGGTGCGCTCTTGGAGCTAAACCCTGGGTCTGCCCCTATTCCAACAATGATGTAAATTTGCATATATATGTGTGTGTGTGTGTGTCAACATAGAGTGCACCGAGGATGATTCACAATTGTAGGGGAGGGGGAATGTAACATCCCCACTATAATCCCCAGTTTAATTAATGCTCATGTAGATATAATGTGTGGCTATTGCTAAAGCGATCTAATATGTGAATTGTATTTCAATGTTTTAATAATAAAATGTGATTCCAACTGCTAAGAGGACATGGACAAAATATCGGGGATGAATTAATCCACAAGAGGGGGGAGTGTTTAGGATAATGGCCAAGAGGGGTCCAAGGGGGAAATACCCATGCATATTAATTTAACCCATTTTCCTAAAATTGCTAATTGTATATGAACCTTCCAATTTTTGATTGAGTGTTCCCAAAGCCAATCATTGAATACATGTAATAGGGTGGGTGTGAGTGGTCACATCCCAAAGTTATTGGGCACACGGGGGTTGAGTACAATCTACTTGGCGAAGAGTGCAAGTCAAGAAAGGAAAACCAAAGAGAGGAAATTTGTGTGGGTTGGGATGTTAATTTTTAGTTAGTTAATTTTTGTGCATGGGAAGTAAGGAGAGAGCAAGAAAGAGAGCTTGGAGCTGGTGCAACTATGGAGGGAAAATTCTAGAGAAACCTGGAGCATAATTGGAGCAAATTGAAGCTGGAAAACTGAAGATCCAGGTTGTTAGGCCTGAAGAGTGAACCCCTGTGTGAGTTGCACTAAAACAACAAGTGTTTGTTGTTGGTTTGTTGATAGTTTTCCTATCAACAGTTTCCCTTGAGTTCCTAGCTGAGACAATCCTATCTGCATGTGCTAGAGAGACCCTGATAAACAAATGGGATGCCTGAGGGACTGAGATCAATGAAAGGGTACATTCCTTGGGTTGGACAGGTCAAGAGGAAGAGAGCTGGTGGAAAATCGGAATAACTGTAGGAGAATATCGGTTGGGTTGATGGTTTTATGAGCTGTAAGTGGACTATGAGAGACCACCCTCTTTTATGGATTGTTATCCTTATCCCGAGGGTGATTAGCCATTGAGATTTGGAACAATTAGTCTATGGTTGGGTGGAACGTCCATCCCAAGCAGTTGGTTGCAGAATTCTTATTTAAATATAAGTATTTTATCTTGCTGCTGAGTTATTTACCTCTGTGTAAATGATAATGATTTATATACTGTTGTAATGAGTTGTTTAGCCACATTTCATGTTGATTTTTAGCATGCTATAGATGCATCTATTCTATGGTTGTAGACAATAGTTAAATATGTTTAATTTGTAGCTGTAAGCTACAAGAAATTGACTAAGAGAAAAATAATTATTTTAGTTAGAAGAAATTTCGGTTTTATGTATATTCTGCACCGTAATGTCACTCATATGGGCTAGGGGACGTTACAAGCTTAGGTTGTAAATATTGCATTGAGCTTTACCCAACATTCTTTACAAGGAAATAAACTCTATTTTATCATTTAAACTCTAGTGAGATCTAGGATACTGTAATTAAAACAATTCAATTACTAAACTAAGAGTGTAGAGAAAAGGAATGACAAAAATAGGGATCAATCCATACATGCGTTTGCAACTCAAACTTATACTAACAAACTCAAGCACTATCACACTAAGTCTAGAATATTGAATAATACAACCATGTACTTTAACAAATTTATTTACAATTATAAGTGGAAACATAGTATAACCATAAAGCAAAACTGCAATGCAATTGTTCAAGTGATGTTTGAATCATTACTCAATAAAACTCAGAAACAAAGACGTTGTCTGCAAAATAAAATTGCATGAAAACATAGTTAAGCTTCTAATGTGTTCAAATGATTAAATTGAAATGGTTACAAGGTTGTGTTGATGGAACAATTCCCATTCAAATGAAATCCGTTAACACATCATACCAAACACCCTTAGAGCATAAACAATCATGAAATCAATTACATAAAATAAATGAAGACATAGCTAAACAGAACATAGGGAATTTAAGAAATGCACTTACAATCCTACACTATATGTATAAGGAAATGATATCCATATTGGTGGGCCCTCCCAATTAACATTTCGTTGCTAAAACAACTATAAAAGTAGATCAAAAGAAACCATGAATTGAACTTTCAAAATACCAATATTTTATTGAACAATGTCAACGATACAACTCGATACATGAAATGTCTGTCTCAAAGTATGATAAGTGATTGTGTATCTCATACTACCATGCTTACATTACATTGATCAAAGTGTCTATTTAAATACAACATTGTTTACAAACATACACAGCTCGAGTCTAATCGAACCAATGTTCTCACGCATTGGACATATCAAATACATTTGGAGAATCACAACAACTGACATAATTAAACATGGTAGTGAAAATATAAAATATATTTCATTCATAAGGTATTCCAATGACATGAAATGCATGAGAATATCTCCCAATTTCATCCTCGGCCTGATTTGTTGTTGGCATGCTAATTTGGAGAAGAGGGTTGACTGTGATATTTGACTGTAGGTGGCACTTTCTGTTCTCATTCTAGAACCTATGTGAGGATCTTGGAAGGATGTCGACACTGCTACAGAGAGAACCCATGTCTCAATTTCCCTTCTAGAACCTTGGAATTATGATGAAGAACGATGCAGGTTACTAGATCTCTATGTGGGTTACAGGACCTGAGCTTAATCAACCATTATTAATAATAAAACAAACTTTTAATTATTCTAATTCATTAAGAATGATGGGAAAACACTAATAAACCGAAATTACCTTATGAGCCTCTGGATGACCTTTATAACAAAAAGAGTGATGATTATGGTGAAAAGAGTGGTTTTGATGGGTCAAAAAGGGGTTCAATGGTAGTGAAAATGGCGTTGATTTGGAGACCCACATCTCCCCCATGCCTATGGTTTTGCATGTTCCCATGCAAACAAAACATGTAACCATAGGTGTAACTAATGTTCTGATAGTAAAGTCCTCAAAATTTGACAAAACTTTATCAATTCTTCACCGATAAAGAGGAAGTTCCAATATAAATATTGACACTAGGTGCCTTTTTTCCCTTTGTTGCCTTGATCTTTCTTCCCAAGGCTCTGATATGAAATTGAAGGGTCTTGATCTCCTCGTGTTTCTTCTCACTAAGCTTATGAAATTTTGCATTCTTCATTGTCAACCTACAAAGTTCCCTATGCATTTGAGCACATCTGTCCTTCAAGGTTGTATTCTCTTTTTTAATATATTTATCCAAGATCTTGAATTATACAACCTCAACTTTCGATAGATCAATTCATCAATCCTTCCTTTCTGATCTAGAAGAGATTGACCCGGTGTCAGGGGAAAAAACCTTCTTCATAGGTTCATAATAGTTTGTGGTGTTGTCCATGTCATGAGGTACAAGTGTATATGGTCCAATGGAGTGAGGGTATGGACATGCAAGTGTCTTATGTTGAGAGGGTTCCTTTCGAAGCTTTTTGGACTGTTATCACCATAACGATTTCCAGTAATCCGAGTGCCAAATAAATGTAGAGAGGGGTTATACCGACAGGTCAGAACCCATATGGCGGGTAGAGTTATATTGGCAGGGATACGAAAGTGGTAGGACCCAACAGACCTTAGATATTGGGGTGGCCCGGATCAACGGTTGAGACCCATATCGGGCGGCGAAACAACGTAGGACTTAACTGATCGAGGGCGGGCCGGGGAAAACCAACATGATGTCATTCATGGACGCATGGCGCCCTCATAGGTACATTGGGGCAAAATGCGGTCTGCCTAAAACCATTTTCCCAAAAGCCCCAATGTCACGTGTTCTAATACGTCAAATCAACGATTCATGTAGGGGAGGGAGACGGCTAGTCAAATCACCGCACGCCACTTG
>JASDQU010101172.1:264126-275681 GCA_032191745.1 Picea mariana
GTTTATCAATGAGTAAGAAAGAAAGGTCGATTGCACAGATATTAGCAACCAAATTCCATACTGACCCTGCGACAGAACCATAATCATGGGTCATATTAAATCCTTTTATGAGGGACCTAATCATCAACAGACACGCAGACGAACTCTACAAGCGAGCAATGAAGAAGAAACATAGCAAATGATAGAAGACAAAAATCAGAGCTGAGGCGGTTGAGAGTGTTAGGGAAAATCAACTAGCCTGGTTGAGCACTCTAAAGGAGGAAATATCCAAGCTGGAATGGATTATCATGTAGAATTGAGTATGTTCCAACAAATTTTGGACATATGGTGTTCAAAGGAAAAAGCCCCAGATATCTCAGACCTATTCGTAACAATCCCTTTAAAGTAGGAGAACTGTCATTATATATTACTCCTTTTTATAACTGACCTCTATTTTTAGAATTTTGGGGAAGTTTGATTGTTTTGAATTCCACAAGTAACTCCTCTATATATATATCATCCCAAAGGTATAGAAGGGATGAGATGGAGAAAAGAGGGGCCTACCCTCTAAGCAGGAAGACTTTGTAAAACTCTAGAGCTAGAATGAATATACAAATGCAAAAACATATTTTTGAACTGTTTACGAAAATATTCTAATTGGCTATGATATGAGTTATGTATTCTTTCATAGTATGTAATTATTGTGATCTTTTATTTTATTTACACTTTCATCTGTCTAAATTGGAGAATCAAAAGCCCAGAATTCATCGCACGATGCTCTTGGCTTAGCAATTTAGGTTATGTGTATTTCTTCTTAACCAATTCAGAATTCATTTTAATATGATCTGATGTAGTTATATGTTTCTTTTTTCTCTGATGCCATGCAAAACTCAAATATAAACTCAGAATCATCGCCTCATTTAGCCTTTTCCTCTTAATAGTTTTCATGATTTGTCAATGCATTGTTCATTCATGACTCCATAGCCCAAATGTTATCTTCATTTCTTCAACAACTTTATAAAAACCCCCTAAAACAAACCAAATCTAGACATCGATTTCCATAGAAACATCAAGTGACATGAGAGAGCCCTCTCTGATTTGAGCAGGCTAGTGCCTCAGATCTAAAGCTGGTTGAAACAGTTACCTCTGTTGTTTGTCTATTTAGCCGGACGAAATTTACAGAGTGATAACATGGACAATGAAATTGATGGGTTAGGTTGATGAATATTACTCTGTTCAATAGGCGTAGGTTTAGGGTCTAGGAGAATTATATTTTTCAATGAAGAAGGAGTGTCGGGCATTGGGGTTTTGGCTTTAATTTTCTGTTTGGCTATACTCCTTATAACCTTCATAGGAATGACCAGTGCAACAAGGGTAGTGACAACTAGCACTACTAGAGTGGTAATGGTTGGTGCAACATGGGCACAATGCTTCTGTTTCAAAGGATCCTTTTCATGGGTCTTATCAGGAATAGTGAAGTCCTTAGCTCCATGGGAGATGATTCCTTCATTTTTATTTTTATCATTGTCATCAATAGGAGTAGTGACAATCTCACAGGGTAATCCTTCATATGCACCCTTTTTGGAAACAAACCCATTCTGTGATAGGAATGCATCCCAATTATCTCCCCTCTTGTTTAATTCTTCAACAATTAATATTTTAAATAATTCGTGTTGATACATGCTTCGATTTACATTCTTAGGGTTTGTTTGCACATTCTCAACCATCCTACCCAGGCTTTGACAAGGATAAAATGGAGAATTCAACTCACTACCAGCTTCAAAATGCAACAAAAGGAAAATATGGTAGAGAAAAGTGATGACATACCATCCCTCATAGGTGATAACCTTTTTAAGCACACACATGAGATTTCTTCACTTCTCTGTGATCCATACCCTAGGCACCCCCTTTTTCCAATATAAATTCTATCTCATCGAGCATAGGAATCAGTGCCACACCCCTTGATCCACTTGTTTATTTTTGAACCATTGTACCCCTATTGTCAGGATCCTTGTATCTTTAGATGATTTTTCTTCTAATACAAAAAGTACCAAGTCTCCCATGCGATCCACACTACCATCAAATTCTTTTGCAAATTCCTTTGTTACATAGGCATCATACCCCTGAATTTTTCGAGAAATGGAAACCAGCCTGTAGTTTTGAGGAGCAGTTTTCTAGCACTGTATTTGGGGTATGCCTCGAGCTCTCTAAGAGACCATGGCTCTTTCCTTACCATGTCGAGATTCCCCATGGCACCATAATTGAGAACATGAGAGGGTATGCAAGAGTACTTTGTTTTGAATGATTCACACTACAAGTGGGGAACTAGGATTTAGGGAGTTTGGAGATAAAGTATGGGAGAATTAGAGCTTATTTTGATTCCTAGTAGTGATTCAAAAAAAGTGGGTAAAAAAAAAATGGGAAATGAGTATAGAGATCGGTCATTCGTTGTAATGATCATCCATGGATGAAGCGATGATTGTGGGTGACCGAGTAATCATGAAATACAATGGTTAAAATATCATATGTAGCGAGGGAAATGGATAAGGGTAGTGTATATGGGTATGGGATATGTGTAGTTTATAGGATGAGTAAATGGGATATAAGTAGATTATAGGTTTTTTAAGTGGGATTATAGGATACATGGAATAGGATAAAAATACATGTTACATGAATGAGCTCATAAGTAAATACAAATTAAGTTTCCCATGTTTTTAATAAACTAGAAAATAATCAAAACTTGCCTTATTACCTCAAGTTTACCTCATGATGCATGTTGGAATGGAGAAGAGAAAGGAAACATGAGATTGTTGTTACATTATGTTGAGGTCATGAAATCACTGAATGCTTTGTTGCTGAACCTTGAATTTCCAAATGCTGATGTAGAAGAGATGACAAAAATGATGACATTGCTGGTGTTTGAGATTGATTATTTGCATAAGTGGATGATGCTGTAGATGTAGACTGGTGGAAAGATGAAGAGAAGGACCCAGGGTTGCTTGGGAAACTCCATACCCTTACTTGTGAAGATGCTAGCCTATAAATGATGGACATACTTTAATATAATAGGATACATGTCATCTTGTAACTGATACAGGGGTCTTGTAACTGTAGAAAACAATGGTTACAAGACTGCTCAATGGTTACCAGACTGTCTGTAGCTACTGAAATTACAAATATTAAAGCTTCTATTGAAAGTCTAAGTAGTGAAGATGAAATATATCAATACTGAGAGCTACTGATAATAGAAGAGAATTGAAAACATGAAAGTAAAGAATATGAAAATGAAATTTTAACTGAACATACTAAACTGGAAACTTTAGAACAAAGAAATGAGCTGCTGCAAGATATTGTTGATCAAATAGTCTTCAACTGCTACCAAAACCCGAGGTACATTTCTTATCATGTGAATAAATGTTTTGGTGTCAAGCATGAAAATAATCGTTGTATTACCAACCATTAAGGTATGTCATTAACCAATGTGAAGAAACTCAATTTTAATGACAATGCATGCTAAAGTACCTTAGTGCATATTAACAGGTACAAATAGACGTGACGATATCAAGTCACCTACAAGATTTGTCAATCAAGAACCATTGATGAATCCCCATGATTGAAAACAAGGATATCTACCATTGATGCATGCGGATCGTAGGGCACTATAAAATATCTAACCTTGACCCCAGATAATGTGTTGGAGTTGATGGGGCAATGCTTTTCAGAAGGAGGGCCTTAAGGAATGCCCATCAATGGACATGAGCATAAAATAAATGATTTTGAAGGGCCATAATACAAAATTACATCAATATTACATGCATAAATTTTATTGTGAACTTTTATTCTCGAATGAAGATTCTGACACAAGAAAATTTAACTATAGTGGAGATGGTTGCTAACTATGTTGATAAGACAACAAGAATGGTTATCCCAAGCTCTGTAATGATAAGGTTTTTCATAGACCCAAATCATATCTTGTTGAACTTGCTGTTAAGAGATTAGGCATAGAAAAACTCCCTCTTTTTGGAACAAACCAAACTTCTATATCTTACAGTCAACAATCTCTCTTTTATTTGAGAAAAGTCCCGGGGACAATTTATAGCCATTTACCTAGCTTTCAAGCAGATTCCCTATCCAAATGTGCCATAGAGCTAGTTTTCACAAAAGGAAAACATTTTTTCTTTACTTTACACACACAGACATCTTTTTATTTAAGGAAGGAAGAAGAAATAAATCAAAGTGAGGTTGCAGTAGGTTGGGAATCCTCCCTTCTTAGTACCTCCATCTTAGATTGTTGCTGAATACATTGGACAAACTCTTCTCAATTGACATGCAACTTGTACAATCTTAGTTGATGCCCATTGACTGAGAAATAAATACCTTTCCCATCAATGGTATTGATATTCATGGAATTCTTGTCAAAGAAATTCACAACTTCATATGGACCTAACCATAGTGTGGTGAACTTTCCTTTAAAGTTTTTAAACTTGGAATAAAAAAGGAGAGCCCAATCACCTGGTTTGAATTGATTCTTCCGGATGAACTTGTCATGTCATTTACTTCTCTGCTACTAGAAAAGGGTGGTCTACTTGATGGTGTCTTGACACTTCTCGTCCAATTCATTTAGCTAAACTATCCTTTGTTGTTGTGCCTTTGAAATATCCACACCTAGTTGAACTTCCATTATGAAGGTCTTCACTTGAAATTCTATCGGAAGGAGAAATTTTTTGGCATACATTAATTCATATGGTGTGAATCTGATTGTGTTCCTTCATGTAGTCATGTAGGTCCACAGTGCCTTAGGAAGTCAATCTACCTAGTTCTCATGATATCATTGTACTGTCTTGGTCATAATTGATTTAAGGACCTTATTTTTGGACTCCACTTTCCCATTGGCCTATGGATGGTAAGGGGAGGATTCCAATGTTTGATTTGATATTGCTTAGTGATGGATTGTACAAGCTTTGATGCGAACTGCACTCCTTGATCTATTACAATTTCTCTTGGCACAATGAATTGGGTAAAAATATCTCCAAATAGAAAATCAAAAACTATTTTTTCAGTAGCACAGAAAAGAGATTTGGCTTCTACCCACTTGGTAACATAATCAATACAAAGTAAGATATACCTTTTATTTTTCGATTCAGGAACAATCAGCTCTACAAAATCCAAAGCTCATTTCTCAAAAGGCTCAATCATTACCTGGGGTTGTAAAGAAATCTCGTCAAATCATACTAGGCAACCCATTCATTGACAACTGTCACAACTTTGAATATATTGCTTGGCATCCTTGAAGAGGGTTGGCCGATAGTATCTAAAATGAATAAATTTATATGTTGTTCTCTTGTCAGTGAAGTTCCCTCCCCATGGCTCATCATGACAAGATTTCAATATATCAAACAATTCATATTTGCAGACACATATTCTGATGATAAAGTCAGGTTCTATCTGGAAGAGGTTCCCTTCAACCCAAGAGTAAGAGGCGTGGCATTGGACGATCCTCTTCTTTTCACTAGGTGAACGATGTTGTGGCGATTTCCCTGTAACCAAATAGTTATCCATATTTACAAACCAAAATGATTTAGTAGATACAACAAACAAATTCTCATCAGGAAATTCATCATCTACAAGAGTTTCTTTTTCCTCATTATGAATTCTAGAAAGGAAATCTTCTACCAAATTTTCCCTTCTAGGTCTATCTAAAATAGTAATGTTAAACTCCTGCAACAACAAAATCCATCTCGTCACCCTACCATTGGTTATAAGTTTGTTCATTAGGTACCTAATGGCAGAGTGGTTGGTATGAATGAAGACATAATACCCAATGATGTAGTGTCTGAACTTATTAATTGCATGCACAACTGCTAGAAATTCCTTTTTTGTAATTGTATACTTTAATTCAGATGGTGTTAAGTTATTTCTAATGAAGTAAATGGCGTATGATGATTTTTCTTGTAGTCCTAAAATGACTCCAAGAGATGTGTCAGAGGAGTTAGTTGAAATGTGGTATGGAAGAGACCAATTTCCCCTCCTTAGGATTGGTGCTTGTGCAAGTTTTTCTTTTAGTACGTCGAAAGAATGTTGGCAATGATCATCCTAGAAAAGTTAGTATCCTTGGTAAGCAATTTAAATAAAGGGGTGGCTATTCTTTAAAATGTTATATGAATCTTCTATAATAACTAGAATGTCCTAAAAATCATCTTACATATTTTGGATATTTTAGAACCGAGAGTTTTGATATGACCTCAATATTTTCTGGATCAATTTGAATTCTGACAGTAGATATGAAATGGCCAAGAAAAATACCTATGCTCTGCAACATATGACATTTAGCATCACTCAAAACAAGGTTATTTTCTTGGAACCTTATCAAAAACTTTCCCAGATTCTCTAATGCTTCAATAAAAGTATCACCATATTGATCCAGGTGGATATTGGTGGCCACCCATCTTTTCCAACTGGCTCAAAACAATTTTCTAGCAATTTTGGTAATTTACTATGTTTAGAAGTTTTTAACTTCCAGGGCCATTTTGAGTTCTTAAATGAAGGTTTTTTGGGATCGATCTTCTTAATGATAGATGAAGGCTCTAAATGAGCCCCCTAAATGAATCTCCTTTACGATACCTTTCCAATAGTGCATCGATCACCCCAAACGAAGATCGTGTGCAAAAGTTACACCCCGGGAAGTTGACGTATCAACTACCCCCATCGGGGCTCACATACCTTTTGAATTTTCATCTTACGCGGTTAAGGTTTTGGATTTTACTTATGTTAAAAAGGTATTTGGAGCCTCATTGTAACTATCATATCCTTGCGAATGCGAGTAACCATCACATCTCTTCTCAGAGATAAGATGCCACCATTCTAATGAGTCTTTCACTCTGTATTTCTACAGTTCTGCACATTTCACACATTAATAGAAATTGTGTATTACTGTATCTCTGTGCTTATGTCTCTGGTATATTTATGTTATAATGTTAGATATACGATACATCTCTGTACATTTATTTATTATATCTCTGCTCTCATTTCTTGCCAAAAATAATCCAGATCACATATACAGAGAAATCATCCATATAAACTTCCATGCAATCGTGGATTAGGTAAAAAAAGATAGCTAAAACTGCTCTCTAGAAAGTGGCGGGAGCATTACATAGTCCAAAGGGTAACGATTTGTAAGCATATATACCCCATGGACATGTGAAAGTTGTCTTATCTTGATCTTTGGGTGCTATCTGTATATGGTTGTAACCACTAAAGCCATTGGGAAAAGAGAAATACTTTTTACTAGCTAATGCATCCAAAACATGGTTAATAAATGGAAGAGGAAAATAATATTTTAAAGTGGCTTTGTTAATTTCTCTATAATCGACACAAATAAACCACCTACCATTCTTTTTAGGTACATTGATAAGGGGTGAGACCCATTGGCTATCCGAAATTGGGTAGATAAACTGGGCATCTAGTAATTTTTGTAGTCATTCTTTGACAATATCTTTGAGAGCAGGTTTCATAAACCTTTATGGTTGCCTAATGGGATGGGAATTCTCCTAAATGTAGATATGATGGCTACACGTGTCTGGGTGAATGATCTTTATATCTTGATAGCTCCATGCAAAGGCCCCTTTGTGTGTTTTTTCAACATTTTGATTAGTTGTTCTTGCTGAGAACTGTCAAGTTGAGAATTTTATGTAAAAACTTACCTGGACCGATGTCAACATGAATTGTGCTTGATTCTATCATATCAATGGCTATTATAGAAATTTTTTGTGATGAGGAAGTATTCAAATCATAATTCTCTTGAAATTCTAAACTAAAGATATGATCAAGAGATAAAACCAAATTTGCAAAGGATCTAAATTGACCAAAAAACTCTGAATCTGGTCTTCTTTGATGAGTGCTTTGAATTGCATAATATGATTTATTGTAGAAATAGATTGAACATTTTATCTATCACTATTGGCGGTGTCTAGACATAGAGTGTTTTCATGCTCACGAGAGGATTTGGGGGGAGGATACATATTATGTTTTTCACTAAGTCTCCATGAGAAATAAGCATGTTCCCAGACATACATATAATAAATGCATTTGCGGTGGCCAGATATGACCTTCCTAAGATCAGGGGATGGCCCCCTGAAGGGGTTTTGGGATATAATATCATACAGTCGACATGATACTCCCATGATTCTAAGGAAACAATCACATCATCTAATACACCCTTAGGCTTGATATTGGATTGGTATGCTAACTCTTAAACAATAGGTGTAGGAAAAAGGTTAAGTATATATAGTTGATCCATGGTCTATAGAGTCATGATATTGGTGGTGCCCCCTATTTCAACAAGATTGTTTGGGATGAGAACATAATTGATGTGTACTGAAACA
The DNA here is from genome assembly GCA_032191745.1 of Picea mariana. Lineage (NCBI taxonomy): Eukaryota > Viridiplantae > Streptophyta > Pinopsida > Pinales > Pinaceae > Picea > Picea mariana. The sequence continues at coordinate 272,487 of JASDQU010101172.1, forward strand.
TTTGAGTTTCCAGGATCTTGATATTTTTCTACAAATATTTGTCTTGACATGAGATTTGTTGATATCCCCACAAACCAGATTTTTGTTGGTTCTATATTCTTACTTTCGGGTTTCTTTACACAAAGTTCTGTAATGGTTTTGGCATAAATAGGTATAACTATAATGGCTTGCAATAAAGGGACTTTGATGCAAACATTCCTTAATTTAGATACCAAGTCAAATTTGTGGTGAACAATTGGTTTCTCAAGCTTAACCTTTCTCGATAGGGAGGAAAATTGGATGACTGTGAAGCTCTAAATGTGGGGAAGTTTTCTTTATTTCAACATTATCATTTACTTGTTTGGGAGTATCCTCCTATGAATCTTCTTCAATAATTTTAGAAGAGTTCCTATTGAGCACCTTTCGTGACCTAAGTTGAATTTCTTGTAAGTCCACTTGGGTGACCATATAGGTAGGAAAGGGTTGTAACTCAGTGTTGAAAGTAAGATGGGCTACCTTATTATTGGAGTTAGGAATTGGTTGAGTAAGAAACTATGTAGGTATCAGAGGTTGGGTGGATGGAAGTTGTAATTGTTGGGGTTGTGTGAGTTGTAATTGTTGAGGTGGTGCAATTAGTTTTGTTTGTGGTTGTGTAGAATATGAAATTTGTTAAGGATATGGTTGTTATGAATATTGGTGATATGGTTGCATAGGGTATGATGGTTGTGGGGGTGTAGGATAGGTATAGACAAGCATGTTTCCATAGCTGGGTCCCTACCATCCTTTTTTCCAAGGGTGGTTGTGAACCTACTATTGGGTCCATCCTTTCCAAGGCATAATAGGATCCAACCATTGTGGTGGATATTGTTGAATAGAAAAATATGAAGTAAATTGAGATGCATGATTTGAAGCTGTACCTTGTTCCCTTGGTTGCCAAGGTCTTTTTGGTGCAAGTGTACATAATTGTTTGGTTTCTTCATTCTCTCCTTGGTACACTACTTTGAGTACCAATAGAGCGGGGCACTGCTCTGTTGGATGTTCCCTTACACAAATGGAACAAATTTTAATATTATCAGGAGGACATTCTCTTATTGGGTGTTTCTCTATGCACTTAGGACAAAAAACAGAAAGATACAATTTTTCATCTTCTTGTTTCTTTTTAAATTGCAAAGTATCTAACTGTAAATTGAGAGTTCCAAGAAGATCAGTTTTAAAAATTTCAAGCAAATTTCCTAATTCATCCCTGGTGACACCACTAGTAGCATATTTGGTGACTTTAGAAATAGTGTCTCTTGGTCCTTTTCCAGCCTGGATTCGAGAATATATTCTACACAAATCACAATTTTCTTCAAAGTTTAGTTGAGAGACATCACCGGATCCCATTAAGTTAAGAAAATTTATTGATTCATCTAATAGACATCTAAAACCTGTTGATTTCCCAAACAAGGGGAAATGGGGTAAGGCACAACCTCATGTCTAGAGAAAAACTCCTCCCTCAGACTTAGGAAACATTTCTTCTTTATCTATAAATCCACACCAAAAGTCTCAATATGAAATTACTTTCGTTTGGTAGTGTGGCCCTTGGAGTGCCCCAGGATGGCCATGACATGGTGTATATCAAAATCTGAGCACAATGGCTAAAAATCCTCTCAGACAAATTTGCATCCTCAAAAGGGTACAATCAAGGAATGACTGAAGATCAACATGAGTATGCTGTGACAAGTCATACTCGAAGGGGTAAGACATATCTGTAACCATATCATCACTAGGCTACCGAACATATGAATCATACATGCATGAAGACGAGTCCTCTAATGATGACAACTCAAACCCCTTTGCCTGAGAGCTACCCTCAATGTCATAAATGGGGTCTCTATAAAAAATGAAATGACCAAAATCACATCTATGTGTCCCAACCTATATGAAATCATCAATGTGTAGATCGAGCACATCAGAGAGGTTTTGCATAAGATCATTTGCATCACCAAGGCTAATCATTTCTTCATATTCATGTGCAAGAGGAAGAGAAGTTCGAACGACCTCATTCTTATCAATAAGGAGCAAAGATAATGATATCTCAACATGTTCCACCTCATCATGATTCTTCTTTATCTTTATGTACATGCCCCTCCATCGCCTCTTCATCGCAAAGGGATTGATCCTTAATACATAGTGCTTTGTTTTCCTCCTTTCAAAAATATTTGTCGCATACAAGGGATCCTTTACTACTTCTTCATTTCCAAAGTCATGGAATAAAATATCAATAAGATATTCAAAAGGGTCACAGCTCATCATGTTATCTTCTTTATGTGTAGGAGGAGCAGAGGCCTAGATGTATTCATCAACTGGAAGGGTAGATATGAGGACTTCATTTTCATCAAATGTCTCTTCAAGATATTGAACATGAGAAAATTCATTGACATCTTCCTCAATATTTTCTTCATCCTCATCCATAGGAAAACCTTCTCTACAAAGAGCGTCTTTGAGCTCTTGGAAAGTATCTTGCAAATTATGGGTAGTTGGTCGATAATACCTGAGAAATTATTCAATGAGATTTGTAGAGGATGTGATACTCTTCGATTTACATGATTGTGCAATCCAACTCCTTTGACTTGATTCCAATGAAGATACACAAATTTTCATCAGCACATCTTCATGTAGCACATTTAAGCTTGAGGCATACTTCATATAATTGGTGACATGGGTGACTGCTAGAGCTAGATCGCCATTAAAGTTAGAGAAAATTTCCCTCCACTCTGGGGATAAATGATTTTGATAACCAGGGATATTCTGAATATCCAAAGAAGGACAGACTTTATGGAAATCCCATGGTAAGTCTCTTGAGGCAATGGTTCCATTACTTAGGGTAATGCCTAAGTGGAGTAGCCATATGAACTCAAGGCTCATCAAAGGATGGAAAAGGGGAAACAAGCAAAGGCAGGTTCTTGGAAGGTGGAGTCACTAGATGAGCCTCAAGAAGAGCTCATCAAGGGTGGAATGGGAATTTCCTTCAAGTAGAGTCTCTAGGAAATCTAGGGGAAGGATTTGGGATGGCTTGCAAAAGTGTCGTTATGGTTTGGAAGAGGATTCAAAATCCTTCCCGAAAATGACTCCAAAATGTTATCGTGCAAGTTCTAGGTTGGGAAAATCACAACCCAAACCACAAAATGGCGTCAACTAAGAGAACACCTACCCATTGTCACCTTAGATAGGCAT
>JASDQU010101172.1:293874-332057 GCA_032191745.1 Picea mariana
ATATAAGTCAAAAAATGATCATTTGAGCTACTAAAAAGATGCTAAAAGTCACGTAAATGATACAATAGCTTCAACTAGGTACAACTAGTAAAACTCAAGATTGAAAGAACAAGACTTTAGCATAAATATAAGGATGTCATAAAAAAGTGTTGCAAAGATATAATTGAAGCCTTATGGATGTAGCAAAAAAATTGTTACAATAGAAAAATTAGCCACCAAAACTAACAAATAATCCACCCAAAAAGTGCACTGGAACTAGTAGATTGTAGGGGCAGAATATTAGCAACTTCTAACGGTTGAATTGTGAGTTATTTGGAGATTTGTTTAGGGTTTTCTGCAGCCTTCATGTTTGTATATTAAATTTTTCATAACAACAAGAACTGCTTGGAGAAATAATACACCCTTGTGGCCTTAACAAGCTTAGAACACATAGAAAATATTCCAACTTAGATGATTTCAATATCTCATTTTTTAATGATTACCAATGCAATGATTTATTTCTCCAATGCATGAAGATTAGTGTATTTCTATTGGGTAAATGGAGTATCTTGATTAAAAAAGTTGGATGAGTTACTTCCTTGGGGTTTTAAGCCCTTTTACTCCCCAAGGAAAACCCTAACCAACAAGGAAAACCTAGGAGGGTGTAAGCCCTTTTAATCCTCCTAGTATCCATTGCACCAAAATTATTGGAGGTGGATTTTCATCCTCACTATCATCATCTTAAGAAGAAGAAACTAGAATAGGAATACTAGATAACACAAACGTTGAAGATGAATCACAGGCCAAAGTTGTCACAAACGTCGAATTGGGCTCATAGGCCAAGAGACTTTCATCAAATTTAACATCTCTTCTAATGACAATTTCATTAAAATGTGGTTGAAGAAATATGTAACCTTTGACATCTTCAAAATAACCAACAAATATACACTTCTCACTTTTAGGTTTCAATGCTTTCCTTTTCTCATCAAGAATGTTAGTCGATGCTACACTGTCAAATACATGGAAGTGAATTACATATTGCTTAAGTTTATTCCCTACTTCTTTCGATGTTATATTTTTAAGAGACTTTGTGGGAGTGCGATTTACTAGGTAATTTACGCAGTTAATGGATTATGCCCAATAGTTTAGACTTAATCCCTTAGATTAGATCATACAATTAGCCATTTATTTTAATGTGTGGTTCTTTCTCTCAGAAACACCATTTTGTTGTGGTGTATATGGAACAATGTGTTGCATTTGCATATCATGTGCAGTGCAATAACTTGTAAAATTATTGTTCACATATTCGCCTCCATTATATATTCTTAACCTTTGAATTTGATGTCCATATTGCTTTTCTACAAGGACCTTGTAGGCCAAGAATTTGTCAAAAAATTCTCTCTTAAGTTTTAAGAAGTAAACCCAAGTGCGTCTGGAAAAGTCATCAATGAAAGTTAAGAAATACTTGCACCCATAAAAAGGAGAAGAAAGTGGACCACACGAGTCACTATGAACAAGTTTCAAAGGGGTCGAGGTGTGTCAAGAGTCACGTTTGTCAAAATTCTCCCAATGATGTTTTTCGAGAACACAACCGGCACAAACACCATCTCTACAAGAAACAAGCGGAAGACCAGTAACCTTTTGTTGATTACATAGTTGTTGCAATGAGAGATAGTTTAGATGACCAAACCACTCATGCCAAATTTTTCTCAAGTCATCACTATGAGCAATAAAACATAATGGAAAAGATGATGACCCAAAGTTGGCAAACTTGTACAACCTAGTAATATCATCAGCAATTCTAGTTACAAGAACATCTTGAGGATATTTAGATCCTTGAGTACAACTTGGTGAGGTCAAAACTTGTTGGTTTTACCTTCATATGGATGAGTGATTTGATATATTGATAGAAGGTTGCAGTAAATACTTGGAACACATAACACATCATTGAAATGACCATTATCTACCCGAACTATTCTAGAACCTACAACACTAAGAGATATATCATCGCCAACAAATATTTTATTTTTGTTACATTCATTTAGAGCAGAAAATATGGCTTTATCCTTAGCCATATGATAATATGCTCCAGAATCAATAAGCCACTCACCATACATAGAAGTAGAAGTTGCATTGAAGGAGAAACCAGAAGTAGAAAGTGCATGTCCATGAGAAGAAGAAGAAGAAGAAGAAGAAGAAGAATCAATACTGATGTTTTGTTTCTTCATCATTGCTTCTAAAGTTTCCATATTTTTAAAACATTTGGACTCGCTTGACCATCTTTGCCACAAAAGTTGCAATATTTGTCAGTATTCTTACTTTTAGATTTTGCTCCTTTGTCACAATTAGGAGTTGAAGTTGGATGAGAGTGTTTGGGACCCTTGTTTTGCTTGTTGTTGTGGCGAGGATGTTTCTTCTTGGGATTCTTGGATTTATCTTTTTGATGGACCACTAAGGCTTTGTTGGATGTACCTGCAATGTTTCTCAATCCAAGTTGCACAAGCTTATCTTGCTCTCTAATTAGAGCATCACAAAAGGACTCAAGAGAGGGTTATTTATAAGAACTCCCTAGAGCTTCTCTAGTGGCATAAAAGGTAAATACAAAAATAGAATGTGCACTACCTAGCTTAGCAAGAATAGCATATATGCATCGATCTTCCTTCAGATCTAGTGCACATTCCATACACAAAAGTCTAAGTGTTTTGAACTCAAATAATTAGTCTTCAATACAAGAAAATTCATTTGGACTCAAAGTCATTAACTTATTTTCCAACGGGTGGGCTCGAATAATATTGTGTTTACCAAAAACATATGCAATATTTTCCCAAGCTTTATTGGGGGCATCAAGTCCTTGAAGGTGAAACCTTAAATCATGATAGATGGACATTCTGATTAGTCCACAAGATTCGTCATTCATATTAATACATTTTGCATACTTGTCATCATCAATGGGTTCTTGTTCTTTTCCCAAGGTAATATGATACAATCATTTACTTCTTAAAATATCCTCCATACGAGATTTCCATTGGAAGTAGTGTGTGCTCGTAAGCAAAATATCACTAGAAGAATCCATATTAAATATGTTGATAATATGGATTTAAAAATAGAAACTAATGGTCTGGATGGAAATATCTCAGAAAAATAGGTTGTTTCAAAGAAAAAAAGGGCATTGAAAACGGACTTCGAATGTGAAAGTTATGCCCTTTTGAAAAAATGCATAAATGGTAACTAAAGAGTCACGTGGCAAGTAGAAATTGGTCCACGTGGTGATACTCCTCCTAACTGTGCCTATAAGTTACTTATGAAGTGTCTCACTTTATAGAACAAGTGAGAATCACTTTTACAATGAAGTTACTTTATAAATGAGAGTTGCATGCAAAAAACAACTTAAAAGAAAATATTTAAAGTTATTTAATAGTGCTTCACTTTTATAACTCTAGTGAAATGCACTTTATAATGAATGCATGAACATTTTCCAAAGAAAAAAGTAAGTAAAGAAAGACTTGAACTCAAGACCTCTTAAATTGGGTGGGGGGGTTGTTGTTGTTGTTTTTGTTGGAGAGTGTGCTCATAAAAAACTCTTTTCAGACAAGAAAAAAATTCTTCTTCTCGACGAAAATAAGGGTTAGATCTCAATTAGCTTACCCAGAAAGTGCAACTTTTCCCTCTATTTCTGATTTATCGAGATCGCACAGAGAACATGACAAAGAGCATACATAAACAAGAAAATCATTTCTAATATGTTTATGATTTTCTATTATCACATAGGGAACAGGTAAAATATTATATGCATATCCAAAAGAATAGTAACCAGAGATTAAAAAAAAAAACACGAAAATTGAAATAAAAGAGAAATATTAACTCTGCAAAATTTTTAAAAGGGTACATTCGGACATGTTATCCCCAACCCCTAGGGATAACTAAGGATATGATGTCTCAAGGCCCCTAGGTTGTATACATGGAGTACCGAGAGACATCTTCACTAGCAGTGTCCACTTGCACAGACAGAGACCCCCCTCACCACCACAATTGCAGGTTCGTCACAACGATATCCACCACATTAGTTAGCGTTCAAAAGATAGTGGGTCTTTCTCCATGAGGTACAATTTGGGTATTATGGTGAGTGTCATTTCAGAATTTGAGGCATTTGAGTTTTTTGCATCTATTACTGCTTCTGATTATGTGACATTTGCTTGGACATTATGCTGTTCACCCTATTTCACTTTGGTGGTTGACATTGTGCCCTAGTAAGTGGGTCACCCTTAGGGATAGGTATGCTAATGTTAGGTTATTTTGATGAGTCATTGTGCCATTCCCCACCATACTTCTCAATTTCCACACTTTGTCCCCTCATCTCCTCACCTTTTGGGTTTTTTGGGTGTACTGACCCAAGAAGGGGTTGTCCCTCACTTCATGGGAAGAAGGGGCTAAAGTCCTAGAGGCTTGTGACTGGAAAGAGATAAAATACAAAACATTAACCTTCTATATTCTCACCCAGGGATCCTGAGGACACTGAAATGTCTCTCATAAAAACTAATTGGACACGTAAAAGAACAACTAATAAAAAAATGCCAACCAAGGAGGAGCATGTGTGGGCAATGTTTTTATTTCTTAGGGAGAAGCCCCACAAATGTTTCTAACTTCGGGAAGCATGATGTGACTAGGTTAGAGACAATGTGGGCACATTTTTTCATGCTTAGGTAGAAGCCCCACCTTGCCTTCAACTTGGAAACATCCTGAAAGGTTGCATTGAAAACGAAGGTGAAACACACCCTCTACAAAGGCACCCATAAGTGAGACACTAAAACCCCTTGTATGTCATGAAACCCATGCCCAAAATCATTCCCCTCATCCATGTCACATCATCCACATGAATTAGAGGGAGGTCCCCTCGGGAAACATCCCTAAACTTGAGGAACGATTCACCCAATAGGTCATTTTGTCAACCCTCCCATACCTAAAATTGGAAAATTGTATAGGGTGTTTGAGCATTAGTTTATTTTGATGAGGTGGTTTGGATTTACTTGCTTAGATGGCTATTTTATTGATTTAATTTACTCATCATGATGCTTTGACTTTATATCCTTGGAGGGTGTATCCATTTGTCTCTGCAGGACCTAGCTGGTGGACAGTTTTGGAGGAACAAGCCTTGCTTGGGCTTCCATGGGGCTTGAAGATCACATCTTGGATTCCAAGGGGCCACATGTCAGATCATGAAGACATGCCTTTGGAGGCCTAGAAGACATCATGGAGGACCTAACCTATCCCCTACCACCCAAATGTTTTACCTAAGAAGACCAAAATGTCACCCTTGAGGGCTTGACATCATAGTAGGGCTAAGGTTTGGTGGTGGTTGAGGACACTTGGCACGTTTTGGAGGAAATATCCCATGGATTGTGAAGGATATGGCTTGGATAAAATACACTTGGCATTTGGAGGCTTATCTCACCCATCTCCAACTCAACGACTTGACTTGAAGTGCCAAAAGTTACCCAAAATAAGGGTGATGTCATGTTTTAGGGTTTCTTTCATGTGCAAAAGTATGAATTAAATAATATTATTTTGTAAAGGGGAAAGATTAGAGTTTTTGGCCCCTTATCTTGTGGTTTACTCTAAATTATGTGGAAAAACTATGTTTATAACATTTTGTATGAATAGAGATCATTTGGATCTAATTTGGATCATAGCTCTCCCATGTGGAGAAGAATATTTGGCTGAAATTTGCGCCCTACTTGGGCATTTCTCTCTATCTCTGTTTGTTACATTATCCTTTGATGGTTTATATTTTCTATTGGATGGATGGATGATGTACTATATCTCTTTGAGGGTTGTTTCTTTCTTTATGGTGGAATTTTCTTGGTGAATTAGGGTTTCATCTTGTAATTCTTCAACTAGGTAAGGACTTCATGTTTAATGCTCTCTTTTCTTGGTTGTAAGGTTAATGTGATGATTTCTTGGGGAGTATAAGGGCATACAACCCCCTCCAAATCTAGTATAATTGTTTGAACTTTCTCACCTTCCTCTAGATGAGTCAATTGAACATGAACATGAACCAACACCACTGCTTCCTAGATGGGTCCATTCAACATGAGAAGCAGTTGGTGATATTTCTGGTGATCCTTCAGATCAACATCAGACACGTTCATAGTTCTAGTGGGCCTCTTCTCTTTTGGATCAAGTTTCAGAAACTCATGATCTGAAGATATTTGCAGAAGATTTATGTCATCCATATTGGGACACAACACTGAATGAACATTATTGTTCTTTAATGGAAAATGATACTTGGGATCTTGTACCTCTTCTGAAAGGAAGAAAACTTGTCAGATGTAAATGGGTTTGGATAAATAAGTATGGATCTAATGGAAGTGTTGAAAGACACAAGGTTCAGTTAGTTTCCAAAGGATTTTCCCAAGTTGAAGGAATTGACTATAATGAAACCTTTGCCTCTATAGCCAATATGAATTCCATCTTCCTCATTCTATTCCTTGCAACCTCATATAAATGGGAGGTCCATCAGTTGGATGTCAAAACTACCTTCTTGCATGGGGATTTGCAAGATAAAATCTACATGGAAAAACCTCTTGGCTATGTCTAGAATGACTCTAGCCTTGTTTGTTGCCTTAAGAAATCTCTTTATGGTATTAAGCAAGCTCCCCGAGCTTGGTATGACAAAATGGACAACTTTCTTCTTGACATCAACTTTTTTAGATGCCATTCTGATCCTAATGTATACACCAAAAAAGTAGGAAGTCATCTCATAATCTTTTTTTTTTTATGTTGATGACCTTATCCTCACTGGTAGTGACCCAAAAATTTTAAACCATGTGAAAACTAGCCTTAAGAGAAATTTGAAATAACAAACTTAGGATTTTTGCACTATTTCCTTGGCCTCCAAGTTTTGCAAACCAAGGAAGGAATTTTTCTTTCCTAGTCTAAGTATGATTGTGACCTTTTTCATCGCTTTCAAATGGAAGATTGTAAACCAACCCCTTGTCCCTTCAAGTTTGGAGTCGAACTTGTTGCCACCTATACTTCTCTCGAAGTTGATGCCACTTTGTACAGTCAGTTCGTTGGTAGCCTCTTATACTTGACTCATACCCGTATTGATCTTTCCTTTGTTGTTGGTCTTATAGCCCGATATATGCAAACACCCATGAAAGTCATTGGAAAGTAGCTAAAAGAATACTTTGGTATGTCCAGGTTACAATTCAGTTCATGATTCATTACAATTCAGGGGGGACTCCTTTATTGGTTGGTTTCCTTGATTTAGATTGGTTTGATGACCCTAATGATCAAACACCTACTACATGTTATGTTTTCAGTATTGGTTTAGGACTTTCCACTTAGGATTGTGTTGAGCTCCAGTTTTGTCATACTTTCTTCCATACAAATACACTCATCATTACACATTCTCCCTGCATTTCGTCAATAATATATCGCTAATTACACCATAAACCTCCATTATCTCTTGTTATTCATCCTATGTGGTTAATACATAATTTTCCATATTTTTAGTGATTAAAAGGATGATTATACAATAGTTTTGTTGATGATGGTTTAATCCTATGTTTATATGTCTAAGAAACATCTTTTGTATTGTTTAGGTTTCAGTATATACAATGTCCATGTTCCGATACACGTACTATTCTTGTTCCGGTACCCGCATTGCAGGTCATCCGATACTCCAAGTCATCTAGTACCAGAAGGTTCTATAGTCAACCGGTACCTACACATTCATATGGTACCCATACTCTATGTCATCTAGTACCCATACTCCATTTCATCCAATACTCATTTCGTCCGGTACCAATACTGCGCTCATCCGGTACCAGAAGGTTCTACAAGTCATCCGATACTCACACTCCATGCCATCCGTTACCTACACTCCATGTCATACGATACTCACACTCCATATCATTGGGTACTCGCAATTCAACACATCCAGTACTATAATTTTCCAGAAAACATCCCGTATCAGAATCCTCCAGGTCATCCGGTACCAGCATTAACAACAATCCGACACTAGAAATAATTCGAAATTTTGGAAAGTTTTCTAGAGGAAAATCGGGTACATGGGTTTTGACTAGAGCCACGTTTACATGTAGACATGTGTGTCATAATTCACCCAGATCACACGTGTGGACCTACATCTCAGGGGGAATGATTCTACAAAAATTAGTGAATAATTCTAAACTGCCAGATTGCGCCTTGATTTACGTGCATATGAAATAATATATTACAAAACCACCAAATGGGTTTTTAGAAACATCTGCCAGCTACAAAACCCATAAACTATTTTCTAAAAATCACAAGGGAGTGGGAGATATCATGGGGCCTTCAACGCCAACTTTGGAGAAATGACTATCATGTCCATATTTGAAAAAAAACCCAAATTGGTGCATTTTTCCAGATTTCGTGATGGCCTATTATCACTCAGGTCAAAGATGCCATGTGGGACGGTTATGAAAATTAGTTTTTTCTTTATTATCAAACTTATCTCATGAGGATGAGTCAAAACTTCTTTCTTTATTAAGCCATCCTTTATTATCTTAGAAATCATTCGGTTATTGTATTTATTGAATATTGTTGAGCCGTATTCAAGGAGGGGAGCTCATCCTATTTATATATATTTGGCCCTCTGCATGTATTCAGATTCATTCAGGCAGATAGATAATAATAAGAAAAAATTGTTTGCTATCCAAATTAATTTCAACACTACGCTAATGATTATGCATCAAAGAATTTGGTGATCGTAACTTTCTGTTTGTGGCTGGAGTAAGCTTTAGGCTCACGATCTAGAATGGTAAGGGCCCGCCATTTAAAGATCATGTAGCTAATCATTAGATAGATTATTTAGCTTGAATAGGTTATTGTTTGAACATTTCTGCATGCATAGATAAATTATTGCAAAATCTCCATTATTTGATTCAATAGTTAGATTGATTGTATTGTAATTTTCTTGTGTTCTGCACTCGTTCATTCCTGTAATAGGTTTACCTAGTTTTTGTTTATCTGAAATCATATTGTAAAATAGTTTCATAGATTTAGTTTATCACACATTAAAAAAATGTTCCAAACTTTGTTCAAGTTGTGATTTTCCTTATATTACAATCATCGTATTGTGTTGTATTATCTGTCTGTAATTTCGAATTTTCATTCATTGTATCATTTTCTGCAGATTAAATGTCATCATAATTTTTATGTTATGTCACCATTCCAAGCCGTATCTATAAAAAGCCATCAAAGTTTGTGGCATTTCATAAGCTTCGATTTATCTTGGAGTCGTTTCGTAATTTCTCTTTGAAAGTTTATAGTGATGTGCATTATATTTTGCAGTATTGTAATGTTGTATATAATTTGAAAGTACTTTATAATTATTTTAATCCATATCTTTTTACAATCATGTAAATATGTTTGCATTTTGTATAATTTGAATATATTTTGTGTTGTATTATTGAATATATGTGAGGAACGGATTTTGAAGTGTATGAAAAACTAGTTGTAGGATTTCTTTAATTGCTTTCATTACTTTTTGTTTGTTTTCTATAGTTTAGATTGATTTTCGCACTTTGTATTTTTGCATTTCTCGCACTTTGTATTTGTTTCTTGCACTCTTATTTCTATTCAATCACTAAAGGAAGATTAAAGGCCTAACTCGTGAGATATGACCTTCTCGTAATGGGTTTCAACCCAAGGTGTTAATTTATTTCCTGTCATTTGAATTCATTTCCATTTGCTTGTTTTTTTTAATTTCATTTAAGTGTGGATCCACTATAGGGAATACTCGTTGAAGGACAAAAAACTTAAGTAAGCTATTCACGACTAATCACACGAACATCACCTCGAGTGCATGAAAGACTGTGATCTAAACCTTTATAGCACTAAGTTATTCCTACGTCCCAGTGATGAATCCTTAGTGTTAATTTCCTGCAATGTGTGTTTGAAGATTGTTTATTCAGCTTTAGATTAGGCTAGACTAGGCTCCGATCCTGCGTTTCCTGCGTCTGCACCTCGAAGCTTATGAGCCCCGATTGATAATTAAATGTGGGAATTAATAGTGCATATATTTATCCCCAACAGATTGTAAGAAACAATAGGAAATTTCTCTTTCTTCAATAGAAGCAGAGTATTGAGCAATGGTTAATGCAAGTCAAGAAGACTTGTGGCTTCAACATATCATTTCAGAGTTTGGATTCCAGCAACAACATCCGAAAAACCTCCGGTGTGACAATCAAAGTGCCATCAAGCTTGATAAAGACCCAGTTCAACATAAGTGTATCAAACACATCAAGATACACATGAAATTCATCAGGAAGCTCATTCACGATCGAGTTATACAAGTTCTCTTTTTCCCTATAGAAGATCAAGTTGCAAACATTTTCACAAAGTCTCTTACAAAAGCAAAGTTCTCCAAACTTTGATCTATGTTAGGAGTTTAGGAATTTGTCATTAAGGGGGGATAGGATCTAATGAATCCTTCTTATCCTGTTGTGTCATCTTTATGAATCATTTAGTCCTATCCCAAGTTGTTCTTAAGGGGGGGTGTTAGGATATTAGACACTTAGGAGTTAGTTAAGATCAACTAGGTCTAATGTGTCATTAGGTAAAAGTGTGTTTCTTTAGTATTCTTTGGTATGCATTTATAGTTAGGAAATATGACGATCACGATATGTTCTTGACATAGAGTGTTTTGACAGTTCATATTCTCCTCAATCTTAATGGATACATTGATATGTGGCTTAACACTCAATTGGTCTATGATATCTATTTAAAGAGCATGGAGGGTCATTTTCCGATGATCGATTGTGAGAAACCCTCTTGAAAATTCTCTCTGTAAATTTTTCTTTTACATTAATAAATTTCTCCAAGTGGCCACATTGGCTATGGTAGTGGATGTTTAACCATAGGGGTTTTACCACGTGAAAACATCAGTGTGTTGATATTTGATATGGTTGTGTGAGTGATTACTAAAGGTGTTCATCCTCTATTGGAATACATGCGTTGTCAAACATGTTGAACTCTTATTCTTCTTTTTCTGGTTGATGATTTGAGCAACCTTCTACCTTTGCTTTTGCCGTAGGAATTGCTGGAGGAAAAACGAGCTTCTTAGATGCACTTGTTCTAGGTTTCTATTTTGTGGAACTGCCTTTTTGAATCCTACCTTCCTGTCCTCCTTTTGTATACTTTCATACCAACAAGTTAGTATTTGAAGGAGTTTTTTTATCTAGTGAAATTACTCTTCCTAGCCCCCTAAATCTATCTCTATTGTCCCTGACTCTATTCAGGAAGCACTAAAATAGCTTTAGAACTATCGAGACAATGTAATCACCAAAGAGAATGTGTTTGGAGAGAAAGTCTTCATAAATTATGAAGTAAAGGAACCTTTGCGTCTTACCGTTCATCATCCCACCAGGTCTAGTATGCTAGCACTTTAAAGAAATAAATCATGCCCGGAAAAATTTTGTTCTAAATCATGCAAGAAAAATAAGCCATAGAAGTGCTACTCCCTCGTAGCATCTCCCCGACAACGATGCAAAAAATGTTGAGAAAATTAATTAACTTAATTGTTGATCATTAAATCATCAATCTAGGGGCATAAGCTTAGAGATGCCAACACTATATGTGCAGGGACTAGGACAACAATGACTATCTAATATATGGGAAAGAACATGAAACTAAACTCCTAGTAAATCTCAAGAAACTCGTTCATTGGGAATCAAAACAAGAAAGTGCTCTATTGACACAAGCTACAATCATTCTCTCAAGTAATTCCTAAGCGTTCATGTAAGAAATTCTAAGAGAAAATCTCATTCCCACCTTCAAGTGACACTATTCTTGTAATTGCAAAAACAATCAGAACATGTAAAAGATTCCTGAGAAATTAATCTATTCACACTTTGGAAATTGCAAAAGAATTCACCAAGTCAACAATAAAGAGTTTTACAAGCTCAGGTTGTTAATATTTCACTTAGCTTTACCCAACGTTCATTACAACAAAATAAACTCAATTTTTTCATTTAAACTCTAGTGAGATCTAGGATACCTATAATCAAAACAATTCAATTACTAAACTAAGAGTGTAGAGAAAAGGAATGAAAAAAACATGGATCGATCCATACACACATTTGCAATTCAAACTTATACTAACAAACTCAAGCGCTATCACACTAAGTTTGGAATCTCGAATAATACAACTCTGTACTTTAACAAAGTTATTTACAATTATAAATGGAAATATAATATAATCATAAAGGAAAAGTGCAATGCAATTGTTCAAGTGATGTTTGAATCATTACTCAATAAAAATCAGAAACATAGATGTTTTCCACAAAACAAAATTGCACGAAAATAGAGTTAAGCTTCTGATGTGTTCAAATGATTAAATTGAAATGGTTGCAGAGCTGTGTTGATGTAACAATTCAAATTCAAACAAATTCTATTAACAAGCTATCATATTGAACACAATTAGAGCATAAACAATCATGAAATTAATTACATAAAATAAATGAAGACAAAGCTAAACAAAACAGAGGAAATTTAAGAAACACACTTACAATCCTACGCTATATGTATAGGGCAGCGATAGCCAGATTGGTGGACCCTCCCAATCAATGTCCCATTGCTAAAATGACTACATAACTAGATCAAAGAAAACCAGGAACTAAACTTTCAAAACACCAACATTTTATTGAACAATGTCAATGATACAAATCGATACAGGAAATGTTTGTCTCAAAGTCTAATAATTGATTGTCTATCTCATACTACCATGCATACATTACATTTCTCAAAGCATCCATTTAAATACAACACTGTTTACAAATATACACAGGTCAATTCTAATCGAATCCCTATTCTCACGCATTGGACACATCAAATACATTTGGAGAATCAAAACAACTGATATAATTAAACCTGGGAGTGTAGATATAACCTTGATTTCATTCATAATGTATTATCATGACATGAAATTCATGAGAATATCTCCCAATTTCGTCCTCGATCTGATTTGTTGTTGGTGTGTTGATTTGGAGAATAGGGTTGACCATGATCTTTGACTGCAGGTGGCGCTTTCCCTTCTTGTTCTAGAATAGATGTGAGAATATTGGAAGCATGTCGACGCTGCTATAGAGAGAACCCATGTATCAGTTTCGCTTCTAGAACCTTGGAAGTATGATGAACAACGATGCGGGTTACTGGACTTCAATGTGGGTTATATGACCTAAGCTTAATAAACCATCATTAATAATAAAACAAACTTTTAATTATTCTAATTCATTAAAAACGACGAGAAATCACTAATATACCACTGAAATTACCTTATGAACCTTTGAGTGATCTTTATAGCAAAAAGAGTAACAATTATGGTGAAAGTAGTGGGTTTATGGGTCAAAATGGGGTTCACTCACAATGAAAGTTGTGTCGATTTGGAGACCCATCAATGATTTTTGTAAATGTATTTAACTCGAGGGGATTAAGAGACTCAATCCCATGACCTCCCCAACTTTGAGGGAGAGATAACATATCTAGATCATGACCCTTGAGATAATTACAACAAACCTTTTTATTATTTTAAGATATGATAGATTAAGAAAAAATAGAGTGGTTGATAGTGCCTTGGTTTGATGTTTAAATGGGTCTCTTCACCAAAGTTCAAACTTTCATAGCTATGTATCATTCTTTGCATGTATTTTGTTTGTGTAAGTGGGTGTTTCTTTATAGTTGGAGCCAAGGGAAAGTCTTAAGTGACTTTTACATTAAAAAATCCCCATGCACAACTTCTTAGCCAAATGTTTTTAAATTGAATGACACCCTAGATTAAGGTAAATACACATTCTCAAATCATGACAAGAGGGTGTTTAATAAGATAAAAAAGGGTATAAATTGTGTTTAAAATTAAATCCAAGGGTTATCTCAATTGGTTGAGTTATTAGCCAAAGGGATATTTCTAACGAAGAGGTCATAGGTCACAAGTTCAAATCTAGTCAAGTCCCTCAGGATTATCAATAAGTATTGTAACTAATAGTTGAGCCGCCCTCCATCAAGAAAAACATTGAATTTTGAGAGCTCAAATATCATACTCCACAAGTTGCTCTCAAGTGCAAGGAATTGACTTAACATCCATTGACTAATTAGAAGAGTCAATTACACCTTCTACTGTAAGGTACCAAATAGTAATATTCAGAGTAAGAGCAAAAATATTACCATATATTTAGCAGAAAGAAACATATCAATGAGCACAATAAAAATATCGGCAAAAATATGATACCTTTATTAATTTGGAAAGCACTGTTCACTTGCCTCTTTGAGGGGGAAACCTCCAATGGAGAAAAGAACAAGTATCAAATGATTCCACTCCACAAATTTTACAATGCTTCCACGTCTATATATACTACTTCTATCTTCTTAAGAACAATATAGAGGAGCAACTTTCTAGAGGCGGAACCTTCTAGTAAGTCTTCCTACAAAATTTGTGTTCATGTTATTACATAGGCCTTGTTTACTAACGATGGCCTTTATTACATAGAAATACATAGTAATCTATCTACTTCAGGGGTTAGGACCCTAACATTCCATCCCCATTAAATAAAATCCTTTCCCTTGAGGCTTGAGATGTGGGAATTGTTGTAGAATAGTGGAAATATCCTATGTGGCATCCTCAGGTTGTGTATCCTTCCACTATATTAGAACTTCTTGAATGGTGCATTGATAGAGACGACACTCGTCTTGTTTCACGACGGTTTGTGGCTGCAACCAAATGGAACCTTCTTCATCTAATTCATGGAGACTAGTTTGAATATGGCACTTGGATCCAATCACTTTCTTTAATAAGGAGACATGAAAAACTAGATGGAGCTTAGAGTGACTGGGAAGGGATAATTTGTAAGCCACAATCCCAATGCGCTTGATGATTGTATAGGGGCCATAAAAATTTGGAGAAAGCTTCTAGCAGTGGTATTCTTTGAGGGAATTTTGCTTATGTGGTTGTAGACAAAGAAACACCTAATCCCCTTAAGCAAAATGATGCTCAAAATGACACTAATTAGCTTGTTGCTTCATTCGATTCTTAGCCATGACAAAATTGTCTTTGAGAGTGTGTAGAATGTCATGTTGAATGATAAGGGATCTGTCCACCTCCTATACCTTGGATAAACTAGGAAGGTAAGATAATAACAAGGGGGGATTTCAACCATAGACCACCTTAAAGGGAGTCATGTGAGTGGAACCATGGTAAGTTGTATTGTACCACCATTCAACAAGGGGTAACCATTGAATCCATTGAGATTGTTGTTCAAACGTGAAGCACCTTGAATAGGATTCCAAGAACTTGTTGCAAGCCTCAGTTTGCCCATTAGTCTAAGGATGATAGGAAATGTTAAGATACAATTGGGTGCCCTGTGTTATGGGACAAAGTCTCACAGGGATCTCACTAAATAAATAAATAGATCTCCCTAGGATCTGCCCTTGATCCTAGACAGAAATGGGGTGGATTCCTATGGTTTTCTAGATACAAGTAAATTCTTTCCTTTTAACCAAGAAGGAGATGGATCATACCTTTAGATTGACAGTTGTCCTAGTATGCTCTGACTATTGCAGCTCTTGAGATATAGCTACAACTCCTGCAATCTTGCTTCATACACACAAGTATCCAATCAACCACCTATCTGCTTTGATTCTAGTGTTAGGAAATGAAATTCACTACTATCTAGATCTGTTGCTTATAAGATTAGATCTAAATTTCTCATGCATTAAACACAAATAATCTAGAGGAAAACCAATGATCCATCAATTAATGTAAGATAAATACATCAAACTCATACCTTGGTTGTTGATGCTTTCCTCCTAGTTCTAGGCTCCCGATGCTCTTCCTTAGCCTCTTGAGATTTTTGTCTCTATTTTGATAGCATAAACACTCTCAAAACTCTTCTCTCCATCTCCTTGATTTGGCCCTCTTCTTATAGTATTTTAGAATAGATTGGAGATAGGCTTCATGACAAGTGAATTAAGTGGATACAAGTCATGGATAACTTGATAGCATGTGAACTAAGCGATTACAAGTCATAGATAGGCTCAATGGCGTGTGAACTAAGAAATTACAAGTCATGCACAAGTTTCATGCTTAATTATGAGATTTTCCAACCTATTATGAACTTTTTCTATATTATGAGATTTTTGCTCAAGTTCCATGCTCAATTATGAGTTTTTTCCAACTCACTATGAACTTTCTTTTCAATTATGAGTTTATTCTCAACTATGAAATAATTCTTATTTCATAATTATGAAATTGTGACAAAATATTTATTTCCTTGTGAAATAATTATGAGATTTTCACTCAATTATGCAATTTTAGCCTCATAACATCTAATAACATGCTTTCACAACCTATGGTGGAAAATACAAGTATAAAAAATGCCCCCTAATGTGTGAGGTCAAGAAAGGAATGGATGACTGAAATACATTACAAAAATTCATGGTGACGAGTGGCATAAGGAAGGAGCTCGAAGATCAAGGAACCAATGAGTACCTGCAATCAAACATCAAAGATGAGAGCATATATAGACCAATCCCCTAGGTAGACATACTCAGACTCTGAATGAGCATGACCACTAAACAATACACTGTGGATCCATGATATGAAATGCTATACCATGGCCATGAAAGAATACACAATGGTTCCATGTCATCAATAAGTCCATATCCACGAGACAATACAATGTGGATCTATGTCATGAACTCAATCATATCCACCAACAAATACAATGTGGATCTATGCTAGGAACATAATCATAGCCAACAACAAATACAATGTGGATCTATGACACAACATACAAGTGTCAAGAAGACAATAAGCACCAAGGAAAGTTCCCCTGAAGTCTTCATATACAAGTGATATACTCCAACACAACTTGGGAGGGGATGTAATAATGGAATGATGTGTCCCCAAACCCAAGGTCTTTGTCCCAAACCCCGATGGTATGAGTCTACAACATGAGAATAAATGAGTTGATATCGAGCATGGTAGAAACTGTCTGATTATCGATCCTTGATGTAAACCATTAATAGACGCGAGGGTACCCACCAATGAGGAAGATGGACCCCAAGGTACCTAGTACAATCTAGTGAGTGTGAATAGAGGATATGGTGTTGAACACTCGTAGAATCAATCGATCATGATTCGATGATGAAAACCCATTGTCAAACACAAGGAGTCCCGCCACTAAGGACAACAAGCTCCAAGGTACTAGATAGTTTCTATATCCCTCTCCTAGATAATGTGTTGAAGTTGATAGGAAGAGATCTATCACATGAGGGCCTTGATGTATCCCCCATCAATCGACATGAAACATAGAACGAGAGATGATGTGAAGAGAGGGGAGCACAAAGTACAACTGACATGGGGATGGCCAACTCAGTGACAAAACTTCCCTTGAATATATAACATGAAACAATGGTGACTTGGCAGCAAGACACAAGAGAAGTATGAATATAGTGTAACAACGCGGGAGGCATTGAAGCACTCTCCATGATGATTGGAAGAGTAACAAGTCGGAGGAGTATCTCTGACTTATATTAATGGGATGACTCCTAGGAAATATAAAACCCAACTGTATGATGAGGACTCAAACAAGTGCCATGTTCAATGGAGACTCGACTGACATTGCCATTTTGAGAATAGACCAATGGTGAAAAACCCCCACTCTTTTTTTGATTTTTTGGTATTTTCTGTCTCCTTCATGGTTTAACGAGCACAAAAGAATGACACAAGTATGCTCGGTCTCCTTCATGGTTTAAAGAGCATGAAATAGTTACCCAAATAAGCTCAATATTCATTTTTGTAAATTTAGTCTCCCTAGCCCGAAAAAGGATAAAACAATACAGAGGAGAACTCTTCTAGCCCAGGTGGACTAGAGTATTCCTTTTTCGTAATTAGTCCATCTTATTCGAAAAATGGTTAAACTTATACCGATTAGACATCCTTTCAAACCATTTAATGAGTGTGAAAGAATAAAATCTCACTCGACAATATTTTAATGTTTAGAGAGTCTGAAAAGAGCTTAAAGGAGACTTGGCGGGAGAGAACAAGTGGCGTAACAACATGCTCCTATGTTCTAGGCACATGGAACCGACCTAAGAAATGATGGATGCAAATGGTACTGGAAAGTGAGGTCCACTCTTAACAACATGTTCTCTCCTTGGGAAGGTGGATGCAAAGAAAATACCAAATAATGCAAGAGACGAATGGTCAAGGTTACTGCAAAGTGGTAAGCCTGATATGGGAAAATAACGACGCAACAATGGGAGGCATGACACAAGCAACAAATGCATAGGAGACAATTAAGAAACATTAAATTTTTTGAGAACCCCCCATGGGATGTGGCCATAATATAGACAAAGAGAGGAGAATGAGGCCCAATCTTCAAGTCATGGCGGGGCTAAAAGAGGGCTCCTGGGCCTATGGGAAAAAACTCAACATGGGAACCAAATGGCAGTCCAGGTGATAACTAGGGTGCCCATGAAGGGTAGGCACTATTGAACTAGTTATGATGTGCAAGAGGAGTGGTTAAGGTCACAAACCTCTGGGTTCGAACCTAAGGCATATTGCTGGCAGTATGGACGGTTAATAATGCAAAGCGGAAAATACAGGGAAAAACTTATCCCTATATGCTAGTTTGGGAACGCGTAATTGAAGTTCGGTGGAAGTCGTCATATTCATAAAAAAGTCCCTAGAATCCTGTCAAGCACATGTAAACTAGATTCCAAGGTTAAAACACATAGAGAAATTGCAAAAAAGAAAAATATTTTTGGATTTTTTTGGATATGATATATGCAAAACAAAAAGCACACTCATACCACACACCTATGTACAAGGAATTACGTATTTTTATGATTTATGCTAAGTAAAGCTCATTGCTAGGCTCAAGCCAAGGATATTTTTCATAATTGATGAAATGATGAGCCATTGTCAGCATCATATGGCTCCCCATCCTGGGGCCATTCCACATGGGATCAAATTTATGCATACGAAGATACTCATTGTGAGTAGTCCAACAAACTAGGGAAGATCCTTGATGGGATCCATCAAGACATGAAGGAAGTATGAAACATGAATCTTCAATGGAAGGGGAAGAAGATAATTTGGTGGCAAGTTTTGAAAAATATAATCGAGGTGGAAAAGGGTTAATACTAGGGGTCTCACTGGATTCCCCAACAAATGCCCCCAGTCTCGGATCAATACTTATCATGTCAACTCTCATCAGTTCCAAACTAGGGAGGATGGATTCTTGAGGATGCTCATCTTCCCTGGGATTATTTGTGGAAGCCATGACATCCAAGATGGCCTCTTCCGAAGGAAACTCATAATCAATGGAGTCATGTGAATTGAAAGAGTCAACGACCCATATGGGAGGAGTAGGTTGATCACACTCCATATGAGGATGGATTTTCTGACTAGTATCTGCAGAGGCTGATGGTATTGCTAGATCAACAATATTGACTACATTGAGTGACATGGAGGCTACAAATGATTCAACATGCTCAGAATGAGGTACCAGCCAAGGATCAAAAGACTTGTGGGATCCACTGGTAGATGAGGAAATAATTTTGATGGGGGCGATGGTTGTAGTAAGAGATGGTGGGGGAAGAGAAAAAATACCCATAAGCGAAGGATCTTTGAACATCCCCACACCAATGTGCATAGCAGTTTGTGCAATATCACCGACAAAGGGTACATTAGACCCTGCTTTGGATCCAAGGTCTGGGGTGAAAAATGAAAGCTAATCGATGGTAATGATTTTCCCTTGATGAGGGAAATGTAAGACCCTAAAGACCGAGGAGATAACCACAATCATCCCATAGAACCAAGTGCGCCTAAGTAATAGATTGTACTCAAGTGGTGTGTCAACGACCTCCACTACAATAGAGACTATCTTCCAACCTAAATCAATGAGTAAGGTGGTGATGATTCCAAGTGGTTGGAACATGTGTCTGTTGAAGGATTTTAATAGTGTAGTAGATGTATCAAGCTTAGGAGAGCCAAGGGATTTCCAACAAGAAATCAACATGATGCAAGTTGAGGCTCCTTCATCAATGACTGTTTGGAAGATGTTTTTCCCCATTGTTTTCACTTTAATTTGGAAGGCTACTTGATGGGAGAGTCTATGTGTAACCTGAGATAAATTAAAGGTCATCAAGCTCGAATCCGAGGGATCACCCCACCTATATCTGATATAAATTCTTTCCATTGCGTGGGGTAGCTTTGGAGAACTTCAAGCACCAACATGGCACAAGGTGCCTGGGCCAAGTCTTCCACAATATTGTAATTGTGGGTAGCACGTGTGTTAGGATTATGTGTTGTATGACGAAGAATACCCTTCAGGGGGTGAAGTGATTCATCAAGGAATGGCTTCTCTATCTGAAGAGGGCCACTAGGTTAGGAAGAAGATGCTGCATATGGGGTAGCATTGGAAGCATCGAGAATGTCATAGTTCTTGTTCCAAGTTTGCAAGTTGACCGTGTGGTCACACATGTAAATGGAAGCATTCAATGAGAACCCCTCATGGTGAGGGGTACCTGTGATGCCCCCTAGTGGAGGGGTAGGATTTGAGGCAACCACGTTTTGAGGTTGGGGAGGGAAGGGATGAGTTAATACAATAGGTTTTTGGGGCGCCCGCTGTTGTGCCAAATATTGCTGGATCTCATCTTTCCGAGGGAACTAGTGAGTGGGATGGTGATCCTAGCAGATGGTGTAGGGGAACCGATCTTTCCTCTTCTCTTTAGTGCCTCCCTCCTAGGCAATTTAGGTAGTGGTAATCCCTCTCTGATCAGTGGAATTTTTCTTTTTGTTCCTCTTTTTCTTGTCTCTAGGTTGTTGACAATTATTCGGTTGCATGAACTGCACCGAATTCACCTCGGAGGTTTGAGGAGGGACTGCAACAGTTTGAGCATTAGTGCTAGTTGCTGACGGTTGTGATTGAACGGACAATTGTCCCATCTAGTTAAATAGCTGGTTAACAGATGCATGAGAAACAAAACCAACCACACTATCGACATGGGGCCTTGGGAGAGGTTGATGAGGATGAGTTGATGGGCAAGGAGAATTTGGAATAATATCATAGAGAGTACTCAACTGAGAATAATCAAATCCAAATGTTGGGCATGCAAGATGGCTTTCTCTTCAGTGGCTTCCCTGACCATAGCTACATCCCTGGAAATGGGTGGTAAGAGGGACTTAGTGAACCACTCCGTTAGAATATTGTCTTGAATCTGAGTTTTAATCATCCTACGCCTCCTCCGCCACTCATGTATATGATCAGAAATATGGGTGGCATTGTTTTGATGCAGGGAAGTCAAAATCTTTGCTCCTATCTTATACCGAATAGGTAGTTGATAATGTGTTAGAAACATCATTTCTAGGTCGTTGAATCTTCTAAAAGAACCACCCTTCACTTCAATATACCACTTGGCAACAACTTTGGTCAGGGATCTCTAGAAAAGACACAATCTCATACTATCATCCATTAGAGAATTGGACGATCACCTCAAATGGTATGTCATGATGTGTGTGGAAGGGTCTTCTCCCGACTTATCGTCAAACTTCAGAATGCATGATGGGAGTTTTGATGGAATTGTGGGCCATGAGGGATCATTGGAAATAGGGTCATTTGTTAATCATGACAAATTTAGTAAGTCAAGCATTGCAAGAAACAAAAACGATGCAAATGGAGACTGGGAGGGAGGTGAAGTCTATGCTGTCCTAGATGGACCTTGCAGTCCCTATATGTTGGTGCTGCAGAAAGGTTGGGAAATGGTTGGAGAGTGGGTGACCCTAGGGATGGAGACATTGGTAGGAGCATGAATACTCTCGCCACCAAAAAATCTCTTGGGGGGATTTCCCTTAGGGGGAAAAAAGGACCCTCTAGGAAAATGGTTCCCAGTGCTAGTCCCGGGGAGGAAACCTCAAGGATTGGATGTATGGACAAAGGGAAAACTCTAATTTCCCCCCAGGGATGTTCCCCCAAGGAAAGGTATACTGACCCATGTAAAAGGAAATCCTCTAGAAGTACCGTTTCCCCAAGTGATCCAAAATGGATCCAGGAACCAAAATGGGTCCAGGAAGGCCTAAAAATCAAAGTTATCAGAATGGGACGAAACTAGTGCCATTGCGTCCATCTTGTCGCACTGATTCTGACCATATAATGTTTTCCTCAAACAGACGTCATATGAGAAAGATATCACGTTCTATTTGTTTTGCCAAACATGCAAAATTTTGCTGACTATACAGTCAGTACAGTGCTGACGTGGAAGCTGTCCGTATAGTCTGTATGACCGTATAGTGACATGGAAGGTGCGTTGGCATGCTGATTGGGCAGGCGTTGGTAGACAGGTGGGTGAATCACATCTCGACATGTGTCATTGTTGTGTGAAAATGATATGGTGCCACGTGGCCTAGTCGTGGGCTTCCACATGGCACCCTCTAGTTGGTTGGCATTGGCAAAAGGTTATGTGACTCCACAAGAGTCAAACCTGCGACCTCCGAGCATGGGGGAATGACTTGGCAAGGCTAGGATGCCAACCTGTCCATGGTATTTCTTGTTAACTATGGTGTAAATCATTTATTTGAATTGAGTGTTGTGTTCAGTCTGTGGATAAAAGGGCTAGGGCCTAGCCCCGGCCCTCGGTGCAAACACTATGCCATATAACCATAGCATATGTCCCTTTGTTTTACCTAGTGCGTTTTTGTGGGGATAGCGCCCGGTCGACAATGCTAGTCCCACCGACCAAAGCGCATGATCAGGGGCTACGACTAGGACTTATACCACATGCAGGTGTGTGGAGACTTAGGGCGTGACCATATGGCATGCACATAGAACCAGGAGCTAGGTTCGAAGGGGCCAATGTGCCACCACCAGCCTTTCAGCCACATGGCAGAGTTCCATGCGACTAGAGGCCAGAAGAATAAGGGGATGCATCCAAATTTTGTCATTTTTGGGTTTTTAAACCTTATGTTATGATTTTAATTGATTTAAAGCCTGTTTTGGGAGATTTAGTCCATTTTTGGAGGATATGGGGCCCTTTTTGAGGCCAGATATTGGGAGGAAGTTGGGAGGTTGTTGCCAACTTGAAACCTATATAAACCAGAGGTTCTTGGAAGCCTGGGAAAGGTCCAGATAAGGATAAATACTGAGGAAATTGACAGTCAAATCCATTTTTATGTAGGGAATCTATTTAGGAGAGCAACTTTGTGGGCCATTTCTAGGAGCTTCGTTCATCCATTTTCAATGACGTCAGTTGTGTTGGGTTCTTGAGATTTAGAAAAACACAGCCAGATCAGTTTGTAATCCATTTGAAATTTTTATGATGTACTTTTGAAGATTTGAAGAGAAATAAGAAATCCTCACCCACTGATACAAAGGCCTAGAGACATAGGCGATATTGCCGAACTTCGTTAACAACTTTTGCTGTTATGGTTTGCTGATTCTTTGTGCTTGTTTCCATATCAGTATATCTTATTATGTCTTCCATTTTACTTCATTAATTCTTCCTATTTATTCAATTCCTAAATGGCTAATGAACTCATGCTTTAAAAACTTTACCATGGTCTTTAAAAGATCATTTGGGATCAAGTAGTATCAGAGCTAGTTGACGGTTGGTTTTTGAGTTTGCATGATTACCAGGGAAATGCTGATTTGTGGTGAAGGCAAGCTTGTTAAAGAGAATCTCGAGATTGGATCGAGAAAGAGAACTTCTCAAAGTGATAATATGGCATTAGAAGAGGGACTTTCTCATGACGAGAAATAGTTTCAAAAGATCTTCTTCACCATGTCGGAGATGGTAAATGTTTTATATGACAATTACTTGGAGCGGAAGAGACTGATTCTGGGTGAATATTAAAAAGAAAAAAGTGAAGAAGGAGAGGATACTCCTAAACCTCCTCCTTCACCTCCTTCTTCTCCATAAAATTCTTATTCTTCAAGTAAAAGTTCCAAATCCACTGCAAGAAAACATTCCCATAAACATAAAAATGATATGCCTTTACTTAAGCTTGATGTGAAGTCTGAATTACCCATGTATAATGGTGAAGTCAATGTAGAGATGCTTGATAAATGAGTCAGATAGATGGAGGTTTATTGCAGTGTGCAACAAATCAAGGATGAGGCAACTCAAATCAAATTGGCATCACTTCGACTTGCAGGCACAACACTCATCTAGTGGCAAAGCAAGTTACAAATGGCACACAACAAGTGGGTAATGTGTTTCCATCATGGCAAGGTTTTGTTTCTGCACTTAGAAAACAATTTAATCCTTTGGGTTATAAAGAGAAGGATTTAATTGAATGGCAAGGTATTAAACTAAGAAAAGGACAAACAATGAAAGAATACATAGATGAATTTCATAAGATGGCATTAATGTTAGACATTCCATTACATACCCAATAAACTCTTATGAACTATATAGGAGGTTTACCTGCACATATTCGTAACACTTTATTTATGTTTGGACCTACTAATCTTGATGAGGTTTTTGTTCAAGAGACATACATTGAGGCAGGGAAAACAAGAGTTGGTGTATCAGGGGAATCATCTTCAAGAAAAGAGGACAAAAGGACATGGAATGGCAAGAAGGAAAATCCAGTGGCAAGAAAGGAAGTTAAGCTCTCTTGAAAGCATTGCAAGAAAGAAGGGCATGGTGAGGACCATTGTTGGAAATTGCATCTCGAGAAGAGAGCAAAGTGGTTCAAAGAAAGGAAAAGGAGGCAAACAATTGCAACAACAACACGACCAACATACTTGGGATCGGATTCAGGTGATGAGTCTAAAATTACAACAGTTGGTTTGACAGGTAAAATTGGTGATGGATATGATTCTAGATGCAAATTGTTTCACATAAGGGTGATCATGAAACACACTAAGATCGATACATTGATAGATAGTGGATCTCAATATAACTTGATTTCAGAGGAAGTGGTTAAACAATTGGGATTAAACACTAAGATGCATCATAAACCTTACTCACTTAAATGGATAAGAAACAATCATAAATTGCACATAACAAAGCAATGAACTTTAAATTTTGCAATTTCATCAAAGTTTGTGGATGAGGTAACGTGTGATGTGGTGTGACTCAATGAATGTGGAATGGTATTAGGTAGTCCTTATTTGTATGATCACAAAGAAATCTTCTATAGGGAACATAATCAATATCACTTAACCAAAGAAGGCAATGAATATGTGGTACATGCTCATTACTTAAAAGAAAATCAATCTCTACAAACAATGGAACAATTAAGGAAGGCAACTTATGCAAGAAACACACCTATAATTGTGCCAAATCAAGCAGTTGATCTTAAGCAGGAACATGAGATGATTGTAGAATGGAAGTTCAATCATAATTTTCTGCAAGATAAGCTAATGTCGTGCAAGTACTACAAACATATTAGCTCCTTTACAGTCATATTTCTGATGTTATCATTTCTAATGTTGTCAACATGGATGATAGTGGCTTCAGTAAGATGTGACAGAGTACAAGTAGCTAACAATATGCTGTCAATTATCATGGTTGTTTTACAATTGATCTTGATGAGACAGGTGCATAGGATAGAGTTTAGAGACAAAGAACAATTGGGGTGGCCTATCCCACACTTGATGACTGGTTAGTATCCTTTTGGAGGACCAAAAGGTCTTAGTGGGGAGGCATGATCCAAAATGGATCCAGGAACCAAAATGGGTCTAGGAAGGCCTAAAAATCAAAGTTATTAGAATGGGATGAAACTAGCACCATTGTGTCCATCTCGTTTTGCTGATTCCAACCATATAATTTTTTCCTCAAATGGACATCGTATGAGCAAGATATCACGTTCTGTTCATTTTTCCAAACATGAAAAATTTTGCTGACTATATAGTCCATACAGTGCTGACGTGGCAACTGACCATACTATCTGTATGGATGTAAAATGACATGGTAGGTGCGTTGGCAGGCTGACTAGGTAGGTGTTGGCAGACAGGTGGGTGAATCACATCGTTGCACGTGACATTGTTGTGGGAAAATGATATGGTGCCACGTGGCCCAATCGTGGGCTACCATGTGGCAACCTCCAATTGGTTGGCATTGGTAAAAGGTTATGTGTCTCTAGAGGAGTCAAACCCGTGACCTCTGGGCATGGGGGAATGAATTGGCAGGGCTTGGCTACCAGCCCGCCCACGGTATTTCTTGTTAACTATGGTGTAAATCATTTATTTGAATTGAGTGTTATGTTCAGTCCATGGATAAAAGGGCTAAGGCCTAGCCCCAACCCCCGACGCAAACACTATGCCATATAACCATAGCATATGTCCCTTCGCTTTACCTGGTGTGGATTTGTGTGGATAGCGCCCGCTTGATAGGCCTAGCCCCGTCGACCAAGGCACGTGATTAGGGGCTACAACCAAGACTTATACCACATGCAGGTGTGTGAAGATTTATGGCTCGACCATATGACATGCGCATAGACCCAGGAGCCAGGACCGGAGGAGCCAACGCACCAGCACCAGCCTTTCGGCCACATGGTAGAGTTCCATGCGACCAGGGGCCAAAAGAATAGGGGGATGTGCCCAAATTTGGTCATTTTTTGGTTTTTAAACCTTATGTTATGATTTTAATTGATTTTTAAGCCTGTTTTGGGAGATTTAGTTCATTTTTGGAGGATCTGGGGCCCTTTTTGAGGCCAGATCTTGGGAGGAAGTTGGGAGGTTGTTGCCAACTTGAAACCTATATAAAAAAAAGGTTCTTGGAAGCCCGAGAGAGGTTCAGAGAAGGATGAATGCTGAGGAAATTGACAGTCAAAGCCATTTTTATGCAAGGAAGCTATTGAGGAGAGCAACTTTGCGGGCCATTTTTGGGAGCTTTGTTCTTCTGTTTTCAATGCGGTCAGCTGTGTTGAGTTCTTGAGATCTATAAGAACACATCCAGATTAGTTTGTAATCCATTTGACATTTTTATGATGTACTTTTGAATATTTTAAGAGAAATAAGTAAGCCTCACCCACTGAGATAAAGGCCCGGAGACGCAGGCGATATTGCCGAACTCTGTTAACAACTTTTGCTGTTATGGTTTGTTGATTTGTTGTGCTTATTTACATATCTATATATCTTATTATGGCTTGCATGTTACTTCATTAATTCTTCTTCTTTCTTCAATTCCTAAATGGTTAATGAACTTATGCTTTGAAAACTTAACCACAATCTTTAAAAGATCATTTTCGATCACCAAGGTTGACTAGGTACACCCCCAAAACCACTAGGCATATTCCATCCAAAAGATGTACCTTCCCATGATGACATTGGGCTAGTCATTGGATTGGCAGAGGTGGAAGGAGATCCACTTCCCATGCTGAAACCAAAGTTCGATCCCCCACTGAAAAATAATTCGAAAGTGGGCATAGAAGTAGATGGGATGGGTGTGTGCATGCTAGGTGTACTAATAGATGGAGTTGATGTTACATGCAATGTCCCCCACATGGAGGAACCCAAAACAAAAGGTTTGGACGATGAAGGTTCAATGGAGATAAGGGGTGTCAATGAGGACATGACTGGGATGTCCGTGGATGAGTTGCCCACAATCCCACTTGAGGATGGGTTTATAGGTTCAACTGCACTAGATGAAACACTAGGTCTAGACATGGCAGAAGGATGACTGAATAACGAAAAAAGGCTCATTGGAAATTCCTTGTACTTGGACTAATATAGGGGTGTTAGGTTTAGTTAAAGGTGGATTGAAGTTGGGGGCAGGATGTTCATCAACCACTTTTAGCTCAACCAAGCCGTCTTCATCAAACCACAAATATGACCCTTCAAAGTCGTCATCATGGATATGGTGTCGCTTCATAGGTGGTTCCACCTCTATAATAGGCTCTAGTACTTATAATTGACGAGACTGGCACATTAGTTCATCCATGGTGAAAATTATATGTAACTAACAAACAACAATCAACCTATGGCCGACCTAGACTTGGACTCAAAGAGCACATCCCTGATCAAATCTAGGCAATAGGAAGAAAACCATTTGGCTCACGGGCCTTCTGAAAACCAACCTTGTGGGGGAGATGAAGTCCCCACCAGATTGAATAACGAAGGTGTGAGGAGAAATTATGATGAACAATGTGAAACAAACCTGACTGGTGCAAGTACCCTTTATTAAGGTAGGCACCCTCCATGGGATCTGGGACCGTGAACGAACATTTTCCCTAGGTACTACATGCACGTCCCACCTGTAGTCACCTATGTGGATCCCTAAGAAAAACCACTAAGGTTACCACCTAAAAAACGATGGCTAGGTGAACAGTTGTAAGTCTTATCGCACGTAAGGGTAGGGTAACTAAGCCTGAAGCTCTAGAGGGGTGACCCAACAAAACCCCATATGCGTAACGATCGAAGTGATATCAAAACCACCAAAACAAGTAGAGAGGGGTAATGTCCCTACTTTCCTTGATGTGAATTCATGTTTGACTCTTGTGTTAGAGGATCTTACCAACACACTGGTTGCAAGAATGGATTTTCACACTCTTTAATGACTTCTAGGTTGAGTTTTGTGGCCTTGGAGAGTTTACTCTCCAATCCTAATCCAAGGCCCTAAGCCTATCTAATGTTGGTTTTCTCTAAAAAAAAGGTCTAATAAATTTTAGATTAAGCACTTCTTTTTAAGGGTTGTTGCGTATATCCAGGTAATGGATGAAACTTTGTATGATGTGAGGAATCTTGACCCGACAAAAATTGCAAATATGCATGTGCAAAAATCTTTCAATTCGATGAAAGCTAGCAATGGCAGGGATAAAGAGTTTTCTTTTTTATTTTTCAACACTCAAAGCAATACTCAGACAAACCAATCAACCAATCAGGAACAAAAGATACAATATCGACAAACTCTTTCGTCACACTCACAACACTAATGCTTCAAAAACAAATTAAGCATGCACCAATTTTGTTTTTGTCCTTTATTATTATTTTTTTCAATGTAAATGCAAAAATTCTTGATCTAAGCAAGAAATCCAAATGAAAAAAACAAAAACCAGAAAATTAGCAAGAAAAGGGGCTATAGGATATTGGGAATGAGGTTGTGTCATCCCACTCAAATGTCACTACAGGGGTCACACCCAAAACTTAAAAAAAATCTAGTGGAGATCTAGAGTTTGGTAGAGAAAATGTGCAGGGACTGTATTGAATTATGTATTTACCATAAGCATATGATATAATATATAAAAAGAAGGATCTGTAAATAATATTTCTAATGGTTTTGGTCTTTTTGCAATCTCAATTCCCTATCAAAATATATTATCCAAATAGTCCACGTGGCCGTCACAAAAAATCTGCAACATTACTGATTTTCAATCAGTGATAATTTTGCTTTTCGAACACCGATCGGGACGATTTTTTTTTTTTTAAATTGACTAAATTTTTGAGAGGAATCCAAATATGTAACTAATTCCTTCAGATTTTGTATATAAAGTTATAGAATTGTGTTTGAAGGTCGTGACCGTATTTTAGAGGAAAACCAATGATCCATGCATTAAACACAAATAATCTAAACTACTCATGCATTAAACACAAATAATCTAGAGGAAAACCAATGATCCATCAATTATTGTAAGAGAAATACATCAAACTCATACCTTGATTGTTGATGCTTTCCTCCTAGTTCCAGGCTCCTGATGCTTTTCCTTAGCCTCTTGAGTTTTTTGTCTCTATTTTGACAACATAACCACTCTCAAAACTCTTCTCCCCATCTCCTTCATTTGGCCCTCTTCTTATAGTATTTTAGAAGAAATTGGAGATATGATTCATGACATGTGAATTAGGTGGATACATGTCATGGATAGTTTGATAGCATGTCAACTAAGTAATCACAAGTCATAGATAGGCTTAATGGCATGTGAACTAAGAAATTACAAGTCATGCACAAGTTTCATGCTTAATTATGAGATTTTGTCAACCTATTATGAACTTTTTATCTATTATGAGTTTTTTGCTCAAGTTCCATCCTCAATTATGAGATTTTTCCAACTCACTATGAAATTTATTTTCAATTATGAGTTTATTCTCAACTATGAAATAATTCTTATTTCATAATTATGAAATTGTGACAAAATGTTTATTTCCTTGTGAAATAATTATGAGAATTTCACTCAATTATGTAATTCTAGCCTCATAACATCTAATAACATGCTTTCACAACATATGGTGGAAAATACAAGTATAGCACCTGGAGCTTGAGCAATTATTGCCAGAGGTTACTTGTAAAATTCAGATCACTATATGAGACAATATATTGTGGCTTTCCATGTAGTTTGAAGATACTGTCCATGAAAACTTGAGCCATTGTGGAAGCTTTAAATGGGTGCTCGATGGCACATATATGAGCATATCTGGAAAGTCAATCAACCACAACCATGATGACTGATTTATTTCCATATTTGGGTAAGTCTATGATGAAGTCCATAGAGATATCTTTCTATATAGCAGGTGGGATAGGGAGAGGTTGTAGTGTTCTTGGGTTTTGACTATTTATCCCTTGTTAAATTCACAAGTATCACATTCATTCACAAAAGTTTGTATGTCCTGCTTCATGCCTTCCTAGAAAAAGGAATGTTTGATCTGTTCATAGTTTTTATGAAAGCTAGAATGTCTGACTGTTGGCGAGGCATGGATTTTAGAAAGCACAATGGATTTAAAGTTAGATTGTTTTCTTAAATAAATATAGGTGACCTTTATAGTGGAGCTCCTCATTTTTACAAACTATAGCCTGGAGATGAATTAATGTCTTGTTGTAGTTTTTGAATGCTAAAAATTTTGGGATCTTGGAACCATTCATGACGAACTTAAATCAATTGGCTACAATGAAGGAGAGTGAAAATCCTATGACCCTTCTTCTTCATATTTCCTAGAAAAAACATCAACTACCACATTCTATTTTCCATTCTTGTAAATGATATCATAATCATAGCTAAACACTTTGGTCAACCACTTTTGTTGCTTGGGTGATGAAATCCATTGTTCCAAAAATTGTTTGAGGCTACAATGATCAATTTTAACTTGGAAGCACTACTAAAGCAAGTAAAGATGTTGAATATTCATTGCATGCAAAATAGAAAACATTTCCTTGTCATAGGTGGATTTTCCCAAGTGTTGCTCAAAAAGTTGTTTACTAGTAAAGGCCAAGGGTCTATCTTCTTGCATGAGAATTGCATCAACACCTTACCTTGAGGTGTCACACTCCAAAATAAAAGTATTTGGGAAGTCGAGTAGAGACAATACTAGAGTTGTACACATATCCTCTTTCAAATCCTTGAAGTCTTGATCGATGTTCGTATTCCAATTGAAAACATTTTTCTTAAGGAAGGTGGTGAGTAGGGCTGCAATTTTTCCATAATTCTGGATGAATTGTCGATAATAGCCAGTTAAACCAAGGAATCCTTAGAAATTTTTAAGAGTCTTAGGGTGCGTCCAATCTTTCATAGCTTCGATTTATTTGGGATCCACTCGAACACGATCCCTACCAAAAATATGGCCCAAATATTCTACTTTAGAGGCCCCAAAGGAACATTTGGACCTTTAGAGAAAGAGTTGATGTTAAGAAAGTAGTTGTAAGACATGATTTTCATGGGTAAGATGGGCTTGCCAAGTTTTATTGTAAATGAGGATGTCATCAAAGAAGACAAAGACAAAATGATGGAGAAAGGGTTAGAAGATCTGATTCATGAGACTTTGGAAGTGGAGGAGGCATTACACAGGTCAAAGGGAATGACCAAGAACTCATAATGGTATTCATGAGTGTGAAAGGTAGTCATGGGAATATTGGTCTTGTTCATACGAATATGGTGATAATAGGAATGCAGATCAAGTTTGGTAAAGAATTGAGCACTAGACAGTTCATCCAAAAGGTCATCAATGACGAGAATGGAAAATTTATCTTTGACGATAATTTTTTTGAGAGCCTGAAAAATCAGGTAACATGCACCAAGTACCTTATTTTTTGAGTACCATAAGTGTGTGAGATGAATAAGTGCTCATACTAGGGTAGATGACACCCACAACTAACAATTCTTGAAAAGTTTTTTTGATGCCATTTTTATGAGCGAATGGGTGGAAATAAGGGTGAACATTGGGTGGAAGAATACTAGGTACAAGTGGGATGGAATGATCATGGTGACCATGGGAAGGTGGGGGACCTTGGGGGTTTTCAAAAAATGAGTGTTGTTTGGAGAGGATAAGATGCATATTTGGATGAACAATTGTGGATGGAGTSTCAATGRCTTGAATGGCATGGAACTAGGCAATAATGATAGAATGACCCTTTTTGAGGAGTTTTTCCATTCAATATGAACTGATGATCTCGAGGGAACCTATTGTGATTCCTTGGAACTTGTAGTGATTCCCATGTTGTTGGAATATCATGTATAATTCCTTGAAATACATGGTAACGGGGCCTAAGGTGCGCAACCATTCATCACCTAGGACAATGTCACAACCTACCATTTCAATGGAAAATATGTGGGATTTCAAAGAATAATCACCAATTTGCAGGTGCACATTTTCACAATGAACCCCACATTTCATGGAACCTCCATTAGAAATCACAATTTGAAATTAATTGAATGCATGGATATAACAATGGGTCTCTTGAGTAATGCATCAATGAATAAAGTTATGGGTGTTGCCACTATATATGAGGATAATGAATTTACGATGCATGATACAACCAATTAATTTAAGAGATTGGGTAGCTGAAATACTAGTGAGAGCATGCAGAGAGATGAGGGGTTCTGCCTCAGTTTGATCAAAGGGTGGAATTATATCATATTCTTGGGGAAGAGATTTAAGAGGGGAAACATCACCTCCATCTTCATAATTGTCCCTAGAAATGGCCATAAAAAGATTTTTCTCCTACATTTGTGCCCTGAAAAGCATTTTTCATCACAATTGTAACAAAGACCCTTTAGTTGGCATTCAACCATTTTCCATTGTTTAATTTCCAGACCTTAAGAGGAGGGGGAGATGAAATTGGATTGGTGAGGTGGGGATGGGGAATAAAGTATGGATTTTTTGTTTGAGTAGCGACCACCTACTTTTGTTTCTTTTCCTTGTGAGTGGCTTCAAGCCAGGTCTTTGGGTGAGCCATGATAACATGAGTATGGATTTCATCCTCGAGGACACTTATAAACCATTCATGGAAGAAGGTGTTCGACATTCCTTCTATGTGGAAATCCAAATGATCAAAAGTAGTGATGTTGTATTCAATTGTACCTAATTATTTAAGCTTGGTTAAGCGACCCAAATGATGAGGGTATGTGTCAAAACATTCATAAATATATGCAACAAATTGGGCCCAAGAAATATAATCATGATGGGAATTTTTACACCATTGCCACCATTGTTAGTGCTATAGATCTAAATAGAGGATGTCGACACAAAGTTTGATTAAGTCATTGGTTATGCAATGCAATGAGAAATAATGTTCCACTTGAGTGACCTAACTAGTGGGGTCCGATCCATCAAATTTATTCACCTCTACTTTCGGGAGACATAGATCACGAGTGAGGGAGTTAGAATGAAAATCCATAGAATGGGATGATTCAGTGCCCTATTGGTGTAGAGGTGGTTCCATGGATTTATATCCCTTGAATTGATTCACAAAGTCTGTCAGGGAGTGAAGCTCAAGTCCAGATAGCTAGGAATAAAGGGTAGTAATGTTGGAATTAACTTGAGACAAAATCTGATTGGTATAAGTTTGAGATGCTTTGCAATGGTCTTGGAATTCTCTAAAGGATTCTTCGAGGGAAACCAAGAGGTTTCCAGTGTCTTAGTTGTGGGTTTCCATCCAGGGAGGGTGAATAAGTGGGATAGGTGATCAAGGGAAATGAGTGAGTGGGTCCACATAGAAAGGATTATTGGAGAGTTGTATGAAGACGACCAACATAAAGAGAGGAATATAGGGAGATAGGTCCCAAATAAAGGTGTCACATAGGGTGAGTGGTGCACAAAAAAAG
Organism: Picea mariana; assembly: GCA_032191745.1. Lineage (NCBI taxonomy): Eukaryota > Viridiplantae > Streptophyta > Pinopsida > Pinales > Pinaceae > Picea > Picea mariana. Next base: position 327,869 of record JASDQU010101172.1, read on the forward strand.
GGTTATGAAGGAGGGGTACCACTGTGATCAACACGAAGAGAGGAATCTATTAAGATGGGTCACAAATAAGGGTGACAGTGGGACCACTTATACTCTTCTTTTTAAATTCCTATAGAGTTATGCTCTTGTTTAAATGATAATGTGCTAACATAATTTCTAAATTATAAAAATTAAATATTATGTAGGAATTTTGATAGTATAGATGTAGGAAGCAGGGTTGCCCAAGATTGAATGTGAAAAGTTTCAACATTGTTTCTGTTTTGGTAGTAAGGGGTAAGTTTTTGAAGGTTTCTAAGGACAAGGGAGTGCCCTATGCTATAGCTCTCTGATATACTTGTGGGGTCCAATAGTAGTACTTGATCCAATATCTCAGGGATATGACTAAGGAGGGTTAACCATAGCCTTAGTTGTACTACTTTATTACCCATATACACAATAGTAGTCTTCTCGAGTGTTTTTCTAGGTGCCACCATAGTAGCAAGGCAGTCAAATGGATGATTTATTGTTGGTTTCAGGATACCTACAAAATTCTTGAAATTCCATGTACATATGTTGTCTAATGCGATACTACTCTAAGGGGTGCTGGCAGGGGTTACAGGGTTTTCCAACAAGGTGAAACCATGTGTAGTTCATGTGTGCATTCTTCACCAACTATAGTTTTAACTAATTAACGATATATTACTATGGTTCTTTATATACGTCAGAACACGTCTCTAGCCTAAAACAAATTCTAAAAAATTGTTAAGGAAAGTGCTTTGATACCACTTGGAAGCTACCAATTAGTAATATTCAGAGAAAGAGCACAAATCTTATCAAAATATTTAGCAAAAATAAACAGATCAATGAGCACTCGTGTTATCTCCTATTTCTAGGGATAACTAAGGAGATGATGTATTCATGCCCACTGGTTGTAGACATGGAGTACCAAGAGGTAGCCCAACAAGGAGAACCATACATCATACCATGCATCACTATTTGACTGATGGTACCACACCTAGATTGGATCACAGAGGACATCAAGTCTTTCTCCATGAGGTAACAAGTCTGGTATTGTGGTAAGTATCATTCCAATAATTCAAGCATTTGAACATGTTGCAAAGGATCCTTTCTTGATTTTGAAAACATTTTTTTGGAAATTATACCTTTTTCCCTATTTCACCTTGGTGAGTGTCATGGTTTCCTAGTAAATGGCCACCCTTAGGGAAAGGGTCACTATCGGGGGGTCTCCTTGAAGGGTCATCATATCATTCCTTCTCATACTTGCCACTTTCCATCACTTCTTCCTTTCCACCAACGAACCTTATAGGTTTTCGGGCTTATTGACCCAAGAAGGGAATGTAGCTCATTTCATGGGAAGAAGAGGCCATTAGGCTTGGAGGTGCCCTAGCAAGAACATCATGCAATAAAGGCTCACCCTGGGATCCCGAGAGCAATGAAATGCTTCTCAAAAAATAAAAGTAAGGGACCCATAAAATAAATAATTAGTCAATTGCTTAGACTTTCCAAGGTAGAGAATTTGTGGACCATGCATTTACTTTTTAGTGCCCCTTATTGACTTCAAATTGGGAAGGAATGAAGAACGAGGTAGATTGTATGTGGGCCATGCATTTACTTTTTAGTGCCCCTTATTTTCTTCAAATTAGTGACACATGCAAAGTAAATGGCTAATAAAAGGGTTTGGATAAAATATGCCTTAAAAATAACAAAAAGAGAAAAGAGATGTGGCTAGCCCTAAAAAAAAGTGCCCATAAATGAGATGATACGAGCCCTTGTATGTCATGAATCACCATACCTAGAAGTCTAACCCCATCCACCTCACATCCATTACATGAGCTAGATAGGTTTTGCCTTGGAAACTTCCCCTACTTGAGGAATTGGTTTACCCAATAGGGCACTATGACACCCCTCCCATATCTAAATTTAGAAAATTGTATAATCTCTTTGAGCATTTGTTTATTTTGAAAAGGGGGGATTTAATGCACATGTTCTTGCAATTCTTTTATTAGATATGGATTACTTGGCATGATATTGTGACTTGTGGACCCTTGGAGGGTGTACTTGTTTGTATTTATAGGTACTTGACAGGTGAAATCTTGATCATGAAGGCACAAGGTCACTAGGACCTTCATTTAGGTCATGAAGCCAACATGTAGGATGATGCACCCCCTCTCTTTTGGAAAACCCAGAATAGAGAATTTGAATTTGGAGGAACTTTATTATCCCTTGAAGATGACTCGATAGCCTTCTTAGCCCCAACATTTTCCTTTGGAAGCCACTTTCTACTCTTCCGGGGCATGACATCCCACTTAGAAGGATAGGGTTTGATGGTGATGGATGATGACTTGGAATGTTTTGATGGAGGAATATCCTTTCAACTTGATTTGGCCTTTGGAATCCCAACGTTTCCCTCTAATATCTCAACAACTTGCTCACTATGCTGAAGCGTCACCCCTAGAGGGCATGATGTCATCTTTTAGGGCTTGTTTCTTTTGTAAAATTCAATTATGATTTGTAAAGGGGAAAATTAAGAGGTATGCCTCCCTAATTTGTGTTTTACCCTAAGTTAATTGGAAAAATTGTTTTTACAAGGTCATGTATAAAAAGAGACCTTGTCACTTTCATTTTAGATATGACACACTTGAGAATTACATAAAGTTTGGATGAAAGTTTCACGATACTTGGGAAAATCACATCTCTCTCTCTCTATTGTGCAATTTGGATACTAGTTACTTGTGTATTGGAAGGAAGTGGTGCGTTATCTCTCTTGGATGCTTGTTCTTTCTTTGTGGTGGAATATTTCTTGGTAAAAGAGGGTTTATGTTGCTATATGTTGGAATTGGTAAGGAAATTTTTGCATATTGTTGGTTTTTCTTCTTATTTCAGGGTTATTATTGTCTAAACCCTTGGAGGAGTATAAATGCATACACCCTCCACTAATATCTATCACATTTGTCTTGGATAAGCTAATTTGCAAAGGTTTCTAAGAGCAATAAAAAGTCTTACACTCTCTTGTATTTACATTGCTGGTCTTGTTTTCCATAGGGAGTAAAAAGGCTTATGCCCCTACGAAGGTAACAAAACTAGCCCTTACAAAAAAAGACCCCGTAAACCAATTGAGAAGGAACTAGTTTGATTTTCATCGGAGATCTACAATCATTGCATTGGTATACATGAAAAATAGATATTTTTCAATTGTCTAAGTTGGAAGTTGTTCTTCATGTTACACGCTTGCTTGAGCCTCTAAGGCGTATTGTTTAGCCAAGTGATTTTCTTGCTGTTATAAACTTATTTCTACAACCATTAGGGCTGTTGCAAACTCTCTTTTATCATCTTTTGTCACACTTTCTATCGCTGAAAATTGCAAGTAAATAGTGCTAAATATTCTTCTTGTCAAGGCATTTCATTTAATTACTTTCCTTGTAAATTTTAGTGGTTAGAACTTGCCATTGTAGCAAAAGTTTGCTACATTCATAAGGATTCCCTAATATATTTTTGATAACATCATTTTGCAGCCCTATTTTTCCATCAAAACTTGTGTTGAAATATTTGGATATTATCTACATGTTTAGGGCTTGATTACCCAATAATTATTTGATGTTTTGGATGGTTAATTTTGCAGCTAGAAACATCTCTATTTTCTAATCTATATATTTCCATACTTCTATAATTTTAGACAAAAATCTTATCTTGTTGATCCCCTTTGATATAAGGCTTGGTTTATGATCATTCATCTTGTTCTAGGCAGGGATACTATTGTTTTGCAGGTACCAAACACTTGGAAACCATCTCCTCCTTCACAATAACCATTTTTCAAGCCATCCTTCATATCCAAGGTTGACCTATAGGTGTTTCACTGATCATCATCTCACTTTCCATCTCAATCCCCTTAGGGTCACTAGGATTCCCCCCTTGTGGTGATTTAATTATCACTAAAGCGAGGAGAGTGTCTAATTAAGGTGACAATGGGTAGGTATTTCCATAGTTGTCACACTTCCATGGATTAGGTTTGGGATTTTCCCAAGCTACAGATTGTGCAATAACAACTCCAAACTAGAAATTGTAAGTGAACTCTTGTATGGACTTTACAATATTGATCTCATAAACATTTTTTATTAATACACTTGAAGTTTTTTCTTTTAATCTCTTTGATCTCACAAAATGGTTCAACATGACCTTGTTGGAATACTGA
>JASDQU010101172.1:332071-345425 GCA_032191745.1 Picea mariana
GGGGGGGAGGTGAATCAATATGAACACTTTTATCACTTTTAAACACTTTCAATTACAATGTATAATCAAATCATATAAACATTAACTTGATTAGTTACCATTAAATAGTTTATCATCTATGTTTAGTATATCATTAGCAATATAAATCAACAATGCATAATAAAATAATCACAGATACACAGTACACCAAGATTTATGTGGAAACCCAATGCGGGATAAAACCATATAATTCTTTTCTTATATGTAAGAAGAAATACATTCATAGGGAGCATCAACTTCTCATTTTTCCATCTCCAACTGGAAGGAGGATCCAACCCCCTAATTCTTAGGCTCCAACTAGAAGGAAGCTCCAACTCCCTGATTTACCAACTACAACTGAAAGGAGGCTACAACCCCCTTTCTTTACCCCATACAAATGCCCTGAAATATAAATTTAGACCAATCTGTCACTACCACATCAACCTGTCACTGTCCCTATGACTGGACTGATATACCATCACTGTTACTCTCAACCTGTCACTGTCAACCTATCACAACAACCTCTGATCCTATATATGACTTGGTGTATGTGATCAGAGACCTGTATACCTTCCTCAACTTCAACAATAAGAGAATAACATCTTCATCAACCTTTACCTCAGTCTCATAGGACTAGGTTTGGATTAGTTACAAACCCTAAATTTAAACAAGAACAACTTTGTACCTATAAGGAATAAAGGTATGAAACTTGTAGCCAAACTTCTTGAGTATGTATTTTGAAATTCCTCAAAGTTTCACTCCTTGAATCATTCCTTAAAAGGAGTTATAGAGAGAATGGAAGACCTTGCTGAATTCTGACCTATTCTAAAGAGTGAATTTGTACGACATGCAACGTGCTCAATATTTGATATCGTATTCTAAAAATATCACAAAAAAAACTGTTTCCAGTAATATTTCCATTCAATTTTTCTCACATGATTTTGATTCTCTATGAATAATTTATGACTATTTTACCCCGAACAACTGTTTAAAACTAGTTTCAGGACTAGTCAAACTCCCTATCTTCCACATAGTGTATCTCCAAAAGTAAAATGACCCAGAAGCTGAAATTTCTACCACAAGTACCTTGACATGTATTCTCAACAACCTCCTATTTTTACTATTTGAATCATTATAAAAACAAATTTATAGTGAAAATGGTAATATGACATGTAAATAACATACCTTAGAACACATCATCAAAAACTTCATCCTCCCTTGGATTTTCAGCCCACTTTACTTCACCTAGATTTCTCTGCCTCCAACCTATATTATTAGAAGTGAATACACAAAATTGATTTGCAATGGGGTCTTCTCTGTGTTATAAAGAGAAATTTTTTAATAACATGCAACTCACATGCAATAATTAATTATGCCTTCAATAATTAATTATCTTCTGTTTACTACCACTTCACTTCGACATGCAATAATTAATTGTCCCTCCAATAATTAATTATACCTGCAATAATTAATTATCCCTGCAATAATTAATTATATTTTGTTTACTACCACTTTACTTCGATATGCAATTTTACTCAAGGGTTGACAGCAATGACAACCAATCTCAATAATTAATTATCCCTACAATAATTTATTAATATTTTTCGACAATTAATTAATATTTCAACAATCATTCTCAAGAATTAATCTTTCAATAATTAATCCCTTGTTGCAACCACTTTGACTGGTCAAGCTTCTTGATGACCTTCTAGAGGCTTCTAGAATATTCTTGAGGGTCCTCCAACTTCAGAGAGCCATATATAATCAACCATGAGGCACTACATGGCATACCATATATCACCGGAAATGGCATGACGTGTACTATCCATCTATAATAGTCTTACCTGCAAGTATACTAACCTTCATGTCTGTATTCCTCGATGAACTGCAGGTTCCATGACCATGACAAACCTATCACTGGATCCTCTCACATGGATCATATACCAAGGAAACCTCTGAACCAAATGTCCACCATGACCAACAAATGCATCTACCAAGAATATACCGAAGTCACCAACATACCATCCCAAGATATGTGCCTGTACCATACCATGTATCAACCTGTACCATGCATCAACCATGCAAATTAACACCTGTACAATACCATGTGTCATCCATGCACATCAACAACACCTGTACCATAGCATGTGCCAACCATGCACATCAACAACACATGTACCATACCTTGTGCCAACAATGCACATCAACCATGTACATCAACCTGCACCACGATCTGTACCATAACAAGCGTATACCTTAACAATGTGTCAATATCAATGGTAGACATATAAAAAACCAAAAAAATGTCTAAAAATATCGTCCATATTTATAGGGATTCTATACTTCTCCAAGGGTTGACATCAATCTCTAAGATCACTCTCTAAGGGTTGACATCAATGAAAACCAACTGTCCATCATACCTATGAGACAAATAACAAGAATCTCATCATTGTGCCTAGCTCTAACTTAATCCAAATAAAGCAAAGTCATTGCCTTTTTTCTATACCATTGGACACATGGCAGGTCATACAAGTTTTCTCTCTTGAAAGGGACAAAAACAACAAGTTTTGGGAAAGTTACCATGACTTTCTCTTGGCACATCAAAAATTGGTCAAACATGTGGCATTGTAGAAAATACATAATAAGATACTACATGCTGAAATTTCAAACTCGGAGAGGCCAAAATTTTATATATGATTTAGGAGAAAGGTTGGTCAACAAGACAATCTACAAACCATGGTTTTTAAAGGTACGTTAACTTGAAATTAACATAACTTTTGATTGGAAGATCCGTTTTTGGTGATTCAAAAATCATGATAAAAAGAAAAATGAATAGTATTATTATTTTCTCACATGGAAAATGGTTTTGTAAAAACTTCTACACCTTATAAACCTCGAGAGAACTCATCTATGACTCTATAAGAATGTGAAGACTTAGGGAACCATGTATCCTAATTGAAGAAACAATTTAATGAAATGGGTGATAATGTGTTGAAAAAGGTTGATTTGACACATTCATAAGAAATACATAAAAGGAAAATTGAAGATAAAATGGAAAATTTGAAGGATCAAAAGATGGAAAGATTACAAAATTTCATAGAAGCCATGCTCTGATATACCCTATATGAGAGGTTCTGTAAAAATGATATTGTGGCCAAAGGAAATCAATAAAATAAGGAGAACAAAATTGTTAAATCCTAGTCACATATGGGGAAGATTTTAACACAATTGGAGGACATGAAGATTGAGTCCCAAAATCATGATCATTCATCACTCCAAGATCCACATCATTGGGGATTCAACTCAAGACCAAGGAACTACTTAATTCCCAATATCCACATGAGGAAGTTTGATGGTAAAGATCCTGTAACATGGATATTCCAAATGGATAAATTCTTTTATTTACACCAAGTGCGAACTTTACGAAAGGTAAATCTTGCATGCTTGTATTTAGAACCCGATCAATTTGTATGGTACCAATGTATTTGTGAAAAAAAATATGATTCTATTGTCTCTTGGTCCATTTTTACAGTTGGATTGAGAGAACATTATGGGGATATGAAGAGCAACACATTATTTAGTTAATTGATAAATCTCTAACAAAGAGGTCTAATGAAAATGCACATTCAACAATTTTAAAAGCTGATTCTTACATTAAAAAACATTCTAGAGGATAATTTGTTAGATTTATTTAAAGGAACTTTAAAAGAGAACATTCAACACAAGGTGCATCTCCTCAAACCTGAATCCCCAAAGCATGCTTTTAGTGTGGTAAGGAAAGTTGAAAGTAAAAATATGGTGACTAGAAGGGTTGCCACTAACAACTATAGAGAGCACTATGTTCCCTCTCCTAACCTCACTCAACCTACAAGATTAACACTCGAAAAAATGTATGAAATAAAAGCAAAGGGATTATGTTTTAATTATGATAGCAAGTACAGTAAGGGGCATAAGTGCGGTGATAGGAAATTATTCTACATATAGTGTGAAGAGGAAGAAGATTAAGAAATTGAACCATTGTAAGATTTAGAACTAGAAGAGACTACTCCAACCATATCTTGTCATCCATTTCTTAGCATTAAAACTCCTCAAACCCTCAAGATAGAAGGATATATCAAAAAGAAAAAGGGTAAAAATGTTAATTGATTTTGGTGGTACCCATAACCTCATTAATTGCAAATGATCTAAACTTCTCAATTGATTTATATATCCAACACCAAAGTTTCAAGTAATGGTTGCAGATGGGGGTATCATAAATTGTTCAAGGAAGTTCCATAGTATTAATCTCACTATGGGGAAGTATTTATTGGATATTTCAATGATTACAATCCAAATGGGTGGTGTTGATGTTGTGTTAGGGGTCCAATGGTTACAATCATTGGGAACACTGGCTCTTAATTTTTAGGAACTTTTCACGATATTTTCCTTAGAAGGAAAGGAAATTGAACTCAGAGGTATCAAAGGGAAACCATTAGTAATAAGATTTAACAACATGAAAATATTTCTAAAAAATGGATACCATGGTGGAACTTCACAATTGTTCTCACTAGATGTTTAAACATCTAGACCTTTTGTTCTTGTGGATCTCCAAAAATTTATCGACAATCATTCCAAGGTATTTGGAGATATGACTAAAGGTCTTTAACCTACTTAAGATCATGACCATCCTATTCATTTGCAACTAGTAAATGTACCACCTAACATCAAAACTTATAGGTTCATAATAAAGGGATCCAACCCCTCCAACAACAGGTTCATAATAATCTTCAACAAGCTAAGCAGGACAACTTCTTCAAGAAGGAAAGAAACTCACCAAGGTTTAGATTCAACAAAATATTCCCCGGGACCTTGACACAATGGGGAGCATTGCTTCCTAATGGGGGAGGATTTATCTAGGTGGATATTGGTGGCCACCCACCTATTTCACTATCTCAAAGAACAGTTTTCCATTTGGGCAGTTTTTTACAGTTTTTTGAGTCCCAAACTTCCAAGGCCGTTTTGAGGCCCTAAACAAAATGTTTTTGGATTTTTTGGGGGCCAAGGGTTGCATTTAATTTCCATTTACCCCAAAGAAAGTTATACTTCTCGAATAGACCTTTTCGACGAGTTATTGAATGCCCCAAATGGATATCATATGCAAAAGTTATGCCACTGCAAAGTTGATGTATCAACTACCCCCATCGGGGTTAGGGTTTTGGATTTTATTTATTTTAAAAAGGCCTTTGGAGCCTCATTTTAAACATCATCATATTCTTTCCATCACATCTCTTCTCAAAGATAATATTCCACCATTCTAGTGAGTCATTCACTCTGTAATTTTACAGTTTCTGTACATTTTCTCATTAATAAAAATTGCGCATTATTGTATATCTATGTTTATTGCAATATTTTTGTGTATCTCGCAATATATCTGTATATTTTATTGTTATATCTCTACCTTCGTTTCATTCTCAAAATAATCCAGATCACTGAATACAACCAAAAGTTGTAGGTGTTGTCTGCACTTTGGAGTTTGCAAATTACAAAGAGCAAAGTAATGTCACTTCTCCCTTTAATTCCAAAGAAAGAGATGATGCCAGAATTTTGTATAAGTTTTCTACAAGATTTAATTCAACATTTGCAATAGCTAATTCCTTTGGAGGAATTCTTTTATTTATTTATTATTATTTATGACAATTTGACTAGTGCAATTGGTTCTCTCACATTGTTATCATTATGAACAACAATTGGTTCTCAGGATATATTTTCAGGTGGATTATCCTTTGCAACAAACCCATTACAAAACAAAAAAATGCATCCCAATTATCACCTTGCTTATGTAATTCTTCCACATTAATTGTTTTTATCAGACCATGGTGATACAAGCTATGATAAATATTCCTAGGGTTTGCTTGAATATGTTTCATTGTTCTACTCAGAATTTGACATAAATAAAATGGGAAATTTAAATGATTGTTGGCTTCAAAATCTAGAATAAGACGAATGCGATAGAGGAAAGTAATAGTGTTGGTTAGTTACACTATTGTTACCATTCAGGGGCTAACCTAGGTTCAGATCTACTATGGTTTCCAACAAAACCCCTTAAAACTATCGACCCTTCTGGTAAACTAGAAGGCAACATAACACACATAATGCACTGCGCAGTCTCACCCGAGATAGTTCTTATGGGTGGCTACAATGCTCAGGTGCTTGCAGCCTGGGAATGAGTGGGGATATGGGATTAAACTCTATGATATTCATTAGTTACCTTCACATTCAACTTATATTTAATACCCTGTCATTCTTATTCATGCATGCAAAATAACAGATCTAATTAGTCATTCATGCATTTGTCTAACATCTATTCATTGACAGTAAGGAAATACACAATATTCAATCACACAACACATGATATATAGTGGTTCACCCCTCCTGGGATACGTCCACAAATATTTGGCTGCTCTGCTATTTTATTATAGTGTTTCCAAAACTACAATGCCTTGTGCATTACAATTCCCCATCAGTGGGTCGAGATCTACAATGAGGCGGACTAGATCACACTAGAATCCTCCGCCTATGATATAACCCTTATTTCCTCTCCTCATCTCAACAACTTACAAAAAAAATCATAATTACAGTCATTCTTTCCTTGAATGACATAGTAAGAATAATCAACCAAAAAGGAACCATATTCCCATACAAACAACTAACCACAACCCACACCACGAGAACAATAACTCTCTTCAACCTAGACCTCCTAGGTACCTACTTATACATGTTTTTTGCTTACCAACCATTACATTCTCTTACCATAACCCTAACCCTACCATGGATAGGTCTTCTTACATGTGTGCCTCACATGCTTTCCTCTTCTGCATGTGCATTTGTCTTGCATGCGCTGCTTCTCTTGCATGCACATCTGCCTTACACATGCTTCTTTTCCTACATGCGCATCTGCTTTCCACATGCTTCTTTTCCCACATGCGCATCTAATTTCCACATGCTTCTTCTCCCGCTAGCTGTATTTCTCCCATGTCATGCTTTTCTCCTAAACTAGGCCTGTGCCTAATAGGTCCCCAACATTGACATCATCACTCGTCCTAAGTCACTGCCTAACTCCAGTGTCTGTCACTGCTTGTGCCAACGCTTCATACATATATGCTATCCGTTGGCACTTCTCTTGAGCTTGACTGCTGTTTGCTGACATGGATTCGATCACCTGCGTGGTGACTAGTGGTCGTAAGATCTTGCCCCCCTCCAATCCTATCTTTTTGAGGCACACTTTCGCTGCATCAATTTCCATGACCAACTGTTCTGCCATTTTTTGTAGGGGCTCCAACTGATCTTACCATGTGATCTTCTGTACCTGTATTACTTTTTCTTCTGCTTGAAGGTTATTCATTTCTGCGGTAGTCTTGATCTTCTCTGGTAGGGACATTTTGCTATGTCGGTTCTTGACATCTGCCATTGCTGCATACAATTTATCTTCCTTTCCTTGTAGCTCTTGTAGGCACCCATCCTCTAATAGTTGTGTCCATAGTTGGTTTCTCTTTTCCAACAATTCCACCACTCTATGTATGTTCTGCGCAATGTTTTCTGCAGCTACTGCCATGTCTTACTCTCTTTGCACTCAAACTGCTAGGGGAGTCATAGGTACTGTGCACTCCTCCAGTTCCTTGATCTGCTCTTTATATTGTGCCAGGGCCTATGCTATTTTCCTCATATTCCCTTCAGAAGATGCTTCTTCTTATTCTATGCTGTCGGGGATGGCTTGAAATACTCCACTTATCTATCTCTCCATATCCTCCACTCTTTATTGTAATACCTTTCTCTCCTTCTCTTCCTAGCTAAGTGCCTCCTTTAGTGAGGTGTTGTCTTCCTACGCCAATTGTAAGTTTGTTGGATCTGACCTTGCTCTGGACCTGTGCGATGCTCACCTGCAATTTATACAATGTTTTAGTTGGAATATTGGGCAATTCCAAGTCCATCATCTCAATCTCTCTCAGTAGCCTCTACGCTGTCTCCTCATCCATGAACAACATTTCAGGAGTAATCCTAAAGTTCACACTCCCTGTGCCATGATATGCACTATCTTTCCCATCGATATCCCTTATTTTACTGGTGTTGCTATCTTTTTTTGTTGCTGCTCTATTTTGACCTTTAACTTCTCCAACGTAGTTTTAACCTATTGGATTTTCTCCAAAATTGAAGCTCTGTGGTTCTCGACATTATCCCATACATCTAACAACCGATCCTCTACTGTCGTGGCTATCAACTCCATGTATTATTGTGTCAATGATGTTTCCATAGGATTTCTGTGGGCCTTTTCCTTCTTTCTGGAACCACTTGGTTTCTCCCATGTTCTCTTCCTTGGGGCCTCTAGTGGTTCATATGCTTCTGGTATCTGGGTATCCATGCCGATATCCTTCCCAAATTCTTCATCCATGGCTACCTCTTGTTCCTCTGTCTGTGCTTCTTCTACACTCACCTGTCCTATTAGTCCTCTTAGTGACCTCTCTATGGCCGATGGAACCTGTGTAGGACCACGCCGTGACTTCTTTTGTGTCCTAGTTTTTTTTTGAATTGAGCTGATTTCCCCCATTGTACCTATTGCTGTTTTATTTTTCTGTCTAGCGCCATTCATGCCTATCTACTATGTGGGGACTGTGCTACCCTACATCTAGATTTGTACTGCTAGCATTTCTCTTGGAATCTCTGGCACTTTCCACTCCTCAGGTCACTCTTGGACCTCCATGTGGATGTCCTGCGTCGTCACATAATACTTCAGCTGTAACCACTCCTTGGTTGGATCCTCCTTTTTTGCAACCACATGCTATGGCGTGATGCCCAAAAATTCACCATCTGTCCATACTCCTGAACAATTTCTGGTGATATCCTCCATGTATCTGCGAAGCTGTTCTAGATCTCTATTAAGTACTGAGCGAACATGTCATTGTTGAATTTCTTTACCTTGGGATCTGCTGTGCTTTGCAACAATGTGTAGCATGCTAAGCCACATTTGCATGTCCTTGGAAGGAACATAGTGTATGTAGGTTCGTGCCACCCCATAAGTGCAATGACGATGAGTAACCATGAGTAGTGGAGCTCAGAGCCCCATTATTGTGCATCCTTGCAGTCTTTAAGGAACGTGTTCAGTAGGAAAGAGGCCAACTCATCGAGCTCCCCTTTGCGCACTGTGTCGTGACTGCTACTACTCCTACAGACACTTATTCTTTTTGGGACCTATGCATTAATTTGAAACCGAGCAATTTGGTTGCAAATCATGTCACAGGATCATTGATGTCATTGATCCCGATACCTCTGTTACCCATCTCTGCGCCGTAATTTTATTTGATCTCATCTAATATGGATTTCTCCTTAGTTTTATATTCTAGGTATTGCTTCGAATTCTCCCCATCTGTGGGTAGCCCTGTAATCTCTGCGATGAGGTCGACGTTGATCGTCATTGGACTATCCATCCATAATATGACTCCTTGCACCCTCACTAACAACTGTTTGACACATCCGTTTATGTGTTTCCTGCACCCAAAATGAAATATGTCTAATAAGTTCATGATGCCGATGTTGTACAGTCCCAGGATCTATTGTGTAGGCTCCAATAGTGGTACGCCTGATGGGCCCTCTCCCCTTCTCTCTAGGTAGCTCTACACTTCCAAATATGGGAAATTTATGGAATCAGAGAGATTATGTTTGGAGTATTTAAGGCTATCCATTCCTCCTACCATGTTATCCCCGACCTTCACTCTATTGGGAATTTTCTCTATCACTATACCTGGTTCTTCCTGTGTGCGTTGTACGCCCTGTGCACTACTTTCTTCTCTCACCTTCTTTTTCTCTTGTGGGGACAATACCCCACCCTTTGGTATGACCTCTTTCTCTATTTCATGCTCTGGTTCTGGTTCTATGCCTTGCTACGTGGAACCCATGGCTGGTTCTGCTTGCTGTAACCCTTTTCCCTTGGACACGTTGGATTTTTTCCGTTCGGTGTCCTCTTCCAGCTACTCGACCACCTGTGCGGTTTCCTTCTCCTCTTCCACATGTAATGTGGTCTGCTCATACTTTGGTGTGCGTATTTCATCCAAATCCACCATTGTAGGCATCTTGTTTGTTCTTGTTTGAGGCACCTGAGTGCTACTCCGTGTGCTTCGTTCAGTTATTCTCGACGCTCCAACCCTTGGTGGTGACATGGCAAAGAAATTCGACTTGTCGGATTCCAAATAGATAGAGGCTAGGGAAAATTCACACTCTATCACTCTTCCACTTGGCTCTGCATTCTTCTTCTTAAAAAATAACACAATGGGTCATTTCCGCCCCTTTTCCCAACTTTATAGAGTGACAGATAAGTAACAACTATGTCGCACTGACAATTGTCTCTTTTTCACTTTTTGCAGTGTTTCCTGTGTGCTATACCTTTCTATTGGTTAAATTCTTTTCTGTGCGCTGTGTTTTCAAACCCTAGTTTCCTTGCATCACACTGTTCTTTTCTACCAGTTCTATTCTGTCAAGACCCTCTATGTGTGCTGGTCTGTTTTTTTTTTTATCCTCTTTTTACATTTTATGGATTTTCTTCTTTTGCTTCTTTTTATTTGTTTTTCTCATTTTCTCTCCCTTACTTCTACTATAATACACTATATGCATATCTTCTTACTGCATGGTAACTTTATAGGTGTTCGGAGGTCGACTGTGACTATATAGTTTTAGTCGAATCCCATTGATCATTCCTTTGAGTTCTATACCTCCTAAATCTTTCAACTATATAGCTCCCCCTTCTGTAACAATATTCACTTCATATGGTCCCAACCAATGCATTCTAAATTTTCCTGGGTGCTGAAGAATTTACTATCATACACCAAGACTAGGTCTCCCTCCTTGAAACTCTTTCTTTTAATATGTCTGTCATGCCAAGCTTTGTCACTTGCTTTCTGTACTTCTTGGTGAGATCATGCTAGAATCCTATTTTCTTCCATCTCCTTCAACTGACTTAGTCTTTCTTGTACCACGCCTCATTCTGTCATGTTGGTGATTGCTACTATGTAAAGACTAGGTACCAAAAATTCTAATGGCACCACTGCTTCTTGTCCATACACCAACCTGAATGGCGTCTGTCCTATCAAATTTTTGTATGTAGTCTTATATGCCCATAATATTGTTGGTATCTTCAAATCCCAATCGTTCTTGTTGATGTTGCAGATCTTTGTCAATGCATTCTCTAGGATATTATTAAAGGCTTCCACTGTTCCATTTTCTTGAGGGTGATATGGTGTACTCTTTTGATGATAGACTTCAAAATCCTTGGTCATAGCCTTGATAGTACTATTGATGAAGTGAGTTCCTTGGTCACTCATCAAAATCCTTGGGCATCCAAATCTAGTGATCACTTGCTCAAACAGGAAGTGTGCTACTATCTATGCACTATACTCTTTTACTGGGGTTGCTTCTTCCCATCTCATTAAGTACTCTGTCACAGTAATGATATACCTTTCTCCTACCTGCTTTGTTGGTGTATTAATTGGTCCCAAAAAATATATTTCCCATTTGTCAAATACTTGCAAGGTTACTTGTGGTCTTAGGGGCATCTCATCCTGTCTATTAGGTTTTCCAACCCTCTGACATACATCACATCTATAACAGTAGTCCTTTGCATTTTTGTGGATGGTGGGCCACCATATTCCTGCACTCAATACTTTTTGTGTGGTATCTTTTCCTGCATGATGTCCTCCAACTATTCCTTCACGAGCCTCTACTAGAATCCTAGGCCTCTCATGTTCTAGTACACATCTTCTCAAAATGTTTTCTGTGCCCATCTTGTATAGGTTTCCTACAACCAATTGATAGTTTGCAGCTTTGATTACCATATTTTTCTTCTGCTTAGTGTTGAATTCTTGTGGTGCAGTCCCTGTGCTCAAGTATTGAATAATGTCAGCAAAATATTTATCAACTACTTGGACTGAAAATAACAGTGCATTAGGGAAGTTGTCCTCTAAATTTGTAGGTTCTTCTCCATTGCTGATCCTCGATAGGTGATTAGGTCCCACATTCAACTTCCTTGGTTTGAATAACACTTCAAAGTCAAATTCTAGAAACAACAATAACCATATACAGATCCTCCCCCACAACACTTGCTTATTGACTAGGTATTTGAGGGCATAATGATCTGTGAATATTTTAAACTGTTTCCCAAGTAGACAGTCTTTGAACTTATCCAGTGCATATACCATTGCTAGGCCTTGTCTTTTGTGGTATTGTAGTTCTGCTCTGACTCTGCCAGTTTTCTGCTTGCAAATGCTATAGGATGATCTAACTCTCCTACTCCTGGATGTGCCAAAATAGCTCCAAGTGCTATGGATGATGCATCTACATGCACATGAAATGTATTTTCCCAATCTGGGAATATTATTATCAGTGTTGATTAATTGGGTTGGTTGTCATTGATGTCAACCCTTGAAGAAAGTCCAGTAGAGAATTCCGGTAGCACAAAGGTTTGGGTAATGGACCCAATTTAGTTTGATGGATAATGGTATCATTTTTGATATATTTGTAGGTAAAAATATTCTAGATGGATAGTACATGTCATGCCATTTTTGGTGGTATGTGGAACGCCACATAACTCCTCACGGTTAGAGATTTATGGCCATGTGAAGTTGGAGAACCCTCACGAGTCATCTAGAAGCCCCAAAAGGTCAAAGTAGTCAAAGTGTTTGCAAAGAAGAAATTATTTAAATAATAAAGTGAAGTGATGAATGTACTATAAGTCAAAGAGGATGAAAAATAAATTATTTAAATAATAAATTTAATGGAGAACTTACTAATTATGGAAAGTGGTTAAGTTAAGTGGACAAGTGGGTTAACCCTAAAATAAGAAAAGTGTGTTAAGATGATTAAAAGGTAACCCCTTGAGGAAGCTACATAAAAGTATCAATAAGAGGAAAAGGTATCTCATTTAAATTACACTTGAGAACCTATTGAATATCTGTTTTTGTGAAAGGTTATTTGGGAAGGTATTATTGGTAGAGAAAAAGTGCAGCAAAAAAACCACGGCAAAAAAAGTGTGGTAGAAAAAGTGTGGCAGGAAAAGTGCGGAAGGAAAAGTGTGGAAGAAAAAGTGAGATAGGAAAAGTGCGAAAGGAAAAGTGCAGTAGGAAAAGTGAGGCAGAAAAAGTGCAGTAGGAAAAGTGCGGAAGAAAAAGTGCAGCAAGAAAAGTGCGGCAGAAAAAGTGTGGCAGAAAAATCGCAACAGGAAAAGTGCGACAGAAAAAATGTTGCAGAAAAAATGCAGCAGAAAAACTGCGATAGAAAAATCGTGACAATGGATTCGTGACAACAGAACACTACAAGA
>JASDQU010101172.1:383851-394117 GCA_032191745.1 Picea mariana
ATGCTCATATTTCCATGTAGTTTGGAATCACTTAGATTGACATGTGGTACACCATACATGCTCACACATGACTTTTTTATTGCCCATATCTTGCAACTAAATCGTTAGGTCGGTTAGTTGTGACTACACCTGTCTCAATCCTTCTGATGTCTCTACCCCTCCTAATGTAGCTTCCAAGCACATTGCAATCTCCAAGGCCTCTTCTTGAGTCATAAGCTTCTCCTAGGTGAGAGAGACTTGGATATGGGGGAGTAACCCCGAAATAAACCATTATCTATGCTTCACATCTTGGATCTAGAATGTCAACCTATCCAAAAAAATCTTAAATCTTTGATCATAGTCCCACATAAGTTCCCCTTGTTTCTGCTTAATCTCCTTGATTCTTTTTAATACACTAATATTATGAATTAGGTTTCTGGAACTCCTTAAGAAAATATTACTTGAACTCTATCAAGGGCCTGGCTTGCCCTGCTGACATAGTGGTGTTGTACTTCATGTACCATGTCAAATATCTGTCCCTGAACGTGGTTTCTAGCCGTGAAACCTTTGTTTCTTCCTATGTGATCCTCTTCACAGACCATATTTCTTCACATGTGAACCAATTTTGTTCCACAACATCCTTACCCATTCCATGGAACACAGGTATCCTCAATGTTATTACAACTTTAATTCCCACCCTACAGGCTAGAGAGGATTTCATCAGAGGATTAAGGCCCTAATGCATCTTTTTCCTAGGGTTTCACACATTTTGGATTTGTTTTTACCTAGTTTTAGGAATCCTCATGGGACACATAATAGAAAACAAGAGAGTACCTCACATGAAACTAGTTGTGTAATGAGTGAGGCACTGTCAAGTTTATAAAATTGGGGAGTTATGAGGCGAGATGAGAGATATGAGTTGGATCTTAGTGGCTAGGACCTAGGAACTCACATCATTCGAGTTTCTAGTGGCCTCTAGAAGATCAAGAAGCCTCTCCAAAGCCTCCTCCAAGAGATATATAACAAAGGCAAGCCTTGGGAAAAGGGAAGAAGAATTCAATAGCAAGGTTATGTTGCCAAAATTATAGAGGTATTTAGCCAGAAGTCATTGGAGCCTAACATGACCAAGGAGTTGTAAGGAGAAGCAAGGAGCAAGGAGATTGAAGGATTCTACATCAACACTTGAGGTATGTTATCTTGATGTAATTTCTTGTTTTTAATCAATAGATCATTTGGTTTTCCCCTTGAATGTTTTTCATTGATGTATAAATGTTCAGATCTGATCTTGTAGATTATAGATTAGGTTAGATTCAAGCTAGATCTAGGATTCTAACATTTAAAAGCGAGTAGAATGGTTTTGTATTGTCTTTGGTGTGTAAGGAGCATGTTGTAGAGGTTGCAGCTACAACTTCAGGACTGCAACAGGAAGGATATGCTAAGGAAAACCTTCAAGAAAAGGTAAGTCATTCACTCAACCCTTTGCATGTGATCCTATTGTTTGTTTCTAGCGAAGCCATAGGAAGTCTAACCCCTCCTATATAGGATATATAGGTTTATCCTAGGGATACCTTATTGATATATTTAGTGAGATCCCTATCATCATTTTTCCCATAACAGATTGGCGACTCCACTAGGGAATAAGTCCATTCTATTTGAATCTCTTTTTCTTCATTTGTCTCTATTTTGAGGTATGAATCTTGATATCTTCCATGAAGGTTTTTTGGCTCAAATCCTCCTATTTTGCAATACTACCATCCCATGAGGACCCCTCAGTTGTTGATTCTCATATGTCACGTGAGGCCCTCCCAAATATGCATTTTTTTGGTGCTCAACTCAAGTATTCTCAGGTTGAGACATCTTATGAGCTTGTAGAGCCTTGTAATTACCTCTCTAAGTTTCTTAGTACCCTTTCTATAAGAATAGGCTTCTCACATTGATAATTTGTCAAGGTTAGTGTTGAGTTGATTGGTGTGAAATTTTTCAATTTGTTTGGACAGTCTCCTTTTCTTGTATGAAATTTCCATTTTTAGAGTGTAGATCTCAGACGTTGAACTCAAAATTCACTAGATATGATGAGATATAGGAGCTTATTCCATTGATTGCATGTTTTATTTCATTTGACCTTTGTTTAGCGCTATATCTCCCCCTCCTAGGCAAGTTTTTAAGTGTGATCATTGTAGTGACATTAGAGTAGGCTCATATAGCCTTGTTCCTGATATCCTACAAGATTTTGCTTTTTTTTTGTTGTGTTCTTGTTTTCATTAGACTTTATTGTTGAGGTCAACATTGTCATATATTTCAAATTGAAAAAAAAATAAAATACAAAAATTTTTAAAATGATCTCTTACATGCTTATTCTGCTTTTGAAGAATTAGTGTTGTGAAGTTTTGTGGAAACATTGGTTGCATTTGACCATTTTTGGGACTTCGACAGGCTGCTCGAAGATGGAGTGCCCAGGCGAAGCGAAGATCGTGGGATCTCGCCATTTTTGCTGGATTTTTGGGTTTTAGGGTTTATGTAATAGGTATGGGATGTCGTCCCATGGGTTTACCCATGATTAGGCCTCTTTTGTAATGTATAAATAAGTAGCTAGGTGATGTAAGAAAGGCTGATGGCTTAGTGATAATATTAACTATGTGAAAGAAGATGTGTTAAGGCTTGCAGAGATAAGTGAAAGTGTTTTGTAAGTGCTTGGTGCAGACATACTGTGTAAGGCTTTGTGCTTTGATACAACTTGGGGAAGGAGGATCTGGCGAGGTGCGCACAGATCTCCTGTCCTATGTGAAGTTGGCGTTATGTCTTGGTGCATGTAAGAAGATTGGAAGAGACTAATAAGAAGAGAAGAAGATTGGTGGATGTAGCCCCACATTGGGATGAACTACGTATATCCTGTGTCGATGTGTTTTGTACTATGATGTTAATTTTGTTTATGTATCTAATTGCTTAGTGTAATAATCTTGGTGTAATAGGTAGATCCATTACTGCTTAGTGCTTTATACATGAATGAATGATTAGATATGCTCTGATGCTATGTGCTAAATGGTTAGAGGTGCTTGATATTGGTTGTTATTGCGCCGATATGTAATAAGTGTTTAACTTGCGATGTGAATAAGGGTTAAATACTAATGAATGTTAATCTCTAAGTGCTTTGTTAAAGTATTGTGATCGCAGTTATGTGTCCCAACTAGGTTGTAGATACTTGAGTCCTGCAACCCCCCTACCTCTACCTTGGGTGAGACTGTATCTAATTCACAGGTGTTGTTGAAAGGGCCAGTAGTTAAGGCTTTGTTGGGTTGTTGAAGCGTAGAACCCTGGTTCTGGCCCTGTGCCAACAAATGGTTCTGTTGTTGGGACCCGAAAGTGTGATTGTTGGGAACTAAACAAGAGAGAAATATTTGTGCGTAGATCTATTGTTATAATGTGCAGTAATCTACTTGAATTGAGAAGCTCTATGCTAAGAGAAGGAAGTCCAATCTTAAGAAAAGAGGTAAGATCTTAAATATTTTTTCTCTAAGAAAGGTAAGATAAGTGGAAATTTTTTCTTCGAAAGTATGAACTTAGGTATGTTTGATAGATTTTTTCCTAGTCTAAAAACTAGGCATGGCTAGAAGAAAGAGTTGATCTGAATAAACTTGATAGAGTTAGTGAAAGATATGTTATTCCTATGCATAGAAAGAAGTTTTGGACTAATAAATGGATGCAGGACCCTAGAAAGAATTTTTGTAGGTTGCAGGTCCATCACTGTGATCCCAATGTGAAGTACAAGAAAGGTGGGGGATCGTTTAAGAGAAAGAGAAGATTGGCACTTTGTTATAGTTGCAGAAGACTGGGACATCTTGCTAAGGAATGCCCAGGTAGAGGTCCTATTTGTATTTGTTGTAAAGTTGTAGGTCATGAGGTTTTGGATTTTCCTAGAATGATTACTAAATTTGAAAATATGAACTTGAGACAAGAAAACCATGAAGAAGGTCAAGAAACCAAGGATATGCTAGAGAACAGAAAGAATCATGGACTATGTTATTATAGTTGAAAGAAACACTAAATGATCACAGAGACATCAATTTACCCGATATCTTAAAAGAGAAGGAGTACATAGAAACAAGAATAAGAGACTTCAACATAGACTATGTTATGGATGAAGAAACAAAGGTGAATATCATGCCAGAAAGCACTTGGGAAATTCTGCAAAAGTTGACTATGATTCCTTCATTGGGAAAGATAGGCTTGTTTAAAGGAAATATGATAACCCTATGTGGAATATTTACTCATGTACCTATGATAGCCCATGGATCATCCACTGAAGAATAATTTGAGGTCATTAAGTTTGTTGAGAATAACACTCTTTTTGCACTTATGTTAGGAAATCCTTGGATTGAGAAAGATCAGATCTGAAGGAAAGAAGAAGAGGAAGCCAAATAACAGAAAAAGAAAGAATTAAGGGACTTCATAACCAGAAAAATAGTGAGACTAATACAAGAATGGGAGGAGAAGTTGAAGAAGCAGAAGGTTGTCGAGGTTGAAAGAACGCAAAAAGGATTACAGAACCTGTCCTTGTAGGAGAGAAGAGAACCTACCCCAGAAGAAGTAAGAGAAGAGGTACTACACTTGAACCCTTTTAAATACCCTCAACAATGAGAAGTCCCTTTACTAGAAGAAAATAAGAATAAGAATGGAAAGAGGAACCTAGAGACTCAGAGCACAGGAAAGAAGGCCAGAAAGCTAAGTAAGAAGAAATTGAAGTTAGAAAAATTGCAAGAAGTTCCAAAGAGGACTTTGCATAAATAAGGCTTACAGAACCTGAACCTCACCGGAATAGCATAACAACACAGACTAGCACTTCACCACGACGAAGCAATATGACCATTGGAAGTATCCTGACCATTAGAACGATGCTCCAGAATGGCTAGAAACGCAGTTATTTCAGAAAATATCCCCATTGGACCACTGGGACCGTGTCATAACGGATGGAATCATATTGATTGAAGATTTTTCGATCCATTGGAGGAACCTGTTACGACATTGTTTATTTAATTCATCAAATGCATCACCTGGGAAACTTTTTCAAATTATGATTATCTGAGCTAACAAGAGAACTAATTGCTATCACAATGTGATTTTGAGACCTCGCCACCCGTTTTTCTTACCTTGAGTATTCAGTGGCCTACCCAAGTTATTTGTTTACAAGTGTGCATGTTGGGAAAACTTAGCACAGTAAAAAAATCGGTAGAAGAAATATTGATCGACCTTATGGCTGAGAAGGTCATGTTTGCAAGAGTATAGGCCTCATCGACAGCTGGATTGCAAGCCTCCCCCTCGACTGCACATCGATCTAGCCGAACAATGACTGAGAAAATAAGGAAGCACCGCGATGACCTAGCGAATGCGAAGATGATCCCATAAATCTTTCCTGACTACATCCCACCTCTGGCTGGCACGGTTAGTCGTGAAAGAATCCCATGTGACTTTGAGTACACATTCATAACTGCATACCTCCCAAAGGGGATACACGCAGTTGGATCACAGCTAGGACTGATCCCTGATCTTAAGATCAACAATTTCAACCTTGGAGACAGGAACAATTATGTGATGCTCGCACTTCATCGATACCTAACCAAGACAACTAGGAAGAATCCAAATATAGTCCCCCAAACATGGACTAAGGAGATCACAAGGTCCACCATCTTAAACATCATGAATATCCCCCACTTCGACAAACATAAGGAGGTTAAAGCGTGCATTAAAATCCTCCTGTTGTGCTAACATGGAGGTTATCTTTGGTTAGACAGGCATGTGACTATGGATCCGACGTTGATCCACGTGATCACTGGACTGAGCATGCAAGGACCGGATTCTCAAAAATTCTATCTAGGGAAGGCTATAAATCACTCCCTGGTGTAATGTATAAAGGAAACCTACGGTGATGTGGAGAAGGGGAAGAAGGAATACAAGGTGGCCTCCATCCAAGATGGTGCAGTGCACCTATATTGTCAATTGATTCCTAGAAAGCTCATCAAGAAGAAAAGACCAACACAAGTTATAGGGTTCATCGTCGACCTCACAGGGAAGTGCATCGAGGGCATGCAAATGAACTGGGAGAGCTACCTCATCAATGAGTTGGAGAAGGGATGTCGCAAAGCACAGTACCAAAGCTATGAATTCCACTTCAGTTGGTTACTAATTCTTATAGCATTTGTCTCTTGAGAGATGTTGGAGGGAGCGACAGTCCTAGAAGTCGAGCCATTAGAACCATTGGCTGCGAGGTTCACCACCTTGTGGTATACAAGTGACATGGTGAAGCAATCACAATCAAATACAATGTTTCACACTTACTACCTACAACTCACATGCACCATTGATTCATTCCCCCGAATGACCCCAGACACCTTGCATACTTACAGGCCACTAGCAAAGTTTTACACAGACCGCCACTTTATTTACATTGTTGCATGTAGGGATGAAAGAAAGGAAGTAGTGCAGTCTTACTACAAATTGACTAATGAAGACATGGAGGATATAACCAAGGAATAACCAGCTGAATTCCTTGTACCAATCGAGCAGACAGAGCTCTCCAACCCCTACATCATCAGAAGCCCTTTGGTCACCCAAAGGAAGTGGGATGGACCGAGTAGCACTAAGAAGAAAAAGAGAAAGAAAGAAGTGCAGGAGATAAACAACGCATCAAAGGAAACTACATCGAACTCACTTGGAGGAGGGGGATGCGAC
Source organism: Picea mariana (assembly GCA_032191745.1). Taxonomy (NCBI): domain Eukaryota; kingdom Viridiplantae; phylum Streptophyta; class Pinopsida; order Pinales; family Pinaceae; genus Picea; species Picea mariana. The sequence goes on from JASDQU010101172.1 coordinate 390,554, forward strand.
AAAATAAACCAAGAGGAGGGAGGGGAGGAATACAAAAAAGAAAAGGGCGAAGTAACATCGCCGAAGGAGCCCATTATAGAGGCCAAGACATCAAAGAAAATGAAGGTTTCTCCAAAGAAACCCTCAACACAGAAGAATTCACGAGCCAATAAGACTCAGTCACAATATGTGCTCACAATGGATGATATTGACCTCATCATCGCAGTTGTACTAGATGCTTCGGAGGATATCTTGTAGTGAAATGAAGCAAAGTAGGAGATAATGTATGACAGAATCGAGACAGAGCTGAAGGGGGTACAACAAGCTCTTTATTTGAGCCACACAATGTTTACTACGTTGTCATCATCAGAAGATGTAGAATTGGGGGATGAGCCCCCCCAACTATGAAGGAGAGCAGATGCTACAGAGGCTCGCCTTCTTCGAGTATTGGAAGAAAAAGAATAGGACACAGAGGCCTTGAAGCAAGCAAAGGAGGAATCCATATAGAAAATTTGGGTTGCACAACAAGAAAAAGATGACATGAGAGTGAAGTTTGAGGAGGACAAAGAGAATATTCAGAGAGAAAAAGACCAACTGCTCGTGGAGCATACTACGTTCAAGGAGACAATATCTAGAACACTTCACTCTGTGTCGGACTTGGCCCAGATGGAAAAAGAGACAGATGAGAGCCAAGTGGGGAAGCTCATTGAATCCATTCAACAGCTTCAAGCAAGAGTAGCCAAGTTAAAACTGCAAGCAGTGTCAAGCACTCCGCAGTAAGTGTGGGACTAGAGGGAAGAAACTGCTAAGAGCATAGTCAAAATAATCAAGGCGTTGGATTCAGAATGCAAGAAAATAAGTAATCGAAGTGCGCAGACCTATGAGCACCTTCCAGAAGACCTGAAACTGAGTACATTGGAGGCACATCTCCAGGAGGTGAAGCAACAGGTGTCTACAGTGCAAGCACAGTTGAAGCTTCTTACAGTAGTGGAGAAGATGAAGAGGGCACAGGAGTAGCGCACGGTTCAATAGGAGGTCATTTCCATTCAGAGTAGAGTGATGGAGGTGACACAATGAATTCAGTTGGTGCAGGATGAAGCATTCACCCTCTTTGAAGAGATCGAGGGACAAGGATCACAGCTAGAACAAGTGGTTGCAATAGTGGAACAATGCCTGGAAGGGCCTGTCACTGAGCAATTCATTCAGAAGTTCATCGAGAAGGAGACTCTGGCAAAGCAACAAGTCAAGGAAACTAGAGCTAAGCTCGAGGCCTTCAAAGTAGTATTTCCCAGATCAGAGTGACTCGAAACAAGTTACAGGTGAGCATTGAGGGCCTGTTGGACCTCAACCAAGTTTTATGGAAACATTGGTCGTGTTTGATTATTTTTGGGACTTCAACAGGCTTGTCAAAGATGGAGCGCCCGGGAAAAGAGGAAATCACAATATATCACCCTTTTTTTGAGCTTTTTGGGTTTTAGGGTTTATGTAACAGGTATGGGATGTTGGCCCATGGGTTTACTCATGATTAGGCCTCTTTTGTAATGTATAAATAAGTATCTAGGCGATGTAAGAAAGGTCGATGACTTAGTGCTAATATTAGATATATGCAAGAAGATGTGTTAAGGCTTGCAGAGCTAAGTGCAAGCGTTTTGTAAGTTCTTGATGCATATGAACCATGTAAGGCTTTGTGCTTTGATACAACTTAGGGAAGGAGGATCTAGCGAGGTGTGAGAATATCTCATGTCCTATGCGGAGTTGGCATTTTGGCTTTGTTCATGTAGGAATATTGGAAGAGACTAATAAGAAGAGAGGAAGATTGGTGGGCGTAGCCCCACATTGGGGTGAACCACATATATCCCATGTTGATGTGTTTTGTAATATGATTTTAATGTTGTTTATGTATCTAATTGCTTAGTGTAATAATCTTGGTGTAATAGGTAGATCCATTGATGCTTAGTGCTTTATACATGAATAAATTGTTAGATCTGCTCTGATGTTATGTGTTGAATAGTTAGAGGTGCTTGATCTTGGTTGTTACTGTGTCGATCTGTAATAAGGGTTTAACCTGTGATGTGAATAAGGGTTAAATAATAATGAATGTTAATCGCTAAGTGCTATGTTAAAGTATTGTGATCACAGATCTATGTCCACGCGAGGTTGTAGAAACTTGAGTCCTACAACCCCCCCTTCCTCTACCTTGGGTGAGACTACATCTACTTCACAGGTGTTTCCGAAAGGGTTGGTAGTTAGGGTTTTGTTGGTGCGTTGAACCCTGGGTTTTCCCATGTGCCAACAATGTTTAATCTAAACTTTATTAGATGTTTTTTTAGAACCAACCAACATTAGATAGGTTTAGGTCATTGGATTAGGATTGGAGAGTAAAATTTCCAAGGGCACAAAAATCAACCTAGAAGTCATTAAAGAGTTTTAAAATCCTCTCTTGCAACTGGTGTATCGAGAAGCTCCTCTAGCACAAGAGTCATGCACGAGTTCACATTGAAGAAAGTAGGGAGATTGCCCCTCTCTGCTTGTTTTAGTGTTTGTGATATCGTTTTGATTGTTAGACATATGGGGGTTATGTTGGGTCACCCTTCATATCTTTAGGCTTAGCTACCCTTCCCTTATGTGCAATCAAACTTATGAATGTTCTCCAAAACATTGATTGTTAGGTGGTAACCTAAGTATCTTTTCCTAGGTTTCCACATAGGTGACTGCAGGTGGGACGTGCCTATAGTACCCAGGGTAGACGTTCGTCCATGATCCCAGTTCCTCTGGATGGTTCCCACCTTAATAAAGGGTACTTACACCGTTCAAGGTTGTTTCACACTATTCATCATAACTTCTCCTCACACCTTCACTAGTCAATCTGGTGGGGACTTCATCTTCCCCACGAGGTTAGTTTTCAGAAGTCCCCTGAGCCAACTAGTTTGCTTGTTGTTTCCTATATTTGATTAGGAGTGTTCTCTTTGAGTCAGATTCTAGATCAGACATAGGTTGTTTTTTTTTTTTAGTTACTTATAATTTTCATCATGATTGAACTATCGCGCTAGTCCCACCGATTATGAGGACTAGATCCTATTACAGAGGTGGAACCACCTCCAAAGTTGTTCCATATCCGTGGTGAAGACTTTGAAGGGTTCTATTGGTGGTTTCACGAAGCTATCTTGGTTGAGGTAGAAGTTTTTGAAGAACATCCTCCACCCAACTTCAATATGCCTTTAACTAAACATAACGCACCTATATTAGTCCAAGTACAAGAAATTTTCAATGAGCCTTTTTTCGTTATTCAACCATCCTCCTACTGTGTCTAGACCTTGTGCTTCATCCAATGTATTTGAGCCTATAAGTGTTATCCATAATTTTGGTCGTCATGCTGATGTAATAATGATGGAGAACTCAGGCTCTTCACTAGAACTCTTTCCTAAGAAAAGTTACCTTTGTTTCTTTCCATAACTCATATTTTTAAGGGAGGCTTGCAGGCTACCTATATATTGCCGGCGAGAATGCATGATTCTCGCAGGCTAGCTTAAGCTAGGGTGAGAGGGGTTCACACTGTGCCTAACTGCTAGGGTGCGAACATCTTCT
>JASDQU010101172.1:414831-431225 GCA_032191745.1 Picea mariana
ATGCTCATATTTCCATGTAGTTTGGAATCACTTAGATTGACATGTGGTACACCATACATGCTCACACATGACTTTTTTATTGCCCATATCTTGCAACTAAATCGTTAGGTCGGTTAGTTGTGACTACACCTGTCTCAATCCTTCTGATGTCTCTACCCCTCCTAATGTAGCTTCCAAGCACATTGCAATCTCCAAGGCCTCTTCTTGAGTCATAAGCTTCTCCTAGGTGAGAGAGACTTGGATATGGGGGAGTAACCCCGAAATAAACCATTATCTATGCTTCACATCTTGGATCTAGAATGTCAACCTATCCAAAAAAATCTTAAATCTTTGATCATAGTCCCACATAAGTTCCCCTTGTTTCTGCTTAATCTCCTTGATTCTTTTTAATACACTAATATTATGAATTAGGTTTCTGGAACTCCTTAAGAAAATATTACTTGAACTCTATCAAGGGCCTGGCTTGCCCTGCTGACATAGTGGTGTTGTACTTCATGTACCATGTCAAATATCTGTCCCTGAACGTGGTTTCTAGCCGTGAAACCTTTGTTTCTTCCTATGTGATCCTCTTCACAGACCATATTTCTTCACATGTGAACCAATTTTGTTCCACAACATCCTTACCCATTCCATGGAACACAGGTATCCTCAATGTTATTACAACTTTAATTCCCACCCTACAGGCTAGAGAGGATTTCATCAGAGGATTAAGGCCCTAATGCATCTTTTTCCTAGGGTTTCACACATTTTGGATTTGTTTTTACCTAGTTTTAGGAATCCTCATGGGACACATAATAGAAAACAAGAGAGTACCTCACATGAAACTAGTTGTGTAATGAGTGAGGCACTGTCAAGTTTATAAAATTGGGGAGTTATGAGGCGAGATGAGAGATATGAGTTGGATCTTAGTGGCTAGGACCTAGGAACTCACATCATTCGAGTTTCTAGTGGCCTCTAGAAGATCAAGAAGCCTCTCCAAAGCCTCCTCCAAGAGATATATAACAAAGGCAAGCCTTGGGAAAAGGGAAGAAGAATTCAATAGCAAGGTTATGTTGCCAAAATTATAGAGGTATTTAGCCAGAAGTCATTGGAGCCTAACATGACCAAGGAGTTGTAAGGAGAAGCAAGGAGCAAGGAGATTGAAGGATTCTACATCAACACTTGAGGTATGTTATCTTGATGTAATTTCTTGTTTTTAATCAATAGATCATTTGGTTTTCCCCTTGAATGTTTTTCATTGATGTATAAATGTTCAGATCTGATCTTGTAGATTATAGATTAGGTTAGATTCAAGCTAGATCTAGGATTCTAACATTTAAAAGCGAGTAGAATGGTTTTGTATTGTCTTTGGTGTGTAAGGAGCATGTTGTAGAGGTTGCAGCTACAACTTCAGGACTGCAACAGGAAGGATATGCTAAGGAAAACCTTCAAGAAAAGGTAAGTCATTCACTCAACCCTTTGCATGTGATCCTATTGTTTGTTTCTAGCGAAGCCATAGGAAGTCTAACCCCTCCTATATAGGATATATAGGTTTATCCTAGGGATACCTTATTGATATATTTAGTGAGATCCCTATCATCATTTTTCCCATAACAGATTGGCGACTCCACTAGGGAAGAAGTCCATTCTATTTGAATCTCTTTTCCTTCATTTGTCTCTATTTTGAGGTATGAATCTTGATATCTTCCATGAAGGGTTTTTGGCTCAAATCCTCCTGTTTTGAAATACTACCATCCCATGGGGACCCCTCAGTTGTTGATTCTCATATGTCACATGAGGCCCTCCCAAATATGCATTTTTTTGGTGCTCAACTCAAGTATTCTCAGGTTGAGACATCTTATGAGCTTGTAGAGCCTTGTAATTACCTCTCTAAATTTCTTAGTACCCTTTCTATATGAATAGGCTTCTCACATTGATAATTTGTCAAGGTTAGTGTTGAGTTGATTGGTGTGAAAGTTTTCAATTTGTTTGGACAGTCTCCTTTTCTTGTATGAAATTTCCATTTTCAGAGTGTAGATCTCAGATGTTGAACTCAAAATTCACTAGATATGATGAGATATAGGAGCTTATTCCATTGATTGCATGTTTTATTTCATTTGACCTTTGTTTAGTGCTATATCTCCCCCTCCTAGGCAAGTTTTTAAGTGTGATCATTGTAGTGACATTAGAGTAGGCTCATATAGCCTTGTTCCTGATATCCTACAAGATTTTGCTTGTTTTTTTTGTTGTGTTCTTGTTTTCATTAGCCTTTATTGTTGAGGTCAACATTGTCATATATTTCAAATTGAAAAAAAAATAAAAAACAAAAATTTTAAAAATGATCTCTTACATGCTTATTCTGCTTTTGAAGCATTAGTGTTGTGAGTGTGATACAAGAATTTGTTGGTCTTGGATCTCTTATGCTTGATTGATTGATTGGTTTGTTTGAGGATTGCTTTGAGTTTTGAAAAATAAAAAGGAAAACTCTCTATCCCTCCCATATCTATATTTCATCGAATTGAAATATTTTTTCACTTGCATATTTGCATTGTTTGGTTGGGTCAAGAGTCCTCACATCATACAAAGTTTCATCCATTACCTAGACATAAGAAACAACCATTAAAAAGAAGCGCTTGTTGGCCCTTGACCAAGTTTTGTGGAAACATTGGTTGCGTTTGACCATTTTTGGGACTTCGACAGGCTGGTCGAAGATGGAGCGCCCAGGCGAAGTGAAGATCGTGGGATCTTGCCATTTTTGCTGGATTTTTGGGTTTTAGGGTTTATGTAACATGTATGGGATGTTGTCCCATGGGTTTACCCATGATTAGGCCTCTTTTGTAATGTATAAATAAGTAGCTAGGCGATGTAAGAAAGGCCGATGGCTTAGTGATAATATTAACTATGTGAAAGAAGATGTGTTAAGGCTTGCAGAGATAAGTGAAAGTGTTTTGTAAGTGCTTGGTGTAGACATACTGTGTAAGGCTTTGTGCTTTGATACAACTTGGGGAAGGAGGATCTGGCGAGGTGCGCACAGATCTCCTGTCCTATGTGAAGTTGGCGTTATGTCTTGGTGCATGTAAGAAGATTGGAAGAGACTAATAAGAAGAGAAGAAGATTGGTGGATGTAGCCCCACATTGGGGTGAACTACGTATATCCTGTGTCGATGTGTTTTGTACTATGATGTTAATGTTGTTTATGTATCTAATTGCTTAGTGTAATAATCTTGGTGTAATAGGTAGATCCATTACTGCTTAGTGCTTTATACATGAATGAATGATTAGATCTGCTTTGATGCTATGTGCTAAATGGTTAGAGGTGCTTGATATTGGTTGTTATTGCACCGATATGTAATAAGTGTTTAACCTGCGATGTGAATAAGGGTTAAATACTAATGAATGTTAATCTCTAAGTGCTTTGTTAAAGTATTGTGATCACAGATATGTGTCCCAACTAGGTTGTAGACACTTGAGTCCTGCAACCCCCCTACCTCTACCTTGGGTGAGACTATATCTAATTCATAGGTGTTGTTGAAAGGGCCAGTAGTTAAGGCTTTGTTGGGTTGTTGAAGCGTAGAACCCTGGGTCTGGCCCTGTGCCAACAAATGGTTCTGTTGTTGGGACCTGAAAGTGTGATTGTTGGGAACTAAAGAAGAGAGAAATCTTTGTGCGTAGATCTATTGTTATAATGTGCAGTAATCTACTTGAATTGAGAAGCTCTATGCTAAGAGAAGGAAGTCCGATCTGAAGAAAAGAGGTAAGATCTTAAATATTTTTTCTCTAAGAAAGGTAAGATAAGTGGAAATTTTTTCTTTGAAAGTATGAACTTAGGTATGTTTGATAGATTTTGTCCTAGTCTGAAAACGAGGCATGGCTAGAAGAAAGAGTTGATCTGAATAAACTTGATAGAGTTAGTGAAAGATATGTTATTCCTATGCATAGAAAGAAGTTTTGGACTAACAAATGGATGCAGGACCCTAGAAAGAATTTTTGTAGGTTGCAGGTCCATCACTGTGATCCCAATGTGTAGTACAAGAAAGGTGGGGGATCGTTTAAGAGAAAGAGAAGATTGGCACTTTGTTATAGTTGCAGAAGATTGGGACATCTTGCTAAGGAATGCCCAGGTAGAGGTCCTATTTGTATTTGTTGTAAAGTTGTTGGTCATGAGGTTTTGGATTTCCCTAGAATGATTACTAAATTTGAAAATATGAACTTGAGACAAGAAAACCATGAAGAAGGTCAAGAAATCAAGGATATGCTAGAGAACAGAAAGAATCCTGGACTATGTTATTACAGTTGAAAGAAACACTGAATGATCACAGAGACATCAATTTACCCGAGATCTTAAAAGAGAAGGAGTACATAGAAACAAGAATAAGAGACTTCAACATAGACTATGTTCTGGATGAAGAAACAAAGGTGAATATCATGCCAGAAAGCACTTGGGAAATTCTGCGAAAGATGACTATGATTCCTTCATTGGGAGAGATAGGCTTTTTTAAAGGAAATATGATAACCCTATGTGGAATATTTACTCATGTACCTATGATAGCCCATGGAGCATCCACTGAAGAATAATTTGAGGTCATTAAGTTTGTTGAGAATAACACTCTTTTTGCACTTATGTTAGGAAATCCTTGGATTGAGAAAGATTAGATTTGAAGGAAAGAAGAAGAGGAAGCCACATAACAGAAAAAGAAAGAATTAAGGGACTTCATAACCAGAAAAATAGTGAGACTAATACAAGAACAGGAGGACAAGTTGAAGCAGAAGAAGGTTGTCGAGGTTGAAAGAACGCAAAAAGGATTACAGAACCTGTCCTTGTAGGAGAGAAGAGAACCTACCCCAGAAGAAGTAAGAGAAGAGGTACTACACTTGAACCCTTTTAAATACCCTCAACAATGAGAAGTCCCTTTACTAGAAGAAAATAAGAATAAGAATGGAAAGAGGAACCTAGAGACTCAGAGCATAGGAAAGAAGGCTAGAAATCTAAGTAAGAAGAAATTGAAGTTAGAAAAATTGCAAGAAGTTCCAAAGAGGACTTTGCAGAAATAAGGCTTACAGAACCTGAACCTCACCGGAATAGCATAACAACACAGACTGGCACTTCACCACGACGAAGCAATATGACCGTTGGAAGCATCCCGACCATTAGAACGATGCTCCAGAATGGCTAGAAATGCAGTTATTTCCGGAAATATCCCCATTGGACCACTAGGACCATGCCACAACGGATGGAATCATATTGATTGAAGATTTTTCGATCCATTGGAGGAACCTGTTACGACATTGTTTATTTAATTTGTCAAATGCATCACTTGGGAAATTTTTTCAAATTATGATTATTTGAGCTAACAAGAGAACTAATTGCTATCGCAATGTGATTTTGAGACCTCGCCACCCATTCTTCTTACCTTGAGTATTCAATCACCTACTCAAGTTATTTGTTTACGAGTGTGCATGTTGGGCAAACTTAGCGCAGTAGAAAAATCGGTAGAAAAAATATTGATCGACCTTATGGCTGAGAAGGTCATGTTTGCAAGAGTATAGGCCTCATCAACAGCTGGATTGCAAGCCTCCCCCTCGACTGCACATCGATCTAGCCAAACAATGACTAACAAAATAAGGAAGCACCGTGACGACCTAGCGAATGCGAAGATGATCCCATCAGTCTTTCCTGACTACATCCCACCTCTGGATGGCATGGTTAGTCGTGAAAGAATCCCATGTGACTTTGAGTACACATTCATAACTGCATACCTCCTGAAGGGGATACACGCAGTTGGATCACAGCTAGGACTGATCCCTGATCTTAAGATCAACAATTTCAACCTTGGAGACAGGAAGAATTATGTGATGCTCGCACATCATCGATACCTAACCAAGACAACTAGGAAGAATCCAAAGATATTCCCCCAAACATGGATTAAGGAGATCACAAGGTCCACCATCTTAAACATCATGAATATCCCCCACTTCGACAAACATAAGGAGGTTAACGCGTGCGTTAAAATCCTCCTGTTGTGCTAACATGGAGGTTATCTTTGGTTAGACAGGCATGTGACTATGGATCCGAAGTTGATCCACATGATCATTGGACTGAGCGTGCAAGGACTGGACCCTCAACAATTCTATCTAGGGAAGGCTACAGATCACTCCCTGGTGCAATGTATAAAGGAAACCTACGGTGATGTGGAGAAGGGGAAGAAGGAATACAAGGTAGCCTCCATCCAAGATGGTGCAGTGCACCTATATTGTCAACTGATTCCTAGAATGCTCATCAAGAAGAACAAACCAACACAAGTTATAGGGTTCATCGTCGACCTCACAGGGAAAATTGAGGGCATGCAAATGAACTGGGAGAGCTACCTCATCAATGAGTTGGAGAAGGGATGTCGCGAAGCACAGTACCAAAGCTATGAATTCCACTTCAGTTGGTTACTAATTCTTATAGCATTTGTCTCTTGGGAGATGTTGGAGGGAGCGACAGTCCTAGAAGTCGATCCATTAGAACCATTGGCTGCGAGGTTCACCACCTTGTGGTATACAAGTGACATGGTGAAGAAATCACAATCAAATACAATGTTTCACACTTACTACCTACAACTCACATGCACCATTGATTCATTCCCCTGAATGACCCCAGACACCTTGCATACTTACATGCCACTAGCAAAGTTCTACACAGACCGCCACTTTATTTACATTGTTGCGTGTAGGGATGAAAGAAAGGAGGTAGTCCAGTCTTACTACAAATTGACTAATGAAGACATGGAGGATATAACCAAGGAATAACCAACTGAATTCCTTGTACCAATCGAGCAGACAGAGCTCTCCAACCCATACATCATCAGAAGCCCTTTGGTCACCCAGAGGAAGTGGGATGGACCGAGTAGCACTAAGAAGAAGAAGAGAAAGAAAGAAGTGCAGGAGATAAAAAACGCATCAAAGGAAACTACATCAAACTCACTTGGAGGAGGAGGATGCGAAGAAATAAACCAAGAGGAGGGAGGGGAGGAATACAAGCAAGAAAAGGGTGAAGTAACATCGTCGAAGGAGCCCATTACAGAGGCCAAGACATCAAAGAAAATGAAGGTTTCTCCAAAGAAACCCTCAACACAGAAGAAGTCATTAGCCAATAAGACTCAGTCACAGAATTTGCTCACAGTGGATGATATTGACCTCATCATCGCAGTTGTACTAGATGCTTCGGAGGATATATTGTAGTGAAATGAAGCAAAGTAGGAGACAATGTATGACAGAATCGAGACAGAGATGAAGGGGGTACAACAAGCTCTTTATTTGAGCCACACAATGTTTACTACGTTGTCATCATCAGAAGATGTAGAATTGGGGGATGAGCCCCCCCAACTATGAAGGAGAGCAGATGCTACAGAGGCTCGCCTTCTTCAAGTATTGGAAGAAAAAGAATAGGACACAGAGGCCTTGAAGCAAGAAAAGGAGGAAGCCATATAGAAAATTCGAGTTGCACAACAAGAAAAAGATGACATGAGAGTGAAGTTTGAGGAAGACAAAGAGAATATTCAGAGAGAAAAAGACCAACTGCTCGTGGAGCATACTACGTTCAAGGAGACAATATCTAGAACACTTCACTCTGTGTCGGACTTGGACCAGATGGAAAAAGAGATAGATGAGAGCCAAGTGGGGAAGCTCATTGAATCCATTCAACAGCTTCAAGCAAGAGTAGCCAAGTTAAAACTGCAAGCAGTGTCGAGCACTCCGCAGTAAGTGCCGGACTAGAGGGAAGAATTACCAAGAGCATAGTCAAAATAATCAAGGCATTGGATTCAGAATGTAAGAAAATAAGTAATCAAAGTGCACAGACCTATGAGCACCTTCCAGAAGACCTGAAACTGAGTACATTAGAGGCACATCTCCAGGAGGTGAAGCAACAGGTGTCTACAGTGCAAGCACAGTTGAAGCTTCTTACAGTAGTGGAGAATATGAAGAGGGCACAGGAGTAGCGCACAGTTCAATAGGAGGTCATTTCCATCCAGAGTAGAGTGATGGAGGTGACACAATGAATTCAGTTGGTGCAGGATGAAGCATTCACCCTCTTTGAAGAGATCGAGGAACAAGGATCACAACTAGAACAAGTGGTTGCAACAGTGGAACAATGCCTGGAAGGGCCTGTCACCGAGCAATTCATTCAGAAGTTCGTCGAGAAGGAGACTCTGGCAAAGCAACAAGTCAAGGAAACTAGAGCTAAGCTCGAGGCCTTCAAAGTAGTATTTCCCAGATCAGAGTGACTCGGGACAAGTCACTGGTGAGCATTGAGGGCCTGTTGGACCTCAACCAAGTTTTATGGAAACATTGGTCGTGTTTGATTATTTTTGGGACTTCAACAGGATTGTCAAAGATGGAGCACCCAGGAAAAGAGGAAATCACAAGATATCACCCTTTTTTCAAGCTTTTTGGGTTTTAGGGTTTATGTAACAGGTATGGGATGTTGGCCCATGGGTTTACTCATGATTAGGCCTCTTTTGTAATGTATAAATAAGTATCTAGGCGATGTAAGAAAGGTCGATGACTTAGTGCTAATATTAGCTATATGCAAGAAGATGTGTTAAGGCTTGTAGAGCTAAGTGCAAGCGTTTTGTAAGTTCTTGATGCATATGAATTGTGTAAGGCTTTGTGCTTTCATACAACTTAGGGAAGGAGGATCTAGCGAGGTGTGAGAATATCTCATGTCCTATGCGGAGTTGGCATTCTGGCTTTGTTCATGTAGGAAGATTGGAAGAGACTAATAAGAAGAGAGGAAAATTGGTGGGCGTAGCCCCACATTGGGGTGAACCACATATATCCCATGTTGATGTGTTTTGTACTATGATTTTAATGTTGTTTATGTATCTAATTGCTTAGTGTAATAATCTTGGTGTAATAGGTAGATCCATTGATGCTTAGTGCTTTATACATGAATAAATTGTTAGATCTGCTCTGATGTTATGTGTTGAATAGTTAGAGGTGCTTGATCTTAGTTGTTACTGTGTCGATCTGTAATAAGGGTTTAACCTGTGATGTGAATAAGGGTTAAATAATAATGAATGTTAATCGCTAAGTGCTATGTTAAAGTATTGTGATCATAGATCTATGTCCACGCGAGGTTGTAGAAACTTGAGTCCTACAACCCCCCCTTCCTATACCTCGGGTGAGACTACATCTACTTCACAGGTGTTGCCGAAAGGGTTGGTAGTTAGGGTTTTGTTGGTGCGTTGAACCCTGGGTTTGCCCCTATGCCAACAATGTTTAATCTAAACTTTATTAGATGTTTTTTTAGAGCCAACCAACATTGGATAGGTTTAGGTCATTGGATTAAGATTGGAGAGTAAACTTTCCAAGGGCACAAAAATCAACCTAGAATTCATTAAAGAGTTTTAAAATCCTCTCTTGCAACTGGTGTGTCGAGAAGCTCCTCTAGCACAAGAGTCATGCATGAGTTCACATTGAAGAAAGTAGGGAGATTGCCCCTCTCTGCTTGTTTTGGTGTTTGTGATATCGTTTTGATTGTTAGACATATGGGGGTTATGTTGGGTCACCCATTCATATCTTTAGGCTTAGCTACCCTTCCCTTATGTGCGATCAGACTTATGAATGTTCTCCCAAACATTGATTGTTAGGTGGTAACCTAAGTATCTTTTCATAGGTTTCCACATAGGTGACTGCAGGTGGGACGTGGCTATAGTACCCAGGGTAGACGTTCGTCCATGATCCCAGTTCCCTTGGATGGTTCCCACCTTAATAAAGGGTACTTACACCGTTCAAGGTTGTTTCACACTATTCATCATAACTTCTCCTCACACCTTCACTAGTCAATCTGGTGGGGACTTCATCTTCCCCACGAGGCTAGTTTTCAGAAGTCCCCTGAGCCAACTAGTTTGCTTGTTGTTTCCTATATTTGATTAGGAGTTTTCTCTTTGAGTCTGATTCTAGATCAGACATAGGTTGTTTTTTTTCGTTAGTTACTTATAATTTTCATCATGATTGAACTATCGCACAAGTCCCACCGATTATGAGGACTAGATCCTATTACAGAGGTGGAACCACCTCCAAAGTTGTTCCATATTCGTGGTGAAGACTTTGAAGGGTTCTATTGGTGGTTTCATGATGCTATCTTGGTTGAGGTAGAAGTTGTTGAAGAACATCCTCCACCCAACTTCAATATGCCTTTAACTAAACATAACACACCTATATTAGTCCAAGTACAAGAACTTTTCAATGAGCCTTTTTTCGTTATTCAACCATCCTCCTACCGTGTCTAGACCTTGTGCTTCATCCAATGTATTTGAGCCTATAAGTGTTATCCATAATTTTGGTCGTCATGCTGATGTAATAATGATGGAGAACTCAGGCTCTTCACTAGAACTCTTTCCTGAGAAAAGTTACCTTTGTCTCTTTCCAGAAATCATATTTTTAAGGGAGGCTCGCAGGCTACCTATATATTTGCCTGCGAGAATGCATGATTCTTGCAGGCTGGCTTAAGCTAGGGTGAGAGGGGTTCACACTGTGCCTAACTGCTAGGGTGCGAACATCTTCTAAAGAAGGAAAAAAGATAAATTCTTGAACCTTCTAGAAGGGAATCTTCTAGAAGGATGAGATGGCATTCGAATGGTTATCTAAGTACTGGATTTCCTGATATCTTGGTATCATTTCTATCCAATTAACTAATCTATTCTCTCCTATATATTGAGGGGAATGCTCATGGAAAAGGTTAGAAGCAAACTAGCAAGAGATTGATTGGAGAATTAGTGGAAGATTGTATGAAGGACTGATGCTACAGCAGCTAGAGACACCAGCAAGGTTATCAAAAGTGGTTGATCTTCTTCATGCATGAGCAAGTGTGTGTGTCAGAGCTAGGAGCCATCGAAAGGAGGCTTACAACATCAAGGCTCAGGTTGTAATTCTTGCTTTCTATCAATTTAATACAGTAATATGTCCCTTTCCCATAAATCTAATGTCACTTTATTGTATAACTCCTTGATCATATACATAGGTTAATTGTTGAATCTATTGAGTTGTCTTCACTTTGATTGGTTTGTTTTGTTGTGGTCTTGACGATACAAGAGCGTTGGAGCGAAGCTTGGAACAATAGAGACCCAAGGAAGCGATCATACGGTATGTTCATGATTCTTGCCTCCTAGTTCATTCAACAGTTAAAATCTAGGGAAAGTGTATTATTCTATCTTTCTTTGTTCTAGATCCGGGTGGATCTAGGGAGATCAGTTTGTGTCTGCACTTACTGATTAATCCTGAAACAATAAGCCCATCCTCAAGTGGGATTAGGGGAATCTCAAACGAGGGCATCCCGGTCATGTCCTCATTTCCACCACTTAGCTCCATTGGCCCTTCATCATCCATACCTTTATTTTTTGGTTCCTCCATGTGGGGGACGTCACTTGTATCATTGAATTTATTCATTAGTATACATAGCGTGCATAAAATCATCCCATCTAATTCTATGCCCACTTCCATATTATTTTCTAGAAGGGGGCCGAGCTTTCGTTTCAACATGGGAAGTGGAGCTCCTTCCACTTCCTCCAATCCAATGACCAACCCATCGTCATCAGGGGAAGGTACACCTTTTGGATGGAGTATGCCTAGAGGTTTTGGGGCTATCCCTAGTCAACTTGGGGGAAGTGGTACTTCTGGAGGATTTCCTTATCCATGGGTCGATACACCTTTCCCTAGGGGCACATCCCTCGAGGGAAATTGGAATTTTCCCTTTGTCAATACATCTGGTCCTGGGGGTTTCTTCCCTAAGACTAGCACTAGAAACCCTTTTCCTGGAGGGTTCATGTTCCCCTTAGGGGAAATCCCCCTGGGAGATTTTTTGGTGGTAGGATTAGTCATTCTCTTACCAGTTCCACCATCCCTAGGGGAACCCACCCTCTAGCCATTTCCTTAACTTCCAACATCACCAACATAGGGGGACCACAAGGTCCATCTAGGACAATAGAGACTTCACCTCCTTCCCAATCTCCATTTGCACCATTGTCATTTCTTGCAATGATTGACTTACCATATTTGTGATGATTAACGAATGACCCTATTTCCCATGACCCATCATGGCCCACGATGCCATCAAAATTCCCATCAGACATTCCAAATTTTGACAGTAATCCAAGAGAAGACCCCTCCACAGACATCATGGAATACCATTTGCGGTGCTTGTCCAATTATTTAATGGACGATAGTGTGAGATTGCGTATTTTCTAGAGATCCCTTAATGGAGGCATTGCCAAGTGGTATATTGAACTAAAGGGAGGTTCTTTTAGAAGCTTCAATAACATGGACATGGTTTTTTTAACACATTACTAGCTACCTATTCGATATGATATAGGAACATATATTTTGACTTCCGTGCATCAAAACAATGCCACCCATATTTCTGATCATATACATGAGTGGAAGAGGAGGCGTAGGATGATTAAAAATCAAATTCCAGACAATTTTCTAATGGAGTGGTTCACTTATTCCTTGTTACCACCCATTTCCAGGGATGTATCTATGGTCAGGGTGACCACCGAAGATCAAGCCATCTTGTGTGCTCAACATCTAGATTTGATTTATTCTCATTCCAATACTGTCTATGATATTATTCTAAATGCTACTCACCTCTCAACTGATCCTTGTCAACCTCTCCCAGGACCCCATGTCGATGGTGTGGTTGGTTCTATTTCTCATGCATATGTTAACCAACTAGCTGATGAGATGGGAAAATTTCCCATTCAATAATAACCATCAACATCTGGCACTAATGATCAAACTTCTACAGTCCCTCCCCAAAAATCCAAGGTGAATTCGGTGCAATCCACGCAACCAAAGAATCCTCAAAAACCTAGAAGAAATAAAAAGAGGAACATAAAGAGAAATTATATTGGTGGGAAAGGGACTTCCACTACCCAAACTTCCCAAGATGGAGGCACTAAGGAAAAGAGGAAAGATCAGTTCCCCTACACCATCTATGGGGAGGACCGTCCCACTCACCAGTTCCCTCGGAAAGATGAAATCCATTGATATTTGGCACAATGACAGGCCTCCCAACAACCTGTTGTATTAACCCATCCCTTCCCTCCCTGGCCTCAAAACATGGTTGCCTCAAATACTTCCCCTCCTCCAGGGGGAATTCACAAGTACCCCTCACCATGAGGGGTCCTCATATATTGATTCCATTTACATGTGTGACCACATGATCAACTTGTAGACTGGGAACAAGAACTATGACATTCTAGATCCTTCCATTGATACCCAAGATGCAACATCTTCTTCCTAACCTAGTGGCCCTCTTCAGATAGAGAACCCATTCCTTGATGCACCACTTCTCCCCCCAAAGGGCGTTCTTTTTCGTACGACACATAATCCCTGTTGGCATAGGGGAAGACCCAAGATTCATCTCTAGCAATGCACCAATAAGCCCTAACTACTGGCCCTTTCAGCAACACTTGTGAAGCAAATGCAGCCTCACTCGAAGTAGCAATAGGAGGTTGCAAGACACAGGTGTCTACAACTAGAGGAAATGCAAAGTGGATTCAACACAATAATACATAGCGATATAGTTATCGTTTACCATCTCATCCCTACTTCACACAGTTATATCTTAGATCTAACACAATTATGCAATAACATAGTAACATAAAGCATAAGAATAGAAAATCAATCATACATCACAACAAGATTTACGTGGTTCACCCCCTCCCTAGGGCTACGACCACAGAACTGTGTTTCCTAATATTCTAGGAAAAGATACAGTTCTATCTGTGCTCTTATATTGCATATCTCTCTCTTTCTCTCTCTCTTTCTCTCCCCTCCCTGTGCACCCAACTACAGGGTTGATCTTCGCACCCAAATGAAGATTTTACAACATAGACTCTCTCTTGATAGAATACTTCTCTCTCTCAAAAACAATAATTTCTCATTACATTCTCTAACCCAACCCAGGTCCTCTTGACCCTTATTTATACATTACAATGACTCTTGTAAAACCTTAGGCCGAAACCTAGGTGTCAAAACCCTAAAATGCCAAAACCCTAGGTATATAAAACCCTAGGTCAACTTGACCCACATTTTTAGGGCTTCGCCAGCCTATTTGTCCTTCTTTCCCGTGAGGTTCTCCAAAGCATCTATTGGTGGATTTTTTTTCTTACTGAGTTGTCTACAATCCCTCTTCCTTGATGATCTGTCTTCCTCAGTCTTCTCATTCAACAACTCGCTTTCTCTTACTTCGCTCCTTCTTTTCTTCTTCTTTAACTACTTCAACCCAATCTCAGTCAATGTTCTTTCCACATAGTTTGTACTTAGCACTTATTTCCTTAGTCTTCTCAATATTCCATAACCAAGGGACAACAGGCCCCCAACACTCTCATGTGACTCGTCCTAAGGCACTTCAGGTCTAACCCCTCTATTTCACTTCGACTTCAGCTACGTGGGGAAGCCTGTTCTTTCTTTTGTATCCCTTTCTTCTCTGTGCATACTGTCTTTTCTATGTCTGGTACCGAGTTTCAAATACACCTGGTACCTAGACCCATATCCTTCTTCTTTTATTGAGATATGCAAGGAAGCTGGTTGTCATAGTACAATTTCAATCGGCTCCCATTCACTAAACCTTCTTTCCACTCTCCATTCATTGTCTTCAACTGTGCAACTCCTCCTTCTATAACATATGTGACCTCAAATGGCCCAAGCCAATTTGTTTTGAACTTCCCTGGTTGCTTCATGAACTTGTTGTCATATACCAATACCATATCTCCTTGCTTAAAGGATTTCTTCTTGATATGTCTATCATGGTAGGAATTTTCTCGTTCCTTCTGTACCTGCTGATGAAATCCTGCAATAAATTAGTCTTCTTCTAGTTCTACCAACTGTGCAAGCATCTCTTGAACAATGCCAGTGTCATCCATATCTGTGCATGCTGCAATTTTGAGGCTAGGAACCAAATATTCCATAGGGACAATTGCTTCTAGACCATAAACCAACTTAAAGGGAGTCTGCATTGTTAGCTTCTTGCAAGTAGTTCTATAGGCCCATAGAACTGTTGGTACTCTCAAATACATGTCATCCATGTTCACATTGCAAATATCCATCAGTGTTGTCTCCAAGATCTTGTTGAAAGCTTCGACCATCCCATTCGCTTGTGGATGGTAAGGAGTACTCTTATGATGGTGGACTTCAAATTCCTGAGTCAAACCTTCGATAGTCTTATTAATAAAGTGTGTACCTTTATCACTCATCAGGGTCTTTGGGCTTCCAAACCTAGTTATGATATCATAAAATATAAAATGTGTAGTTGTATTTGCACTACAGTCCTTCACTTCTCTTACTTCTTCCCATTTGGTCAAATACGTTGTTGCAGTGATGATGCATCTAGCTCCTATGCGCTTTCCTGGTGGGTTAATAGGTCCCACAAAATCAATGGTCCATTTCTCAAATGCCTGTAAGGACATCTATGGTTCTAAAGGCATCTCATCTCTTCTAGAAGGTTTCCCAACTCTCTCTCATACATCACAGGATTTATAATATTCCTTAGCATCTTTATGTAAAGTAGGCCACCAGAGGCCAGCTCTAAGAACCTTTTGCGTTGTTGCTTTTCTTGCATAGTGTTCTCTTGCGATGCCTTCATGTGCTTCTGCCAGAATTAGTGGTCTTTTTTCCTCCATAACACATCTCCTCAAGATCTCATTAGGTCCCATATTGTATAGTTGTCCAACTATAAGTGAAAAATCCGCAGCGTGAACTACCAGTTGTTTTTTCTAAATGATTGCATATTCATGTGGTGCCATTCTTGTTGATAGGAACTAGACTATCTCAGTGAATTGATCATCAACCCTTATGATGGCCAGCAAATGTGCATCTAGTAGTGTATCCTCCAAACTAGTAGGTTCTTCTCTATGCTCCAACCTAGACAAGTGGTCAGGTCTCTTGTTCATTCTCCCTGTCTTGACCACTATTTCAAAATCAGATCCATGGAATAGAAGTAACCATATTCATATCCTTCCACCCAACACTGTCTTGTTGACTAGGTATTTTAACGTAGAGTAATCATTGAACATATTAAAATGTCCTCCCAACAGGTAGTGTCAAAACTTCTGCAGCTCATACACCATGTCTAAACCTTCTCTCTTAGTGGTAGTGTAGTTTATCTTAGTTGTAGATAGCTTTCTGCTAGCAAAGGCTAACAGATGGTCAATATATCCTACTCCTAGTTGTGCTAACACTGCTCCTAGTGCAATAGATGATGCATCGACATGCACATGAAATTCCTTGCTCCAATTCAGGAAAACCAGAATAGGCGCAGTAACCATTTTCTGTTTCAGTGTGTCGAAGCTCTGCTGACATTCTTCTGTCCATTGAAACTGACAATATTTCTTTAATAGCTTCTCCATAGGTGCTGTAATATGTGCATA
>JASDQU010101172.1:445581-456939 GCA_032191745.1 Picea mariana
AAGAGATAAATACATTTGTCTCCTTGGTCTTTTGGGTCCTACATTTCCCTCACCAAGGGAAAATTGTTACAATCGATCAACTTGCATTTTCAACCCCCGACCTTGGATCCAATGTAGGGCATAACATACCCTTCGTTGATGATACTTTCCAACTTTCTATGAACATTGGTGTGGGGATGTTCAAAGATACTTCTCTTATGGGTATATTTCCACTTCCCCCACCATCGCCTACTACAAAAATCACCGCCATCAACCTAATTTCTTCATCTACAGTGGATCCCTTAGGTCTTTTGATCCTTGGGTGGTACCTCTCCCTAAGGATGTTGATTCATATAGCGCATCCATGTCACTTACCCCCGTCGATTTTGTATATATGACGATCCCATCAACATATATTGATACTGGTCAACAACTACATCCTCATATGGAGTGTGATCCACCTACCTCACCCATATGGGTTGTTGACTCTCCAAGTTCATATGACTCCCTTGATTTTGAGTTTCCTTCATAAAATGCCATCATGGAAGTCATGGCTTCCATAGATAAGCCCAGGGAAGATGAGAACCATAGAGAATCCATCCTCCCTAGTTTGGAACGGATGAGAGTTGACATGATGGGTCTTGTTTTGAGAATGAGGAAATTTTTTGGGGAACCCAGTAGACCTCCTTGTCTTACCCATTTCCTACTCATATTTCTTTTTCAGAACTTTCCGCCAAATTTTCTGCTTCGCCTTCCTCCAAATATCTTTGTTTTGTACCTCCTTTATGTCTTGATGGATCCCATCAAGGATTTTTCATAGCTCATGAAACCACTCATGATCAGTATCTTTGGCCGCAAAGATTCATTCCGATGTGGAATGTCCCCATCATGGTGCGCCATATGATGCTAACAACGAATCACGAGTTCATTGATTATGAAAAATATCCTTGGCTCGAGCCCCAATATGGACTCTATTTTTAATAAACCATATAAATGTGTAGTTCCTTGTACATAGGTGTGTGGTGTGTGTTTTTTTATCATATCCTAAAAATCCCCCAAAAAATATTTATGATATTTCACTATGCGTTTTGACCGCAAAATCTAGTTTACTTTTGCTGACAGGATTACAGTTAATTTTTAATGAGTATGGAGACTTCCATTGAACTTGAGGTTTGTATTTCAAAACTGGCATATAGGGATAGGTTTTTCCCCTGCACTTTCCATTTTTCATTATTAACCATCCACACTACCATCCATATTCCTTTGGTTTAAACCCGCCTGGTTGTGACACTAGCCACTCCTTTTGCATGTCGTAAGTGGTACGATAGTTCCTACCTATCATGGGATCCCTAGTTAGCACCCCGATTTCCATTTGCACCCATGCTACATTTTCCTATAGGCCCGAGATCCCTCCTTTATCCCCATCATGAATTGAATATTGAGCCTCATTTTCCTCTCTTCATATTTATTCTGGCAACATCCTGTGGGGGTTCCTAAAATATTTTTATGTTTCTTAGTGGTCACCTATGCATTTTTTTTTTGCATCATTCCTCCAACCGTTGTATTGTTTTTTTCCCATATCTCACTGACGACTATGCAGTGGCCTTGACCATCCGCCTCTTGCATTATTTGGCCTATGTTTTACATCCACCTACCCAGGGAGAGAACACACTGCTAAGAGTGGACCTCAATTTCCATTACTATTTTCATTCTTTGTTGATTAGGTCAATTCTACATGCCTGAAACATATGAGCATGTTTTAAAGTCACTTGTTCTCTCCTGACGAGTCTCCTTCAAGTTATTTCCAGACTTTTTAAACATGAAAATATTTCCGAGTGATCTTGTTTTCTTCAACACTCATTAAATGGTTTTAAAGGATGTCTATTTGGTGTAAGTTTAACTCTTTTTCAGGACGGATGGGCTACTTATAAAAAATGAATACTCTAGTCCACCTAGACTAGAAGAGTTCTCCCTTGTATTGTTTTATATGTTTTCAGTCTTGGGAGATTAAATTTACGAAAAATAACATCGATCTTACTTGGGTAACTCTTTCATGCTTGTTAAACCATGAAGGAGACCAATCATACTTGTGTCATTCTTTCATGCTCGTTAAACCATGACGAAGACGAAAAAAATAAAAAAAGAGTGGGGGTTTTTCACCATTGGTCTATTCTCAAAATGGCAACGTTAGTTGAGTCACCCTTGAACATGGCCCCTATTTAAGTCTTCATCATACAGTTGGGTTTTATGTTTCCTAGTAGCCATTTCAGTAATATGAGTCAGAAATACTCCTCTGACTAGTTAGTCTTCCAGTCATCATGGAGAGTGATTCAATGCCTCCTACGTTGTTGCACTATATTCATCCAGATCTTGTGTCTTTCTACCAAGTCACCATTGTGTCATGCTATTTGTTCAAGGGAAGTGTAAGCCTGATTAATCCATCTGTTGTTTTGTTGAATCTTCGAGTAGGCCATCCTTGTGTTAGTTGTGTAATATCCCTAGGCCGAACCCAATTGTAAATGTAAAATGCAAATGTACTTAAGCTGGTGAGTTGTTTGATATCATTTTTTTATCCATATTTCATGGAATAGTGTGCACATGTACTACGCACTAAAATGATGAAGTGTGCACATTCTAGAATACCGCGCGCAACAACTTAAGTGTGTGTGATTTTGAGGCCAGGGAACCTTTGTGTATATGATGTGTTTTATAGGATGGTGAACCAGTTTGTGATGATTAGGCTGGAGAGCCTAGATGTTAAAAGGAAGTGGAACTATTTTTGTATATGTCTCATCATTAATATAAAATACATCGATGCGCACATACCGACCACGATAAAAGAGTATTGGGGACTAAAAGTTAAGAAAAAGGGCTAAGCTAGGAATCTTAAGAAAAAAAGGAAT
This sequence comes from Picea mariana, assembly GCA_032191745.1. Lineage (NCBI taxonomy): Eukaryota > Viridiplantae > Streptophyta > Pinopsida > Pinales > Pinaceae > Picea > Picea mariana. Next base: position 448,464 of record JASDQU010101172.1, read on the forward strand.
ATTATATTAATATTCCTTAAATCATAAAGTATGAGAAATTATTTTATCCTAAGTTCCAAGGATGGGGACAAGTGGGCCAAAGTAGCTCCCAACATGAAAAGTGTCACGTTGGGGACATGCATACATATAGTTTGGACTTGGTTCATTTTCAGATCATTCAGTCGTTTAGTCAATCATTCCATGATCATTCACACACTCATTGAGCTATCCTTCGTACCTTCCTATCACTGTAACTGAACCTGTATATGTACCCATACATGTTTGTGTAGTTGGTTAGCTTGATAGATGCACTAAAGAAGTGGGTTGTCAGGCCCGTGGGATATTGAAGAGGTGGGTTGTCAGGCTCGTGAGCAATTTCTCTCTGGGTGAGAGATTTGTTGTGAATTGATTTCTTGGAGGTGATAAACTGTAGCTATAGGGATCTAAGACTTCCTGTCCGACCTATTGCTGAAGCCCGGAAAGGAAGTGGGGTAGCCAAAGGACTGTTGAGCAGAGAAGGGGCACACTTCCTGGGGTGGGACAGACATGTGGGGAATGAGGGATTGTAGGCTGTTAGTTTGAGTTGGAACCTATGACAAAGTTTTTCATGTGTCTGAGATCCTAGTTAGGAATCGCTTTACTTGGGTGGAGTTTAGTCCCAGCTCGGGGGTGACCCACTGCTGAGAGTGATGAGCAGTGTGGTCTAAGGTTGGGAGGTTAGTGGAAGGTCTGCATCTAGTTGGTGGTATTATTACCAAGATAAGTTTCAACTCCGTGATAAATTTACATGTTGCATTATTATTTATGGATTGGATTTATCCTACGTATGGTTTATAATTGTCTTTATATTTATGGGTATTTCATGTATATGTTGCATGTATATGTTTACTGTTATTTCAGTATGAATCCGTGCATTTACAGAATGCATTTGTTTTTTTACGTTTTATATATAAAGTTCCATAAGAGTTTTGTGTGTATGTTTTTTAATTGCATGCAGTTCGAAAAATTTATGTGGCATAGCTCAGTTGGATGTTGGGTATGTTACAGTATGTTGAGCAGAGAATAAAAGCATTTTCTGGACTAGCATGGCCCGACCTGGGTGGTCAGGGATGTTACAATATGGTATTGGAGCTTTGGTTTTCAACACTGAGCCTGGATGGGCTGAGCAAGTTAAGTTGATGTGAAATTTCACAAAGGATTGATTTCGAAGCTACCAAATTTCAAGTTACAGAGTGCCCATGGTAAAAAGTAACAACAATGATGCGGAATTGGGAAAAAGCCCCAATTTTTGTTGCTAAATTCATGGGAAAATTGAGAAATTTGGCCATGCAGTGAGATATTCTTGATTTAATATATATTCTAACAAATTCAGACCTGGAATTGGTCGAATTTTAAGTTACAGTGAAGCCATGACAGATGGAGCAAGATTGTTGATTAAAATTCTCAATTCGTGAATTGATATTGAGAAAAATTCATTCCAGAAATGTCAAACCACAAAGATTTGTTGTTGCAGATGTTGAACTGGTGTTGTCGGATTGAAATTGAACAAATTTCATAGTTGCAGAATGTATATAGTAAAAATGGGGAAAAAGTTAGGAAAAGCCCCAATTTCTGTAGCAAAATTCATGAGGAATTGATGCGCATAAAAATGAATGTGCGCAGGTGGGTGCACTAAAAATGCATGATGCACAATGAAAATCTTGTGATATGTTTAATTTGATGGCACGCAGAAAAATTTTGGCATGTTGATGCACGTGCTAAATTTTGGTGCTGCGTGGAAAAATATTGGTGTGTTGGTGCACGCACTAAATTTTGACACCATGCGGGAAAATGTTGGTGTGTGGATGTGCACACTAAATTTTAGCGCCATGCGAAAAAATTTTGGTGTGTAGGTGTGCATGCTAAATTTTTGATCCATGTGAAAAAATATTGGTGTGCGGATGCACGCGCTAAAATTTGGCGCCATGGGGAAAAATGTCGGCAAGTTGGTGCGCCCGCTAAAATTTGGCACCACACCGAAAAATGTTAGTGTGCGAGTGCACTCACTAAATTTAACATTGCACGGTGTGCATACGCATAATAAGGTGTGCACAGTGTGCATACGCAAAATAATGGCACGTGTGGTGTGCGCAGCATTGGCAGAGCGCAGATGAGTTTGGTTGGTCCGCGCGCAATGTGGGTACATGTTTCCACGTGACAGTTTAGTCAATGGTGTGCACAAAGTATTGGTGCACGGTGGATATTGGCACACAACACAAAAGTAGTGCACACCAGTTATTAGCGTGACAGAGAAGTGATGCATAGTTGTTATAGGTGCGTGGAGCACGATTTACCTTGTGGTGTTTCTGTGCATGATAAATATGGGTGTACAGATTAAAATTTGTGTGCATGAAGTTGTTTGGAGGGTGAAAAATATCGTAAAACCAACTTATTTCCATGACATTTTATACTGTTTGAACGTCATCTTTTTACAGTGCGTTTTTTAGGCCCTTTACAACATTTTTACCTACTCAAAAACCACAAGAAAAGAGTATACCAATGTACACTAGGTCTCTGTAGCTCAAATAAAGGAGCTTAGAGAGAGATTTATAATGGTGTAAACCATTCATAAAATAGAGCTTTTATGAGAAAGTTACAACACAAACAGTGGAGGGTAAATTTTAAGACCCAACTAACTTCAAAGAGCCATAACTTTTTTCTTTGGAATCGGATTGAGGTGCGAGAGTAGTCAATGGAAATATATTGAACCATAGAAGACATTTCTAGATTTGAATTAAATTTCTAGGCATGTTAAAAATGTTTAATATGGAAAAGAAGATACATGTATCATTTCAAACCAAAAACACGAATTAGCCTAGAACTTCAGCAGGCTGTAACTAGCAGCCCGGAACCTAGAAAAATGTGAAACTTAGAAAGAGTGTCCAGAATATATATATGAATAAAACCAATGGAGATTCCATGAAAAATCAAATGGAGTATGTGCAAAAATACTTAATTACAACGCAGAGTTGTGCCAAGTTGAAGAGTGAACAGAAAGATTAATGGGCAATTTTCAAATAACCATAACTTTTTTCTCAAGACTCGGAATTGAGCATGGAAGTAGGTGATGGAAAGGTGTTGAATAGTAGAATATAATTATTCACCCATAAAATTGATCCGAGCACTCAATTTTCCAGGAAATCAGAAGAAATAATTCTGATATGTTATTGAACCAGAATGGTTCATATTTTTATGAAATTATTGAAACAATTAGCCTAACAAAGTTTTGTTGGAAGCACATTTTGCAGATTCAACAACAACTAGATCATATCAGAATCAACACAAAGTCTAGAGTAATGTAAGATGAATAGGGGACTTACATCCAGGAAGATGAGATCAAAGGGATGGATGCCCATTTGGGCATTGAAGGAACAAATTCCAATGGACATGGAGAAGGAAGGGATGAAAACATGAATATGGTAGAGACCATTAAAAAATTGCAGAAGGATGTCCAAAGCCATAAATATGATAATGAAAGGATTATGAGAGCCAAGGAGAAGCAGGAGGACTTCAACATGAATTTAATGTAGAGCTTGAACAAAATCGAAAAGAAATTGGATAAGGAGAGTGGCTCAAGCAAACCAGGAAGTCACAGGTCTCCTAATGAGAAAAGAAGAACAAGAAGTGTTAGCAGACATCACCATCACTCCCCAAAGAATTCCAATAAGAGGGAACACAACATCTCAAGTCTGTTAATGCTCTGTAAATTTTCTAGAGGTTGTCAGAAAAGAAGAAATCTACGGGAGGTAACTTTATCCAACCACTTCGAAGTTGGAATCTAGCCCTACCATCTTCAGAGAGGGATCTCTCTGTATGATTTAGGTATGTTTCAAATTTAAAATATTAGGCTAGGTGAATAAAATATGTTTGTTTTGTTTGTTTTCCTTTTCGTTGGGTTGGCTGAGAGAGCTTTACACGTCCATTAGGCTATGGGGTCTGTATCATGAAATAAAATCTAAACTAGAAAACAAAGAAACCTTTCACCGGGCGAGATAATGCAATCTTTGGATTCTTTTACGAGCATAAATGAGGAATAGCAGAAAAGGCGAGAATGTCAATTACAACAAAGAAGAAGTTAAGAATTTCTTTATCGTAAAATCAAAAGATGAAACACTAAAAATTTTTAAAGTCAGAAACAGGGTATACAAAGATAAACTCTGCAATGTTAGTTACTTTCAAAGATTAGATTTAGAAAATAGTGTGATAACTAAGTGAGAATAACATTTAACTTAGAAAAGAAAACATCACCAATGAGTACACACAAGAATCCTGTGGAAATGCCTCTTTGTATTAATGGAAGATCTGTTGAAAAATATTACAGTCTGGTAACTCGCAGAGCATAAAGATCAACCCTCAATACTTTGAAAAGTGAAGTATTTATAACCAAAATTACAAACGATCCTGTCATTAAAGATCAGGATGTGGTAAATCTATTTTTAGCTTAACTAACTTAACAAACTACAAAAATATAAGAAACTTCTTAATGATGTGTCGAAGTTTCATGCTGTTTTCTGGGTGAACCGTTGGTGAGGCCTCTGCATGACCTCGTATGAATGGATAGTTGACTGGGCTGGGATAGCTCATCGATTACTCGATCATATTGCAAATCTCTTCCCATCGAAGATGACTGGGAACACTGAATTTGAGTAACCTTCGGTAGACTTCATCCATCTCTGTGTACTTGGCAAAAGTTGGCTTGATGATGAAGATGTACAGGATCTCATGCTGTATGCTAATGTCCAACTGTAGCACATCTAGGAATGCCTTTCCAGTGATACTGCCTTGAATTCCTGAAAATTTCAAACTATCCTTAGCGACAGTGGCTAGTCTCCTTTTATAGTCGGGGAGCGTCATCAATTTGTCATTTATCACCTTCAAACCACGAAGACCCTTCTTTTGTAGAGCCTCGATCTTGCTAAAAAACCTTTGCACCCCTAGGTCCATAGCCTGAACCTTTTCTTCTAGCTGTAGCATCAGTCCTCTCTTGGTCAGAACCCTCTTGACCTCAAGGATGGTCTCTGTTCTATCCTCAATTCTCAGATCTTCCAGCTCCTCTTTGGTTTTAGAATTTAGGAATTTGATGATTTCATTGGCTTCAATGGGCATCTGTCCCAGTTCTTCTCTAATATTCTCGATGGTTTGCTTACTTATTTGCACCAATTCATTTTGCTCAAACATAATTTGTATCATTGGCCATATTTCATTCATAGACTTGGTGATGTCTGTCCATACACTTTCTTTGACTTCGGCCAGTGTTTTTCCTGCCAATGTTTGCTTCCGAAGTTGTTGTAACTCTTGTTTGAGCTGGTCTGACACTTGTTTTCCCTTGGAGTAGCTAGTTTGGTAAGAAGATTTGAGTTCCTGGAGGTTCTCAATCTCCTTTTTGAGCCTCCTAATCTCTATTTCCTGCAGATTCATCTCTTCCATAGATTTAGCCAATTCAACAATCTTTTACAGAGACATCAGTGGATTTGCCGATGGAATTTCTACTAGTGATGTTGTGCTCACTCCTGAGAGTGGAAATGAACTCAATGGAATGAATTCCATGGGTTTTGATTTCTCTTTCTCTTTCATTAGTTTCTCCAGTTCATCTTCCATTTCCTTCAATTATGCATTTTTCTCCATGATCAACTTAAGCATCTCATCTTTTTCTCCTTCCGTCTCTACTATTTCCTTTACCTGAGAGTCTACTATTGGTGGCAGCTTCAATTGTTTCCTCAGAGACACTATGTCAGAATTTTTCTTCTTGATCATCTCCTCAACTGCTTTCACATTCGAGGGATCATATCCGATCTTGAGGACCAGTTCCTCCAATGTCTTAATCTTTTTATCTTTGGCAAAGGATGATATTTTCTCCAACTTCAGTTGTGTCTGGATATTATTTAGAGACACTTGTAATTTGGAGGCAGTAGTGGAAGCATGTGCCAATGTGGAGAAAACCATTTCTTCAGTTTGCCTGTGCATATCCATTTGATCAACTAGATCCACATCCTTAGTCTGGAATTCAAAGGTATCCCTTTTGTAATCGGTGATTACCTTTGGGTTTGAAACCTGTGCTTGGAGAAATTCCATGTGCATTCTACCCTTCTCAGTATCGAATGCCGATAACAGTCTGTGTTGTGTAGTCGATGTTTGCTTCTAGAACTGAGCATATGTGTTGCTGGTCAATGTCTGATTATTTTTCTTGATCAAATCGTATTTCTCGAAGATACTCAGCTTCAGTCCTGTTTTCCCTGGCTGGTTGACTGGTGGAGTGTCTATAGGCTTCTTAGGCAATACTGAGGTTATGATCTTCTTGCTTCTTGTACTAATGAGTGACCGATCCACCTCTGTCATTGTAGTGGATGGAATTGCCTTTTATCCAGCCGTGTCAGGAGCTTGAGTGGTTTTCGGCCTCTTTGTGTGCAATCAGAACTCCTCAGATGATACTTCAGTGACCAAAGGCGAAGTGTCCTTCCTGGGCCTTTTTTCCTTTGGAGCCTATGGTATAGTCATCTGTGAAACAATGACCGAAGGGTCCTATTGTTCTACTTCAACCAGTGTGTTTGGCTCCCATTCTGTCTGGTTTACAAACTTCTCTACCTCTGGCCTAGATATGTGAAGATATGGAATATTTTTGTTTTTGATTCTCATCACGGAAATTATCCCGCACGGATCATAGTGCCACGTGAAACTAACAAAGAACTTCATTTCTTTTAGAAACCTATCTGCTTCCTCCCCGGTGCCTCGACTGTTGCAGATGAAAGATCCAATCTACCCTTTGATTCTGAGCTACTGCTTCTTCTTCAAAGACACAAAATGTATGTCGTCCGAGTTTATCATCTGCCTTATGTATTCCAGGGTGAAAATTCTAATAGGTAAGTACTTGGGTAGCTTATATGGGGCCAAATCGCACCCATAGACTCTGATCTCAGTATGATTTTGGTACAGGTACCAATCACCAGTCTTTGTAAGGTCCGAGAGATGTAGAATCCTCTGAATTTCGTCATTAATTCTGGGTTCGGGTTTACCGCTGAGCATGCTCACCAATGGGTGGTAGAACTACTCGATGAACTGCTTGAAGCTAAATTCCATGGAGTTATGTCTAAGCATAGAGGTCCATACTGTTACTGCCTGTGGTTTACCATCCTCGTCCACCTTCTGCATAGAAAATGAAAATTTGTCTGCTTGGAAGAAAATGAACATGTATGCCAGAATCGCAGAATACCTGAACATATCTTCTGTGGAAAAATTTATGAATTGTTAATGAATGTTGTCCACCAGGAATTTGTTGTAGTCGAACTGTGTAGTTTGTTTCTCATTGGTGGAGAAAATAGACAGAAATCCCAAAATGGGTTCATCTACCCATTGATCTGAAAAATAACCAAGCAAGGTGCATAGTGACGTGATGACCTGGTTTCCTTTTATTGAGAACAGGAAGGAAGGATAAGGGGGTTTTGTAGTGGGTAGATGAGCGGATTGTGGAAGAAAAAGCTCAAAAATCTGAGCTCTTTGAGGAAATGATAGCTTCTGGTAAAGCTCTGTAATGATCTCAAGGTTAAAAGGTGAGGCAAAGTTGGCTTGGGATATCTGCATCATTTGGTCGATGGTTTCTGGTGTGATGAGGAAAATAATTTCCCTGGACGAGGACATAATGGCTCTTTGTTTGGGGATATAATGGGCTTGGCACTTGAGGGTGAATTCTGGGAAGTGGTGAATCGAGGGGAAAAGATATAAAGGTAGGTTGGACTCCCAGAGCCCAATTTTGTCACTCTGGTCTAGGAAAACTTCTTTCAGCCATGAATGTAGGTTTGGGAAGTTGAAATCTCATCTTGTGTCTGCGATTAAGTAGTCTTTGTCAGCCAAAGGAATCCTTTTGAGGTTGATAGGAGGCAGGAGAAAAGGATTCTCTTCACCTTATGCTCTCTTTGACTTTGGCGCCATCACTGTAACAATAACTGCAAATAAAACAAAAGTTAGTGGGGGCAACTATAGATGTGGGTGGCTAACTGTAACAGAGAGGAAAATGGGGAAAATTTTCTAGTGCGATGACTGGGTAAATGGTGAGGGAGTGAAAGGTGAGAGTAGTTTTGAGTAAACGGGTATTCATTGGGTGCGGGAGACAAGTCAGCTGGTTAATGGATAAGTTAGCCAGTAATAAATGGCCAACGGGTCATTTAGAGCATGAGATGGCAGGTGACAACGACTAAATCATACGGTTGAGTGATGTGGTGAGTATTGATTGGGGGAAAATACCATGGTGAAGGGACTTTCCATAGTTGAACAAGGGAGAAAGACTAACAGAGTTATGGGAGGTGACTTTTACGGAAAAAGTGGATAATAATGTCATGAGGTGATGAGGTATGTCAGATAGTAATAGGTGGTGGGATTCGGGACCAATGGATTCATGCCACATATAGATAGGGGGCCTCCTAGAGGAAACTTCCATTCTGGACACCCCCCCCACCGTTAAAGGTAA
>JASDQU010101172.1:485040-495738 GCA_032191745.1 Picea mariana
ATATAAGGAGAAACAAGGATCAAGGAGATTGAAGGAGCCTACATCAACATTCGAGGTATGCTATCTTGATGTAGGTTCTTGTTTTCAATCAATATATCATTTGGTTTTCCCCTTGAATGTTTTTCATTGATGAATAAATGTTCAAATATGATATTTTAGATTATAGATCAGGTTATATCCAAGATATATCTAGGATTCTAACATTGGGAAGAAAGTAGAATGGTTTTGTATTGTCTTTAGTGTGTAGGAAGCAAGTTGTAGAAGCTGTAGATGGAACTTTAGGATTGCAACAACCAAGATATGATAAGAACAACCTTCAATAAAAGGAAATACATTCACTCAACTCTTTGTATGTGATCCTATTGTTTGTTTCTAGGGAATCGATAGGAAGTCTACCCCCTCGTGTCTAGTATATATATGATTATCCTAGGGAGAACTTACTGATCTATTTTGTGAGATCCTTGTGAGAATTTTTTCCATAACAAGGGTGCTATCCTGATTTTCCATCTTCAATCTTGAACTAACTCCTCTGATATGATTATTGGGTGTCAAACTCTTCAATTATAATACTCTACTTGGTGAATTAGCACTAACTTTTCCTTCTTCTTCTTCAATCATCTCTTCTCTTCTATCTCCTACTACTCTTTCTCCTAGTCCAATATCCTCGCTATATGTTGTTCTTTCTTCTTGATTACAAATTCACAAGGGGGGTGGTTCAAAGGGGAAATACGTATATCTTCTTCGAACATATCTTGTGAGGTGATATAGAGAGTTTTCTACCTATAGCCATGGAATACCATCTACAATTTCCAATTATTCTCCTCCGCCACTTGGGGATCCTCCATCTTCCTCTTCTTCTTCTATGCTTCTACTCTATGCCTCATCTTCCTATGAGGTTGTAGCACTCTACAACAACCAAGGGGTTCGTAATTTATCACTTGGGCCTCGGGGACTACTACTATTATTTATATCCCCACTAGACACCCTACTTGTAATGCCACACCTCTTCGCGACCATTTCTTCACTTGTGATCCTCTCTGAGACATCACACTCTTTCACACTTCCTCTTGGTGTGGTATCATTTCTCTTCATCTCAGGACTGACCCCTTGTCACATTCCCCTTGCTATATTCTTTCCACGACTTTGTTCCACTTTCCTTCTCAACTCAACTCTTCTTATGTATCTCTCAACTCTCTCTCTCTCATCTTCTTGTCTAGGTCCATCCCATTACTCACCTCATTCTAAAAAATTATGGATCCTCCTCAATAGATCCATTTCCCCTCTCATATTTCCTTATCTTTTCACACCTCCCCAATGCTAGGGGATTTAATCAACCATCTTGTCAGGATCCATGTGCATCCACCCTTTCTCCACGAAAAAAATCTTGATACATAGTGGGATTTCTTCCATCATTCATTTTCTTGAACCTTTTGCTAACTTTATTTCTTCCTTTCTAAAAGAGTTAGTGTGTTCCACAACAAAGTCAATAATATATCCCTCCTTTACTCGATCAAACTAGAAATCAATGGTTTGATTCCACTTATTGTCTAATACCTTCAACCTATCAACTGTGTCTTGATCCCAAACCACTGGTTCTAGAGGCCAAAAAGTAGAATCGATATCAATTTTTCTTTCCATCCATCCATATAATAAAAAATGGAATTAAACAAAGAACAACTCATGCATACCAATGTAGAGATACTTATCTTTCCATATCTTCAAATTTACTCTCAACCCTTGAGTTTACCATAGGGAAAACTCATGCTCCTTTATAGTTATCCAATCTGGAATTTTCTCCTGAGATGGATACCACCTCATTCTTTTCCTTCATCATTCAATGCAATACTTTCAGGTCCCAGAAACAAAACCATTTGTTGGGCCATTTCACTCTTGCAGGTGTCCTTCTTAATGCTAGGGGTTTTAGACCTAGGGTTAGTCCAGAGTTGACCAAAAAAAACCCAAGGCATCGGCATATCAATCTTCATCCTGGGATGAAGAAGGTCTCACTTGATATGCAATGAGGAATAATGAAACCATTTGGTCTTGTGTTGGAGATGAAGTGCTAAGTACACAACAATCCATCTTGGTTGATTTTCATAAATCCCATGATTGACARCTTACTATCATTAATGTGTAAAAACAATACACACATATCCAAATAACAGATAAGTAACACATGATATATCAAAATCACAGTAACTTTATTGTCTCCCTCATTCCATCAAACAMAAACACACATTACACAAATCATACATGACAACAACAAAGGCTTGTATTCCTAAGATKATTCCTRGACTTACAATAGATYGTTTCATGCRCATTCTTTCAKAACTTAGACATAGGATAGACTCTGACCATAATTAAAGAAATTACAATACCACAGAGKCTCAAAATGAGCTTGRAAACTMTCATAACAACAACACCTAGTTCATCAATCCATTCAACAACTAACTATGTTTATGTTGACGCTTCTCTTTTTTATGTCTTTCTCTTCTTAGGATCTTTGTATTTTTCAATTATGTTCCACTTGTTATACTGACTAATACTCTCGCAYGCTTCTTCCACCTACCTACATTGAATGTATCATTTTTGGAATCAATGCAATCTTAACTTCCTCGCTAGCTCGTGTTTTGTCAGGTCCATGTTTCCTTGGGTTGTTGGTAGTAATCATTTAGAGAAATTTCCTAATGATTCCTTTCTTGATTCCAGTGTGCATCTTCTTAATTTATGGTGTGCATTCAAAACTCACACTGCATTGGGCACAAAATATCAAAACTTGGTTCTATGCACACTTCATGTCAGTCCTCATGCATTATCTTGATTCCAGGATTCATGATTGAGTTGGTGAAATATTGTACAAGACTAGGGGGAGTTTTATTATAGGATTATTATGTAATTGCCTATGAATCACATAAACTAAAATCTCACGAAGAAAACTATGCACCTCATTATCTATAATTTAATTCTATTGTGCATACTTTAAAAATGTTGTGACACTACTTATTAGGAAGGAATTTTTTGTTGAAAACTGATAATATTAGTCTTAAACACATTTAGAACCAAAAGAAATTGAATGAAAGACAAGTTAGATGCCTTGATTTTCTAAGTGAGTACGATTTCAGAATAGAACGTATCAAAGGAAAGGAAAATAAGATAGAAGATGCACTTAGTAGGAAACTAATTGCAATTTCTAGAAGTAACATGAAATCTGATCTGAAACAAAAAATTACATCAACAACGGAAAAAGATAAAGATTATAGAAAAATTCATAAAAAATGTTAGAATAGTAAATCAATCAAGGTATAATCAAATTTTAGTTGCAATAAGGAAGATTTAGTTTTGTACCAAAAAAAAATTTGCACTCCAAACAACAAAAAATTAAATGATTTGATACTAGATAAAATACATAAGAAGCCTTATTTAGGTCACCCTGGGTACCAAAAGGCTACAACAACTTTGAAGAAAGAGTATTCTTTGCCAGGGATGAAAACAAAAGTAGTTGAATACTTTGCTAGGTGCCTTGATTGCTAGCAGGTTAAGGATGAGCACCGTCACCTAGCCAGATTATTGCAGGCCATACCCATTCCTAAATGGAAATGGGAGGTGATCAATATGGACTTTATTATAGGACTCCCTACAACTAAGAAAAAAAATGACTTTATAATGGTAGTAGTAGACAAACTTTCAAAATATGCACATGTTGGATAGGCAGTTTTGGAATATAGTTTTGAGAAAAATCCTAAGTATAGAAGAAGTGCATAGAAGAGGTCCACAAAAGAGAAGAAGAATAAGTACGAGGAAGTTTGCAACTGAGATGCATCGAGAAGGACAACAGACAATAAGAATAATAAAACAAGGAATAAAGAAGAATAAAGTAGAAGAAGAAATAAGATAAAAAGGAAAGATAACAACTCAACATTCTAAAGATGGAAGGACGCACAAAATCAACATGCAGAAGGAAAAAGAAGAAGAAAGTAGTTGAACATCCAGTTAACAGAATTATCCATGCAATGTAATGGGTTTTTGGATGAACCAAGTAGGGTTTTAAGCCATAGATTTGATGTATAAACAGGTAACGGGTTGGGATATTATGGATTCCTTGTTGAGCTTTTTTCTATCATGTTATGTTGTGTTGAGGTTCATTCAGTTTCTATTATTGTCTTTTTTTAGTCTATAACAGAGAGGCATCTGTGTCTGAATGGATGGGATGATGTAGAGAGGGAGAGGCTTTCACTGCAGAGTGGCTAGGCTAGTAGAAGAAAAAGATAAAGATGATACATCTTTGTAAGAACAGTGTGCAAGCCTAAATCGCTTAACGAAAGCATAACAAAGAATCCATCTATTGTGGATGTATCCCAGAGTTGGGTGAACCATGTTAAATATTGTGTTGTGTGTCTTTTATGTAATTTCTTATGAATTTTGCATGGTTGCATAGTATATTAGACTTATCTTATGTTTAATCACGACACACTATTCATAATTGTTAAAGAAATTAGTTTATGTAGTAATATGAAATATATGGGTAATGTGAATCTGAATCACAGAGCAGATAATACAAAACAAGGATAGACTTATGTGCATATAATTGATAAGGAAGAATGAATCGAATGAATTCCTCCCGATCCCCCACTATTGTAGAAACATGGTTCTCACAGTCCCAATAGATACCTCGAGTGAGACTTCATATGTGCAAGTGGGTGATATCAAAAGGGCCTGTGTCTAGTGGGTTTTTTTGTCATAGATAAATCAAACCTAGGGTCTTATAAACCATGCTCAATGCCAATAAATGGTTCCATTTTTAGAACCCATAATTTTCTATTGAGGGGATGTTTTGGAGGCCTATCAAGAAGGAGATCTCGTAATGGTTGGAAATGAAGGAATGGGAGTTTTCTTGACAAGACAAAAGAAACCATTATATGAGTGACAAGCAATGGACGCAAAGGAATGTGTACATGGATCTGCTTGAAATTTTCTTTGGTGAATTTACAATTATTATGATTGAGTGGCTAGAAATATTAGTGTAGAAAAATGGAAGGTACAAGCCTACAATGTCGAGGAAGTGGACTCCTAAATTGGTAAGACAACTGAATTATGTTAGTAACCCAACTACTCATGTAGTTGATTTTTGGTTGGATAGCATACTAGGAGGTTATTATAGAGTTTGCGATAGATTGTATCCAATCACACAGTGTCGTAGAAATGGATTTTTTCAAAGGTCCTTGTGGGAGGTTCTTGAAATCATTAGGTACATGGATAAATATGGTATTGTGTGACAAGCATGTGATTATTATGGAATCTGAATGCTAAGGGGATTCATGCACATAGGGGAACCAAGGGATGCCAAGAACATAGTCTAAGAGAATGAAGGAAGCAATGAAAAAAGAAAGTAGGGACTGAGGATGCAAGAAGAGGGTATACCAAAGGAAGAATACGAGTTTGGAGAGTTGCACAGAGGAAGGAGGTAGAAGAGGAAAAATATTGGGGCTGAGAAAGGAGAGTAGCACAGTGATCCAGAGGGCAGATAACCTTGTGCACTAGTCCAAATCATGGATATACCATATATAGGAGGAGGGGAAGAGGATTTTCAGTCCAATCTAGTTATAGAAGAACTGGTAAGTCCTACTTAAAAATGATCATGTGTCGAATCCATGACCCCATGTTTGTTACCACAGTTAGAAATAATATTTGAATACTTATAAAAAGTAATTATAGTCATCCACAGTGGACCGAGTAGTAGAAATCAAAGTATTGGAAGTAGTGTGCAGAGTTAGAGTCAGAATCAGAGTCAACCAACATCACCAAGAAGAGGGAATACACAAAGAAACCTTGAAGGGGTATAAAAAATCATTAAACTACCTGATTTCTAGGGATTTGGGCTAGAGGACCCAAAACAACACTTTTTTGTCTACAAGACAATTTGGGCCTCAAAGAATATCCAAGGCGAGGCTGTGAAGATATTGCAATTGGAAACAAGATTTAGAGGCCATGCATTGGTCTGGTACATGAAGCTACAGAGTACCACACCTACATGATAGTCCAAAACTTTGGCAAAGATAAGGAAATCACTATTGAAGGAGTTCAATAAGCCAAAGTCAAAGTCATAGTACATTGCAGAATTGAAGGAGATTAAACAGGTAAAAAAAAAGTTAGTATGAGATTTCGATCAAAGGTTTAAGTATCTTATGGGTAAACTAACTTTCCAGATCCTCGATCAACAACATTGAGAATGGTTTATTGCATGGCTTCTACCACACATTCCCAGGTCATTGGTTCAACAAACGATTGTGTCACAGTCTAAGGCACTGGAGATTGCAATGAAATTGGAATCATCTCCTGCAGGAGACAGTGGAGGGATGGCGCAAGTGCAGAACCAGTTGGTTGCATTGAAAATTCAACTGGAAGAACTGAAAATGTGAAAGAAGAAACATGAGAAAGTCTGGTGTACCAAATGTAGGATTGAAGGTCATCACAAGGACGAATTCCCAAGATTCATACAGTATTTGGCGATGGGAGTGCCAAAACCATTATTGGGAGGAGGATATTGCAAGATATGTAAGAAATGGGGTCATCACCCAAATGAGTATCCATTACTACAAAAGTATCAAAGTACCCCAAGGAACTTGTTTTGTAAATTTTGCAAATCAGTGGAACATGAAGAGAAGGATTACCACACATTTGACTTAATGAGGGAGAGCACATCATATATGTACATGATCTAGGAAGAGAATGTTTCAGAAGAAGGGGGTGGTCCATAATATTATACTCAAATAAGATTCAATCCAGGGAACAGAGGAAACGTTTGCAGAGGCCGAGGTAGGGGAAATTTTGGTAGAGGAGGAAGAGGACCGATTATATGTTATAACTGAAATGAACCCAGATACTTGGCCTACAACTACTAGAATCTGTGTACAACATGCACATATTGCAGATCATTGGACCATGTGATGGAAGAATGTCCCCAAATGGTTGTGAAATGGAAGGCCAGAGTAAACTAGAACCATAATACAAACCAAAATGTACAAAAAAATCAGTCGAAAGACTCAATGAAGGACCGATAATAGCAGTTGTTATGTGCAGAGGAGATATAATAGGGTATGCTATGACGAACGAAGGGAAGAAGACTTAACATTGGGTAAGAAATTCAGCAGGGGATATGCTAGCCTTCAATGCACAGGAAGAAGATGAGACATATCAAAGATTAAGAAAATAATTACTCGTATTGGATTAGGGAGCGACAACGTCAACTGCATCTCATGTAGAAGATATCTTTGTGTCAGGGGAATTGAACGAAAAGGTATAGAATGCTAAAACAAATCCTAAAACGTTGTGTAGAGATAATGAAGGATGAAACTGCACTGAGTAGATGATATGACATGATTGATCACTGCACACAAGGAAGGGAAACTCTCGTCACACAAAGGATGGTAAAATAGGTACTCCATAGGAAGAGGACCAATGGAGAATTCACAAATTGGGGAGTATGATGTGAATAATATTATCTTAGACTAGGGATATGCCATGAATTTTTTACCTAATAATACATGGGAGTTGATGGGAAAACCCAATTTAGTATGGTATCTTGTTCATCTAAGGCTCGCGAATCAACACAATATAGTACCAATTGGTCGGTTGACATGAGTACCCATGAACATAGATGGGGTGTGAAGCATGGAAAACTTTGACGTAATTGAGATCATGGATGACAGTCAATCATATCCACCACTGATGGGAATAGAATGGTATTTTGATAGCTAGGCAATCATAAAATTGAATAGGAGGGATATGATATTTGAATTTGGATATTTAAAAGTCACTGCACAATTGGACCCATCAGAAGGAAAGAGATACATAGAGTCGTCCAGAGGAAATGACATTGACAATTTATACAACATGACTGTAAGGATGGAAGATTATGTCAACCCGACTTTTGATGGTGCACTAAGTTAGAAAAGTATCAGTTCATGTGAATCAAACTAGAAAGAAGTTATAAAGGATTGGCAATAGAGAATACATGAAGTATCCAATAGACGATGTGCACATATAACCCAATCCTTATGTTGGATTGGAACAGAGCTATGTGATCCACCCAAGTATGATGGATTAACTGATATAAGCATGTTTTTAAATTAATTTGATTTGTAGGTACCCAAGCAGCAAAGGATGTTAGCACTAGATGTTGTCCTGAAAGTGACTCTAGCCAGATGGTGGGCTGCACTCAGAGAAGGAATAAGAGTCTAGTCACAGTGCAACAGACTAATGCAAATAAGGTTTGGCACTGAGGAAGAAAATATTGTACATAAGTATACATGAGAAAGTGATCCATACGATCATGTTGAACATTACATATCTTTATGGAGTTCAGTACTAGAAAAAAAATGGACACATGGATTTATACACACACTGGACATAATTATGAAGAATTGGTATTTGGAATTAGAGATGGGAAGAGTTGGTGCATAGGTTCAAAATCAAATTTACATTTTAACATAAATATCCATCAATATATGGAGCTGTACAACCTATTTCAATGAAGATCTTCTCAAAACAAGGGATGATGGAGGTGGTACCCGTATGCAATGTGCACATAGACAAGATGACTATCCATGAGCTATTGGAATGCTACAATGTAGCTAAGGAAGAGCATGATGAAGAGGATCTCAGAGATGTACAAGTACCTGAGACAGAAGGAGAATGAGCAGTAGAAGAGACAAATCTTGAATCTGCCACATTTACATAGCCTATAAACATGTGGAAGGTAAAAATTGGGATGACAAAGAATCCCAAGTTTGTGAAGATAAGTTATTATTGGAGTGATGAGACATTTGATAAGATTGCAAAATTACTGTGAAAATATCAGGACCTATTCCCAACGAAATTTTCATATATGAATGGAATAGTAGGAGACTTAGGGGAGATGAACATTCCACTAAAACTAGGATCTAAGCCAGTGTCACTGAGGCCTTACAGGTTAAATTTGAGGTATAAGGAGAAGGTGAAGGAAGAAATAGAAATGATATTGGATGAAGGAAACATATAAATAATAGAAGAATCTAAGTG
Source organism: Picea mariana (assembly GCA_032191745.1). NCBI lineage: Eukaryota > Viridiplantae > Streptophyta > Pinopsida > Pinales > Pinaceae > Picea > Picea mariana. The sequence continues at coordinate 494,098 of JASDQU010101172.1, forward strand.
GATCAGTCTAATAGTGGTGTAGGACAAGAAGACAGTTGGAATCAAGATCTATGTGGACCTAAGGAAGTTGAATGATGCATTCTTACATGGCCCATTCCCAACTCCATTTATGGATGAGATATTGGAGAACGTAGGAGCCTAAGAAACTTGTTATTTAATAGATGGATTATTAGGGTACCATCATATAATAATTGCATAGGAGGATGAACACAATACCACTTTTACGACCGAGTGGGGGAGTTATCAATATATAGTACTTACATTCGGATTGAAGAATTCCCCTATGATGTTTTCCAGAGTAGTGGTTGCAGTGTTCAAGGAGTTCATCCATAAGTTCCTATAAGTATACTTGGATGATTGGACTGTGTTTAGTATAATAAAGGATCATATATAAGTCCTCAGGCTAATGTTGGATCAGTGCATACAGTGTCAAATTTCACTGAACTTGAAGACGTGTATTTTTTGCGCATCATTTGGCATTTTGTTGGGAAATGTAGTTTGAAAATAGGGATTACTAGTAGATCCAACGAAGATTGTAGTAATTTTATATTTAGAACCTCCTACATCAGTCAGAAAGTTGAGTGTAACTTTGGGTCATACATGCTATTACAGGAAATTTATCAAAGGCTACACACATATAACAACACTGATGGAAACATTATTGAAGAAGGAAGTAAAATTCCAATGGAACGAGGACTGTCAGAAGAGTTTGGACACCTTAAATGAAAAACTTGTACAAGGAACAAGGAGTTCCATGTACACGTAGATGCAACATCCATAGCATTGGGTGTGGTACTATCCCAACCAAGGGAGAGAGACATAGATCACCCAATTGATTTTTTAAGAAAGAAGTTGTCTATAGAAGAGAGGAACTATATGACCACAGAATGATAAGGATTGGAAATGGTCTATGCACTACATAAATTCAAGAATTACCTATTGGGGTCTCACTTTAATATGTAGATAGACCATTATGCATTAAAATACTTAGTCAAAAATCCAGTTTTAGGGGGGAGAATATGCAAATGGCTATTATTATTTCAGTAATATGACTTTGAATTTATAGTGAAACTAGGGAGGTTGAATGCAATAATAGATCATCTATCACATATCTTGCAAGATACCAGATATATAAAATATGCAGAACAGAAATAAAATGCTATAAATGGCAGAATAATAGTAAAATATCCAGCATAATCTTCACAATACATAGAAATGATATAACAATAGAAATAGAAATAACACTTTGATTCAGAAAGAAATGTTCACAGGCCTCTTCGAGGGGGCAACCTCCAATCGAGCAGCACTCTGTTACAATAATCTGCAAGCTAGGGTTCTCATACCCTCGACCCTTATTTATACTAAATATGTCCATTAAGAGAAGCATCTAGAGGAAGATCCTTCCAGAAGCGGAAGCTTCTATTAGGTCTTCTTACATTCGCCTTATTCTATTTTATTGAAAGGCCTTATTAATATTGAACTTTATTACATCTGAATACATTGATCTACCTATGTGCGGGTTAGGACCTTAACATGTCCGCCCCCTTAAAAAAATCCTTGTCCTCAAGGCTTGAGATGTGGAAACTACTGCAGAATGGTAGTTGGTTCCCAAGTGGCATCTGCTAGAGTCATATCTTTCCA